>VYXC01001355.1:483190-504069 GCA_013397175.1 Platysteira castanea
GGCGGGGCCCGTTCAAACGGGGCCGCGCGGGGAGGGCGCGCCCAGCCGGGGGCTCCGCGGGGGGAGCCCGGGCACCTTTTCTCGCTTGAACGTTTGATCTCTCTGATTGGTTTTGTTGGTGGGTTGTTCTTCCCCCCTTTTTCTTGTTTGTTTGTTTTTTTGCCTTGTCTGTGTTTTTTGTCCCCGCAGGTACACGTTCAGACCGCCCGTGTTTCTGCGCCCGCAGCACTGCGCGGCTCCCTGCGCGCTCCCTCCGCGTGTGCCGGTGCGCGGGGAGCGCTCCCGGGGGCGCCCCGTCCGCGGGTAGAGCCGCGGGACACGCTGCTCCGGGATCGCGGCCGCCCAGCCCTCCCCGCTGATAATTGTTGTTGTTATTCTCTCGGTCGGAGTTGTTTCTCTTTGCAAGCTGCCTGAGCCAGTCATCTGATAGCCCTGGGCTGGTCCCAAACCGTAGGGCTGACGCGGGGCCAGCCCGTGTTGTGTCACACACGGGCGCAGGTGCCTGTCCGGAATCTGATCTCCCCGGGGGAAGGCTCCGGGGTGCATCCAGCCGCCCCACAAAGTCCCTCACCTGTACCCAGGGGCAGCTGAGGGCTGCCATCTTTGCAGCCTTTCCTTACACAAGCAAATCTTTCCCACCCTGTTTGTCGTTTTACTTGAATTGGGATGGTTTAGTAGTTGCTACGTCGTCTCCAGTAATTAATGAAATTATTTTTTAAATTAAAATTATTTATTTAATTGCTGTGTTTGAATATGTGGCAGAAGCCTTCACTGGTTTCCATGGTGATTAATGTAGGAAAAGCCTTTTTGGAAGTAGGCACGCCACTCTAGGTAGGTGGGCACGGCAAACGAATTTGGGCACATGCACGTACTCAGAAGTGTAACATTCACGATTGCTCACAGTTTGAGGACAAGCACTGTCATCCATCCTAAACACACAGTAATTTTAGAAGGATATGTAGCTACTCATCATCTTTACTGCTTGCCTACTAAATTCCTTCTTGGTTTCCAAATTCTAACAGACCTGCTATAGTGATTATTTTCCTTATCTGCAATGAGTTTTTTAACGACTACCTGAAAAGTCACTTTTTTCCCCTCTGCCAAGTTTTCTTTGCTGTTAGCCTCAATCCCATCTCTTACCTGCACTCCACAACCTTCAGTGTGCAGGTGCTGTAGCAGATCTGATGCCTGTTTACGCTGAGGCTTTCCTCAGTTACAGCCTGCCTTGGACACCGAGCAAGTTCCAGGCAGCAGTCCCAGGCTGGAATCCAGTGAGTAGTCTGACCTTCTGCACTGCCACATTAGGAACTTACTGTGCAGTGCCACAGGAGGGTGGGGGACAAGTTTTGTTAAGTCTTGTTCAAACATCTTGAAGTTCTTTATAAAAAGTTATCGAAAGCAGAAGGTAAGAATTTGTAGGCTATCGCTGTATAACATGATAATATTTCTTTCTGGATGCTGTGAATATCTTTTAATACCTCACCTAGTATTTATGGCTAAGAACAACACCAGCAAGCCTGCAAATAAGTATGCATGAAAACAGGTGTTGGATTTCCTTCTGCTTCTGTGCTAATCTGTTTTCCCACCTTACTCAAACATTTGCTAAGACTTGTAGAAGAATGTCCATTAATCTTAGCAAACCTACATAGTTAATTGAGCTCTAGTCACAGATTCAATCTGTTGTAAAAACAACCTCTGATCTTTTTGTTTGTTTGGGGTTTAGTTGATTTTATTGACATCAGAAATTAGATCTGTCCTGTCACTGGAACTAAGAAATGTAGTAATTAAGAAACATTCTAATAGAGTTAAGGAAAACTATGCTAGCTAGGCATGCTGTCTCTTCACTATGACATGTATCTGTACTGTGGCATTTTTCCATATTCCTCCAGTCAGTAGTCCAGCAGAGTCTGTTTAGACTTTTTTGTATGTATAGGTAAAGGAGCATATGCATGTAAATTTCTTGTTTATATGCATACCTTGGTATGTGTATACAAATGCTGGGGGGTCGTGTTAGGACACAAGTTCAGTGAAATGTCTTTTTTTTCCCCTTTCCTAGGATACATGATGCTTGGTTTTGGGCGCACTGTATCGTGCAGTCTTGTTGGAAAAGTAGTTTTCACAAATCAGAGTAGCTGAAGGCCTAAATTCAGCTCATACAGCATGTAACAGATGAATCATGTTATCATTTTATTTCATTTCCCCTTCTGTAAAGTGTGGATGATGACCTTTAGCTATCTATATTCTGAGTGCTGAAATCTGTTGATACAGAAACTCTCTGAGGTCTAATTGTTTTTGTAGTTATGTAAGTTCTGTTCCTCAGCAAATTGCTTGCATTTTGAAGATGTTTCCATCAGGCATTGCCTCATGTTACTGGTGGGTGGACCCTAGAGCAAGTTTAATCAGCAGAGCTTGTACTTGCTCTGTAGCTTGCTTTTGAGGCAACACTGCTGTGGTTCACTTGAGCTGGTCAGAGCAGCATCTTGCTGCAGAGTGAGTCAGCAGCAGCCACGCCGTGACTGTCTCAACCTTCAAGCTTGCTTCAGCCTCTCTCACACTGGCTAACATCACCCTAACAAGTTCCATTATCTTATGATTAATGACCTGGATTGACACTTGCCATATTTGGGTTCTGTTCTTGCTTGTGCTCTGGACGCTTGACTGACAAATTTTTTAATCCCACTGTGCCCCAGGTGTTCATCTGTGAGATGCTGATAGGGATGTTTTCACACTGTTGCACTTACTTTGTGTGTTCTTATATTTGGGCAGTAAGTTTTTGCATTATTGTGTTGGAATACAGTTTCCTACTATAGTTACATCTTATCTTGAGTGGAAAATTGCTAGCCCATAGCTTGGTAAAAACAAGAAATTTTAGCAAAGAAAAATGGATGAAAATGAAGGAGAGATCAATTAGAGAGTAAATATTATAAAGAGAGTCAGGGAGGAAGAAACTTGATTTTTTTCCACTTGTCTTAGATAATAGCATTTTGGAAACAACTTGTTCAAATGTGCCCGTGTATATTTAAAATGTAATTGTACTTAAGAAAAATCAGTCATTACAAATGTCATTAATACTGATCTGAGGCTATGAAGTCAATTACAAAGAATCTCTCCTAGAAATGCTGTCCTTGGAGCTTTCATTGTCAAGCTACTCGAGTCACTCACTTGGTCACTTTCCACACAAGTCTGTCAATAATAAACATTTGATTTCATTTAACCAAGTACGTTGATGTGCTTTAAAGCCCCGGCATCTGCATTGAAGGAGGCAAAGAGGGACAAAGCATTGAAAATTAACCTAATTGTGTGTAGCATTGGTCATGGTGTTAATAAATACAAACATGGGATCGAGTCTTCATCTGTCCATTCCCACCCTTTTACGTACACAGTAGGGTGAACATAGCACGTTGCTTAGGTCGTTGAAGCACTGCTGGGTTTGATGCCTGGCCTTGTTTCTTACTCGGAGGGTGAGCTGAGCTGTTACCCAGAGCTCTGCAGGCCTTGCAAGTGGCCGAGGTATAGAGGGTGACTGTGTTGGCGTGTTATGTTCTCCTCCACTGGCACATTATCCCCACAGAGCAGCACAGAAACCCTGCCCACCACCTTTACAGGTAGAGTTGCAGCAGAGGATTCTGCTTCTTGCCATTGTGGAAGGCTTTAAGGCATACAGCCTGATACTGTCATTAGGAATTTGAAAAGGAATGCTGTATTAAACATGTCCATTATATCCATGGGTTTTATGGATTGATGGCTTTGGTTGTAGGCTGAACCCTTTTGTCTGGGCTTGAGATAAGGAATGTGTCCAGGAAATGCCATTAAACTCCACAATAATGGCCTTAGATAGGGCTTTTACATGGACACGTGTTAGTATGACCATTTGTAAGACTTTATAATTTAAGGAGTAGAATGTAGTTAGCGCTTCAAAGCCTCAGGTGGCTGTTTTCAGGGAACATTTGGGTTCTGGCCTTATTTGTAGGGATGCACAAGTGTTCAAGATTTCCTTGTTGTACACAAATTTTAAGATTTAAAAGCTGTTCTCAAACCACTTTTAGATGAATCTGAAGACTTCTAAATTTCAGAGATTCATTCTGCAGAATAACTTGATGGCACATTAATAACTTGGCAGCAGATGGGAGTGGGAGGAAAGAGTTTCAGATAGTGGTTCTGAACTGAGCAAAGCTTTATAAGCTTGAAGCAAGGTAGAACATGCTAGCCAGCAGTCTGTGGTTATCACTGACCGTGCCTTTGGCTCCCTCTCTCTGCCCTGGGGCATGATGAAGCTTTCCACACAAAAGTTTTGTCAGAGCCAGTGGGTATTGTAGTTTGAAAATGGCATTTTCCATTTTGAGAATGTTTTGCTGAAGAGGTCCTGACCAGTTCCACCACTTAGGTATCCAGCAATTTTAAGAGCAAACCAAGATGAAGATATAGGAGCAACTTAACACGTGGTTTGTTGCTATGGCTGTTTTTGGTTCTACCTGAAAGGGAAAACTAGTTGTGAGAATTGTGTTCTGTATCTGTGGAGCAAACTGTGTTTTTGCAGGCGTCAGGTCAGCTCTGGGACACCACTGAGAATAACTCTGCTGGGCACTGTGAAACAGATCTTTCCCTGATGCATGGTACTGTAGCTCCCCCTTGGACTGAAAGGAAAGGTCTTCCCCAGGATTTAGAGAGAACCTGGTGCTAATCCCCAGTTTTTTGTGTCTCTGCCAAAATAACAGATTTAACATAACTTGACACGAGTTGCCTGTGGTACTGATGTGTGACTGTTAATTAACCACTGAAATTTTAATGGTTATTTTGGCACTGCTAGTAGTGAAATTCCTGGTTTTCCTAGATACTCTAATCATAGAAATCTGTATTTTTTTTTGAATTATTTTGCCTGCTGATTAAGATTTAAGGTACATTCAGTTGGGAAACAACACTGTAATATATCATGAATATTATATTCCTGATTGGTGTGGATCAATCAGCTTTGATTAAATAAAATACAAATATAAAGGGGTGATTCTTCTACTTTGCATCAAGGATGTAACAAGAGGTTCCTTATAAGAGTCTGAGGACCTCAGCTCATTTCAAGGCAGAGGAGAGTTAGAGAGTGAACTAAAGGAAAAGATCTCGGAAAAAGATGTAGGCTGGGCCTTCTCTGCTTAAACGAGCTGCTACAACTTGTCATACAAAAATGGCAATTTGTGTGTTTTCAGGAGGTGATGGAGCCTTCTCACTGGTTTTTAAGAAAGGACAAAAAAGGCACAAAAAACCCCATTTAGATGCTTTTAATGTTTGTGATTCAGTCTGATTTTGCCTCCACTGAGGAAAAACAGGCATGTTAGTGTAATGTGCACTCTTTATATTAATTTCATTTCCGGCCTTTTAAAGTTCAATATTTAAAAACAACTGATTTACATTGGGCTCATGTTTGGGTTCAAGATGAAGGAGTTCTGGACTTACCCGAGCTAGTGCCCTTTACTTGCATATTCATGCTTGCTGTGACACCAGCAATTCCAAGTCTGTGCCACTGAGCAGAAAGGGAAAATCAATTATGCCAAGAAGGGAGCATGTACATACATCAGCAATTTGGTGCCCAGGGGAAGAAAAATCTGCATGTCTGCTGATGTCAATCTTCTTGATATGGTATTTTTGTAAATGCACGTGGGTTGCTATTTCTTTTAACTAGCTCAACAAAAAATAAGTTTATTTTTAGTGTTATAAGCTTCAGGGCACCACAATTAGCAGATCAAAATTGCCAGTTTGATTAGTCAACCTTCTGTTTGCTTTAGCAGAAACTATGACAGTGACATTGTTAGCATTCCCACAGGTATTTTGGAAGATTCATTATGATCAGTGATGGGATCCATTTTTTCCCACTCCCCAATTTTCATTCTTTTTGGTTCTATTCTACAAATTTTATTTTTCAGCTGATGGGGAGACATTCTGGGCTGATGAGCTCATTTGCAGTAACTCACCTGCAGCTGTATTAGTTTAAAAACACTTGATGATGTGTCTCGTCTTACCTGAATTACTGCAAGTAATTCAGTTCCCATGAACATCTACTGCTTGGACTCCTTTTGCTGATGCTGCCAGAGAAGTTCATCAGCAGTTTTTGGGGGTTTTAGAGTAGTCTGAAGTGTACTCATTTTGCAGGGCAGTTAACTAGTGTTGGTTTCGTTTTACTCCCTTTATTTGGAATAGAATCAAAGTGTGATCCTCTTGACAATATCTTGAGGAAAATATATGGAGAAGTACAGTGAAAATAGTTAAATATGGTATAATTTTAGCAAGAAGCTGTCACCAAGTTAAGTATTCAAAATGAATTTTTAAGAAAGCATTTTGAATGGCAAGAGCTAGTGAATGTATGGATGAGCTCCCAAGCTGACTTAGTTTTATCTATAAGCAGTTTTCTCTCACCTACAGTGTCTTTCAGCGTAGTTTGAGCTACCTGGGAAGGCCTGGCACTACCACATCCCAAACTGTATATTTAATTGATGCTGGGTAGTACGGAACAGCAGTTATTGTTTCATATAGATATGTGTTGATCCCTTTTTACATATCCTAGGACACCGTCTCAGACTATTCAAGCATAAACTATCGAACGTGACACTCTAAAGCAGCATGGCCCTGTGTGGTCAGATTTGCACTGGGTTAAGCTGAGGAGTGTTCTGCAGGTGAACAAACCCCCTGCTGTAGATGCATAAATGTTGAAAGCAAAAAATAAAAAAATTCAGTGATCTACTTGTGTGCTAATGTTATTAACTGAACAATTACTTAGTGTTCTGTTTTGCTAAAGCATCTTGACATGAAACAGTCACAGAATTCACATGACGGAGCTACTTTGCCCCAACCCTTTATGGAAATATCTTTATAAGGACATAAATATAAATGTACTACAAATACAAAAAGATTTACTGTCTTCCTGGAGCTTTTATTTCCCCTGTGGTCTGTTCTGGTCAAGTCACAATTCAAATAGCTGATTATGAAAAACCAATGTGCTCATTGAACCTGTTTGCTTTGTCATTTAGGACTGGCACTCTCCTGAAAGCTGGTTAAGTCATAGGATAAAAATTTTCAGTAATTTTTTGTTAAATAGTCTTTTAGGGGCAGGGGGAGCACTTATATTTTGGTCAGGAGGACATTACTGGATTTTTCACCCTTTTCTCTGCCTTTTTCAAGTTCATTGTGCCAGTACTGAAAATCCTTTAGGGAGGTTGTTTTATCTTTTTATTTAAATTTTACAGTTTATATTCTTCCACCTTCTTACCAGAGGAAGAATCTAACGGTATAAAACAAATACAGTGAAATCAAGAGCCACGTATGTTTTGATGAGTCTGGATTTCAACCCTACAGCTGCTGCTGTGGCATGAAACAGATGTTGTGTCAGCCAGCAACTTCAAAGGGGATTCCCTAGGCATGAGCATGCGGGGAACTTAAGACTGATCCTATTTCCCCAGGGGAAGCTTGTTCCTTCTGTTGCTCACTTGTGTTCCCCATTAGACTCTGCTCTCAGGTCTGTGAAAGCTGTGCATACCATGGGCACAACCTGGTTTAGTTCAGGTTTAGAGACTTGTTTTAGGGTAATCTGTAGGTGGATTTCCCTGGTTTGAGTTGTCTGGTTTGGGGTTTGTTTGTTTGTTTTTGACTTTTCATTTTCATTTGTGCAGGGATGCCAAAGCTCCCTAAAATCCACGGTCATGTTGGTAAAGGAGTTTTTTTAGAATAGATCTCAGAAGCCTGTAATCTCCGTAGAAATCGGAAAGTGCTGTAGTGGTTGATGCTATTTTCCCTACATTTCCTACTTTCCGTAATATGTTATGTAAAGCTTATATACACACACATGTTGCATAAAAACTAAAATATGTAACAAATATTTCAATTATTTTGGATAGCAAGAATGAAAACACTTTAAAAAATGTATTTCATTTCCCTGGCATCCTGTCCCTCCCTGGTTCTTCTGTGTGTCCTGAACTGATAGTTACCTATTGTTTGACTGATATTTGAGCTGGTGGCTTAAAAGTAAAAGCTTTCCAGGTATTGGCAGATTTCCTGGGCAGTCTATTCATAATGCCTTTAACTTTGCTAATTATATGAGATTTTTGGCCAGGTAGTACTCTCATACTTCTTTAAAATCTGTGTACGTGAAAAAATCTGCAAAGTGCCTTGCCCCCAAAGAAGCTGTTTAAGAGTAATGACCTAACAGTGTTGCAGTACTGATTGTTACCTTGGGAATGTTCACTGAAAATCAGATTGTTTTTCTTGTGTAGGAGACTAGTTCCCTATGAGTATTTTATAATTTCCTTTTTTTCTCATTTGTGGCTCCCTCAGAATATGTGCATGGCAAAGACAAGCTAGAAATCCTAAACTTACAAGATATCCCACTGGGAGTTAGTTCAGACCTAATAATTCCGAAGTAAAAAATACAGTTTGTTTCACATGAAGTGTTGCAAATGCATTAAGTTATTTAAACAGTTATCTTTGCAAATTCTTTAATAAATCCAGCCTAATTTCAGTTTGGGAGATCTAAAATGCTCTGTTGTGTGTTTTCAGCATAGATGTTTTATAGATTTACATATCATGACCATTTTCTACTGAAGATGCTATATTCTATCATTTTATGTTGTTCTAAGAGTAATTAGGACCATAATAAAAAACATTATAGACAAAATTCTGCCATGATTACCCACTAGCCTATATCAAATCACTCTGATAAGAACACTGAGGAATTTCTTGTCATAATATACTTTGTGCAAAACCAGTCCAGAAAAGGAGGTGCATCACATTCTTACTACTTCTGTGTTCTTTTTTGGATCTGCTGTTTCTTTGGTATAAAAATTCGGTGATGCTGGAGAAATTTGAGACTAGAGAGGCACTCAAGTGTTGGCATTTTAAACACCTGTGTTGTAAGTTGAGCACAGTCTTGCTGCATGCCCTTGGTAGATGAAGTTAAACACCTACCCTCTCTCACACCTATGTCTATTGAAGTAAAAAAGGGTTTGTTCAAGTGGAGCAGTTGGTTCTAGAAATGGAATTGTAATTTTAAAGCAAAAGATTAAAAGCATTGAATATGCTAGTGCTTTTTATTGGTAGTTATTTTCTAAAGTAAATGAAAGTCTTGAATTGCCCTAGCATTGCATGATACATAATAATTCCTATTAGCTAGTACATTAATTAACTTTTGTAATGGATGTTCCATGAATTTGTTGAAATGGCTGCTTTATGTTTTGCCGTTCCCAGTGAGTCTATTGAGTGAAATAATCTTTTTTGTTGTTGCTAAAACTTGTTTATGGCTATTAAAAATCTAGAGAACATGGATTATTTTATGTAATCACTTCATTTTTATGGTTTGCAAAATCCTGGCAAACTTAAACTGAGGATGGTGAAGGAAGGCAACACAGGATTTCAGCAAGGGCATCTGTGAATAACCATACGGAAACCCGGGCACAAACCATAAAAGAACATCTCTGGCCTGTTGTCTGCTACCCTTGTCAAAACTGTGAATAACAAGGCACTGAGCCTGAGTGCCAACCTAACTTGGCACTGCCCACACTTACACAGAACTATGGAGACAGCAAAGCAAGTCAAGGAAAACAGGTCTCTGATAAGAGTGCAAAAGCCAAAGAAGTAGCCATAGATATCTTCTGATTGCTACAATCTGCACTATCGTGATGATTATCTGAGCTCCAATCTTCCCAAAATCCACAAAGTAAAGCAGAATTACAGAAATATAAGGCAACAGTGGAATGCTCACCCCATATCTTTTTCTGTAACATGGCACAGACATCCAAGAAAAATAGCTCATCCAACTAGAAGTATTACTACCTGGAAGTTTTTTATTCTTTAATTAAAATGCTAGATTGTCAGGAAAATTTCCCAGTGAATGGACATAGACTGCTTAGGCACCCTTTGATCTGAGCTGGTGTTTGTCTCCGTGTTGGCTACTGAACCTCCCAAGATACATCTTTTAATGGGATATTGACTCCTAGGGTGCTATGGTAAATGACAAGATTTTGGCATGGTTATTTCTTAAAAAAAACCCTCCTAAAGAAGTAGAAGAATTTTCACAAGGAGCTTTGTCTTCTAATTTTATCCTGAAAATATCAGAATTGCATCTGAAAACAATTCATAATCTGTCACAAAACTGTTTTGACATATGTTTTGTTAATTGAACTTCTGAGGATGTGCAATTCCAATGTGTCTGCTTACGGAAGCAGTGTGGCTTACCTGGTTCATGCATTCACAGCTAAGCTAAACTCTCATCTTTATTCTGTGCAGCATTGCTATTTCTACTAAAACCTAATCCATTATTCATAACTGCTTCTAATTTTGGCCTAACTTTGAACTGGAGATAATTGGAATGTCTGCAATTGTCTTGTATGTTCATACATCAAAGAGCATCAAGTCAGAAGTTAGCGTTGTTCTTGTGGTAGATGTATGTGCACGTTTTAAAGGGTGAGGAAATATTGGGTTTTTTTAGTGATACTGGGATATTGCACTTTCTTATTTCCAAAGTAAATGATAATAAATTTGTAATCTTAGGGAAGGAGTGCTATAGGTTATCCTGTCCAATGCTGCAGATCTGAGTATTAGTACAAAACTTATTAGAGGCGACAGAACTCATCTAAGTGACCCCAAGTAAAGGTTGATGCTCAGTGTTACTTAATCCCTGCTTTCCCTTTGGTGCTGCTTGTGATCACAAGTCCCTGTTTTCACTACTGAGCCAAATGGTCTCATCTTTTTATTATTTCTATTTTTCCGTATTTTTCCTTCCTCTATATTGTACTGATACACTTGGTTCAAAGTCTGATTCTGCATGTGTTTTGTGGTTTAAATGCAGATAGAAATTGCCTCACCAAGAGCAAAAATTTAAATATTTTGCTATTTTTTTTAAATTTTGGATAATCTACACACCTAGGAGCTCCTCTGAATCAAGCACAGCACTCTAAATGTTACAGCACTGAAGTTACCTCCCAGGCTGATACACACAGGAAGTGCTTAGATTTATCTTGAAGTTGCCCGTTCAGTTTCCTGCCAAGATCTCAGTTTAAACTGAAGTTTTTACGGTGGTTGATGTCTTCATTGGCAACAGATAAAAACTAGCAAAATACAGTTTGAACTGGATTCAGCATTTGCAGACAACAGGAAGATTAGTACCTATAACTGAAAATCTAGTCCCTTGTTTTATAAATAGACCACAGTTTTTGTCTGCACCTTTCAATTCTTCTTTTCATATTGTTGACTAATAAATAGTGCAAGATGTTGATTAAAAAAAACATTTTTTTTTGCCTCCCAAAGAATGATTTATAGCATGCCTGTTGGGCACTCAGGTAGTTTACTTTAAAGTCACCTACTTGTTTGCAGAAATTTGTTACTAAGTGTCTTGCTTTGTTCATTTTTGAGTACTTTGGTTTCATATTTTGACCAAATTAGTTCATATTTGAAATATTGAAGTAGTTAAAGGAAAAGAAAATATGTTTAAGAAGTGCATTATGCTCAAATGCTCCCAAGTATAGTTTTGAAGGTGATAGCTCTAATTTTTCTGTCACACCGTTTGCTGTTGTGTGCTAACCAGTGAGCTTACAGGTAAATTTATGGCTGATTTTTTGAATATAAATAAAACTGTACCCTCAGTTGGGTGTTTGAACTCTGGTCTGAGAAACGGTCTGGCATATTGCAGTAGAATAAAATAATCTGAAGTTTGCCTCTGGAGAATAAAATAGCTGTTCCCAGAAGTTACAGCTGTGGATGAGTCCAAACACTGCAACAGTTGAAGCCTTCTTGCTTCAACACATTTGGCTACAAGTTGGTGAGTTTAAAGTATTTTCTGTAACCACGTTGTTTTGGAAAGATTTAAATACTAATTCAACTGCTAATGATATTCTATCTTTTAAAACCACAATTCAGGTCTTTAAAATCTGATGGTTTACAATTTGTATTACAAAACGCTTTACACTACTGTTACAATAAATATAATGATATTTCATATTATTTATAGACAAGCTTTTTTCATGCTTAAATATCTTTAAATTCACTAAAGGCACTTCTGCTCAAAGGTTCCTTTTAAATACAAAAGTCTTTAGACACACTGTGGCTGTGTTGTCCTTTACCCACAAGCAAGGACCTCTCATGGGCATTGGCAGTACATGTGGAATTCTTTCAAGGAATCACTGAGTTTTAGTCTGTCTTTTTTTTTCTTCTCCATATGAAAAAGTAACCTTTGTTAGAAACAGCTAGCTGTCAGTGCAGTCCTCAAACCTGAGCTGCCTAAGTAATCTGCTCACTTTTCTGATTGCTTTGAGCAGCAGTCCCGCACAGCTATGGCAAATGTCCCAGCATAATTTTTCATATCCTTGTAGTGATAATTTGTGCTCAGTTTTCAGCTGCAAAGGACTAAAAGAACATTTCAAGCCCACACAAAGTCTGATGAGAGCTCGTGACTGTCTACAATTTAGAACAGCAGGCTGCATGTTCCCTGTTGCAGCAGGGAAGATGGTCAGGATTTGGTTTATTTAGGCTTTCTTTTTTAGCATTATTAAAATTCAGATGATCTCTACCAGGAAAAAAAAATTAAAACTAGCAATTATTTTTTTTTCTTAGTTCCATGCTAGCAGAATAAATAACTTGGTAAGATTATGAGAAAATAAGAGGGTAAGGTAGGATTGAAGATGCAGAGGAGTTTACTTCTTAACATGTTGGTGAATAATAGGGAAAGAAAAATCAGCCCAGGAAAGGCATCACTCACCTTGTAAGCTTTTAACCTTTCCCCAAAGGCCTGTCCTGCAAATCCCTTGAAGTCCCATGTTCAGCTACCAGCGTTTTTTGCTACCCACATTTTCCTTCCCCTCCTCCATCTTCTCGCCCCTTCCCCCCACTTCCTATTAAAAGGAAAGCTACTGAGAGCTCATAAGTAACAGACTCAGGCTTTCAATCAAAGGAGCGAGCTGAATAGCCTTCCACTCAGAGCGAGTTCAGCGCATCTGGAGTCAGGGCCCCTTCATTAATGAGAAAAGAATCTGTTCACCTTCTGAAATCTTTCAGCACTCCCTCAAGCTGCCTGAACCACACAACTTGCGTTTCTCATAAATTTCCCCACTGTGACCACAGTTCCATTTCTCTCTTTCCTTCCTCCATCTCTTGAAAACTAAATATGCAAAGGTAATTTCCCTGCTCTTGCTGGGTCCATGATCTTTCTTTGCTCATTAGGAGATGCCATTTCAAATTAATTTCTTTCCGTGGCCTGCAAGCCCTTGTTTTCAGTGAAAAAAAAAAAAAATAGTTGGGCTTAGAATTATATGCAATAAAACATAACATTTGCATCAGGCTTGCCAGGCATCTGTGCAGTGCAGGTCCAAACACTGGTTTTGATTCTCAGGCTCAGTGGTTTCCACAGGCAGTTTTTTCACTCAAACATCTTGTTTCAGTTCACAGCAGTTGAGTTTTGTCTTGAGTTTATAGGGGTTACAGCAAACCTCGGAAATTCAAATGCAGAGCTCAGCTGAAACAGCTGCTGTCCTCTCTTTTGGTCCAAACTACATTACCACCTAAGATGCTAAAATTATCTGTATCTCCTGAAACTTACCTCAGGTTTGGTGAAAACCTCATAAACCTAGCACGGTACCTGCTTGGGACTGTTTTATTAGCTCATTTATTAGCTCATTTTTAAACTAATTCTATATCATAAATATGAATATGCACCACATCAGGAATTGTATCATTTCACGTGTTGTCAGAAATAGAAAGGCATTCTTTGTCATTATTTAAAAAATGAATTTTTTGTTGCATCTACATCTATGCTGTCCATAATGTGAAAGGAATAGTTACTGTCAATGAGAGAATAAAGGAGAATAAAGCAGTGGGGAAAGGCATCATGCATGATTTGTCAGAGGCACAGAACAAGTATCCAGTTGTTATCCTGTGGATGGTCTAAATGCTTTGGTCTGGGGATAAATATTTTGGTAGCCCTCCTGCTATGACCACATAGGTAAATATAAATGACTCTTCTTGTTACAAGTATGGGGGAAGTTACAGCGCGTCTTGGGGGAAGATGCATGGCATGAAGGAATATGAATTGAAAAGGAATGGGAGTTGATAAGGAATTGGTGCTTTATAGATGCAATGTAGCTGAGCATTGGTTTAGGTTCTGATAGTGCCTTTGACACGAGGTAGTTTCAGTTCTCATTCTTACATGGAAACAGTTATGTTATGCTCAAAATTCAGAGTGAATAGCCAAATTCAGACTTCTTTTGATCCATTCCACTTCAAGAGTCATAATTTTCTATTAATGCATAACTGGTAGTGAACATTTTTCTGCTAATCTCCCTGGTGGAACCACGGAGCATGACTTTCTACTAAAACAGAGAAAATAGTTTTGATTGTTGAGTTCTGTTTGTTATTTTATGTTGATGTTACACACAGCTCGAGGATATAATGACTGACTGAATCTGAAAATCTGAGTGAAAAGTACATAGAATTCTTGAATAAAAAAGAGATATCTTGTCAAAACAAGCCCTGTGCAGTAAAGATTTCCATGGCAGAAAAGAACGAGGAGAGAATCTCCAACTGGAATACTGTGTATGGGATGTTAATTGCTGTGGCTGCTGATTGCTTGCTAATTTAAACAGATAGTGTGAGTGCTCAGAACCAGGGTATGAAATGCTGGCAGTAGCTTTTTCTGCCTGACAAACATGTAAAAGAATATTTTTTTGATTGGAATTAGAGATGTGGCTTTAAGATTATGGGCACAATCATGCTTCCCTCTGCTCCCCTTGCACTTAGCCGTTGGGTTTTTTTTTTTCCCATGCCTTAAGTAACTTAATTGAAAATAATTGTGTCAGAGCACAGGGACGAGGGTATCAGAAGCAGTAGTGCTGTAGCAAGCAGTGAGTTAAGCTGCTGTTGCATCCAAAGGCCATCACAGCAGCAAGTGATGGTGAAATGTGCCAAACGGTGTCAGCTGTTGTGACTCAGCCACTGACACATGAACAGACGAGCAGTTGTTCCTGGTGCCAGTGGTGAATATCCTTAAGGCTACGTTTGTGCTCCTGCCCGTGCCTACTCTTCCAGCTGTTTGGTGGCAGTGCCTGCTGGCGGGCTCCAGAGCAGCCTACGCAGTACAGGGGAAGAGCTTGCTTCTGCTCGCCAGGCTTGTTTTCGCACTAGCAGGCTTTTATCTCCTCGCCATCATTCAAGGCAGAGAAGGGTGCTCTGCCTGCCGGGAGGCCCCCAGCTCGGGCTGTGCCCTCCGAGCGCTCCGGCGGCCCGGCCCCAGGGCGGCCCCTGGCCTCCCTCACGGGCCTGCGGAGCTCGGCCGCCCTGCCCGGCCTCACCCACAGCGCTGCCCACACGGCCCGGCCGCCTCACAGTCCTGCTTGCTGCTCTCTGCCCTTTGAAAAATTAAGAAATGAATGTTTTAAAGCACAATAGTCCTCTCATAGCTTGGTACTAGTACTGCTTTGAAATGTAGCCAGTGCTCCCTGGTACTTCAAAGAGGCGTCTGAGCCTCTGGATTAAGTCTCCCAGCAGCTCTATCCCCGAGGGATTGGTGTGTGTTGGGCGCTCCAGGAGCGCCTTGCGGCCCCGCTGTGCCAGAGCCAGGCAGCGAGGGGGTCCTGGCGGCAGCCCCCACGCTCTCGGTGTTCTGTGTGGGGAGCCTGGGGAAGGCAGAGGTGGGAGCAGCTGTCCTGGGTCTCGCACGGGGTGAATCCTGGGCTGGAAGGAGAGCCCGGCTGGCCTGGACCTGTCACTATGCTTTTCCTTCTGAACATTTGGCTTCCATTCTGCAGCATTGCTTGGCCTCGCCCTTCTGGAAGTGCAGGGATTGTTTGAGTCCTCGTGGTGCAATGACCTGCTTTTTTCAGGATTTTTCCAGTTAGGATCACTCGGAAGAGCAAAACTCCTAAGCACAGCTGAAGCTCCTTGCAGTGATTAAAACTTGTGCATTGCTATAACAGAAAATGGCTTGAGAAATTTCAAAGACTGCTTGATCGTGAACTGTTCCCCGCAGATGTGCCCAGAAGAAGTTTATTTAAAACTTGTGTTCCTATTTCAGTTTTCTGAGAGGACCATTCAGGCTCTATTAAATTCTGCCGAATAGAAAATAAATTAAGTTTTAGTGTCATCTATCTTCTGTGTTCTTATGATTTTAGACTTGATTAAAAACTTGTTTACTGTTACAGGGCCTGCTCTGAATTTTTCAGGTAGGCAGAGTGTGATCCTTTGAATTATTTAAGGCTGTGCTGGAACAGTTACCTGTTTACTTTTCTATTGCTACTAAATTTCAGAAAAGGCTAAAAGGGGTAAAAATGATCTCTGTTTATTCATACAAAGCATCTCTGCAAGTCCCACTGTTGCCCCACAGGAAGGACCATCCTTAAACCAATTTAAAATTTGGGACTGTAAGCCCAGAGCCTTCTGTTTTGTTACTGCTGAGGTTAATGAGTCAAGGGTCATGGCATTAATCAGTGACTATGGTGCAGAACAGAGTTGCTAAACTTGAGGTGAAATTTGAGCTTGCTGTCATGGGAACAGAGTGGGGAAGGCAGCATTTGGGAAGAGCCAGCCTTACCCTGGCCAGGGGGAGAGCCTGGTAAGGGCACCTCTGCCTGGAGCACTGGTTTAGTGCTGATCACATCTGTGTCTGTATGCTGCATTTAATCTTAATTTATGGATTGTCCTCTATCCTTAGCAACTCTGTTAGAGTTTGTTCCCTAAAAATTAAGGTCAGTCATCACATGTGTGATCATTGGTCTGAGTGGTGAGAAAGTACCAAGGAGTAAGAGCAAACTCCACAACCCTTGAGGTTTCTGAGATGTTATCTTAGTCCAGCAGTGACTGATACCCTAACTTCTTTACTCAGTTCACAAGTTTTCTTTAGCACCAACAGCCCTTAAAGAAAAGAGCTGTTAGCAGTGTGTACAGCTTTTACAGTACAGTTCTGAGTCACGGTACTGGAAGGTGCAGAGTAGATGTAATGCCTGTCAATTTGTTATTATTAAGTACAAGAGAGGACTATTTCATGCAGATTCTCCCTTTCTTTTATGCAGTCAGACAGCCTGACTTCTTTATATTTATTGTTTAATTTGTGATCAAAACAGGAAGATGCTGCTTTTGTTAAGAAATCCATCTAAATTAAGAGACTGTTATTTCTTTCTTTAGAATACACAAATCAAATTTCATGGTTTCATTCAAGGCAGAGAATCTTTTCTCCTGGGTATCACCAGTCTACAGGGAAAGTTATTGCACTTTAATATAATTCCTGAAACATTAATCACAGGGACTACAGTTTTGCAAGAGGCAAAGCTGTAGTTGTTTACAGTCTGTTAAGCTATTTATTTACTGTGTATTCTCATTCCACCCTTAAGACCTTCAGAAATGAAAAATATAAGGGGATAGCAGTTCCTTTTCTCAATTAAGTATGCAAACGTGGTTTTCAGAGCTTTTTTTCTTGTGGCAAAAGCAAGATCAGAAGATAATATAAAATAATGCGTCCAAACTAGATTCTGGTTATAATTTGAAAGCATTCAGTACTGCTGTCTGGTTTTAGTCCTAAAATACATATGGATCCCTCATGACACAAGTCAGAGAAACCTGGCAATTGCTTTAATTTGTCCCCAGTCTCTGCCCACAGACCTGGGCACAATGCAGAGGTCTGGTCATACCCCACCTGAGCTTAGTGAGTGTCCTGCAGCTTTGCCCATCTACTCCAATTAGTGCGGCATTATTCTTCTCATTTCAAGTGGTTATCGAAGCCAGTGGTGGATGTTGTTAAGCCTGACGTCTTCAGACACCAGCGGGTGAGATAAAGCTACCCTCAGTGTGGTAGGGCTATTCTAATTTACTCTCAAATATCCAGTTTGGCTAAAAGAGTTGCATGGATTACTGAGATTTACAGTACCAGTTTTAGGATGCAGTTAGTCTGTCCTGTAAGGAAGGCTATTACTTGAACAAAAAAAAAAAAAAAAAAAAAGAAGTAACATGCATTTCTGTTATTGGTTGGTGGCAAAACCAGTAATGGGATGCCTATTGCTGATGCTAAACATGTACAGTCCCTGAAAAAAAATTAACTTTTTGGCCAGACTATTTCTAGATTGTATTTTCCTAACTTCTTGCCTTTTGGTCGATAAATTGTATTGTTTTTGCAGATTATATTTATTTCAAAACTCTTTTCTCATTAAAAAAAATAAATTAAAACATATCAGAAAAATCAGACTGATTTTCAGTCTTCTATTTTTCACTGTCAGTTTCCCAAAGTATTCCCTTCCTCAAGGGATTTAAATATATGAACTTCTAAATACAGAGATAGGCAGTTTCTCTCCTTCTGTTTCTTTTCTTTTTAAGGGATTTATTTTTTCTTAGTGCATATAAGGCTGGAGCCCTGGAGATTTGAAGCTTCTTTCATCCTCCAAAATGTCAGCAATTTCAAAGAAGTGGGTTCCTGTACACTTCTTTTGACATGCTCTGTAGTACTTTTCAAACTTGGAAGCTCTTCCTCTGCAGGTGAGAGGTACTATGGGCAGGGGACACATTTATACTTTAGACTCTGGCTAAAACTGTCACCAGGGAGAGGAAAGCACCCTGACACAAGCAAGCTGTGCACAGTCCAAATGATTGACAAAGCTGTTTGCATCTTCACCCTCTTTCTTCTGAAGTCTGCACAGTATCAAACTTATGCAGCTGAGAGCCAGCTTTAGGATGCCTTGACTTTGTGTTCCTCTAGTGGGAAGACACATTAGAAACCATCAAACAAAACCAGCAGTGTCAAGTCCATTTCTGTCACAGTGTGTGATCTACACAGAGCAAGAACTCTTGGCCTTCAGCTAAAGTTTCTTCTTTCTGGGTTGCAAAGTACCAGGTGGCAGAGCTGGAGGTTTGCTTAGGCTCGTGTGCAGGACTCCAGCGCATCTCGTGGTTAGACCAGAAGATGATGGGGAGTAGAGGGTAGCGGGGAATGGAAATAAATCCTCTTGCTGGTAACCAAAGCCAGCAGTGGTAATGAAGAGGGCAGCAACTGACAGGACAGGAGAGGAATGTAATTAATGCTGCCGTGCCAAAGGCAGCTGGGCCACATATTGGATTAGTATGGGGAAGGGATCAAGGCAGGGCATATACCTGCTGGGGCAACAGCAGGAGGTGTGGATGAGCTGGGAAAGTAGTGCATGTAAGGAGGGAATGCAGAAAAGAGAGTGAAGAAATAGGAACACAGAAGTGGGACAAGGTCTATTTGGCACTAAAGCTATTTAAAACTTCTAAAAAGCTACTTTCTCCACACATGTGTACTGCATATTAGTTTCTTTGAGGAAGGAAAGGTTCTTCCCATGTTAATATGAATGAAGAGTTTCAATGCGAATGTCCTCTTAGATTTGTGTCATGTATTCTGGGCAAAAATACGTGGTTGCAGGGTTTTGTAAATAAAAATATTGGTGTGCAACAGAAATATCTGTTTAATTTTTTTTAATTGTATATTATGGTCTTGAGGAATTGTTACTTTTTCCTTTTGATCTGTGCTCAGGATCTCATTATTTTGTAATGTGTGAAGAGTGCAGCTGTTGTACCACTTGGATTTTCATGGTTTAAGCAAGGGCATAAGTGTAACGTAATTAGAGGATATTGTTTGATAATGCAGGAAGGGACCTTCTGAACATTTTTATTTGGGAGATGAACTATAGCCTTCCAAAGAAAAAGGCTTCTACTTCTGGCTGAAACCTCCTCCCACCATTTTCAGCTCTTAAAGCATAAAAAGATTGATCGACTATTGCTGGGCAATTCTCAGAATATTGCTTTTTTTACATCCTCAAGGTGTAAACCATAGTTTTTTGATGTAAAAGCTGTTATTGCATCTTAATTGAAGTCTGGGCAGTAATAACCTACAGGTAAAACTCTTCAGAGCATGAAGATATATTGTGTGAGTTTATTGGGGCTTGGAGTAATATTTTTGGGTATAGATAGATGGATCTCACTCAATTTAAATATCCTAGAGCGTATTCAAAGCAAGTTTATTTAAACTAAATCCATCATGAAGTATTGTTCTTTCTCTACTCACCTTTAATATTTAAAGTTTTTTTAAATGGAATGTTAATTAGCTGTCAAATCTTTCAGTAATATACAAAAAATTTCTATTAAAAATAGCTGGGATTATATTAAGAGAAACTCTACTCCCTTTTTTTCTGAATGAAAAAAAGAATGACTAGTTTAAGAACAGGGTGAGAGGATTTCCAAGACTTAAAGGAATCTTAATAGTTGTGAAAAGATCAAAGCAGCAGCCTGAAATATGTATTTTCATATGTATGTTTAAGAAATAACATTTTATATAGAAGAAAATCTTGGATGTTGTTTTCCCTCTTGATATGTTTTTTCTACTTCCATGGAAATAAAACAAGCATCTAAATGCAGTGTCCTGGCACGCTAAACTGAATGAAATACACAGTTCTTGTTCTGCTTCATGTTGCTTTATCCGTTGAAGCATACAAGAATCAAATTTGGAAGCTCTTGTTTCGTGAGACCCTGAGGTTCCCAGGCTATCACCCTGTGTGTCATCTTCTGCCAGGGGTTTTACTGAGGGGGACAGATGTGCTACAGCTTCCCTACTGCAAAAAGGAATGTTTATTTCACTTATGGGATGCTAATTGCTTAGCTGTTGTACTTTGCAAAGCTGGGTGAAGATAAGGAGAAGGAGGGAACACTCAGAAGAAAGGAAAATTCAAACCATGGGTTTGGTGCTGTCAGAGGGTGTGGGTGCTCTATGTGGGAGGTAAAGGTGTGTAGGTAAAAGGAGTGACATTTACTGAACTTATAGCTCAGGCTCCTTGCAGTTCAGCTGTGCCTACTGATGGTATTTGTAAAGCAACCCATGTGTGAAACAGGAAAATCTGACCTGATACTGAAAAAGAAAAAAAAAA
>VYXC01001355.1:504106-820428 GCA_013397175.1 Platysteira castanea
TGTAGAAAAGAAAAAACTGTCAGTGTAAGGAAAAAAAAAAAAAAAAAAAAAAAAAAAAAGAAATTCCAACTTTCATTCTGTCTGAATCTAAAAACATTTTTGGCAATTCAGAGTAGTCCTTTTTGCCTTTGGAACTATCAAATCTGTCACATACAAAGCCTGTATCTACACAGAGAATGTATTATATTAGAAGTGTTTAATGCCAATAAGTAAAGCCTGTTGAAAACATAAGAACAGGTGTAGGGGTCTGTAGCTATTAACTGCTATGATTACGTGGATGCCATATGGCTCAGCTGTGCAGTTCTCTGAACTGGATCTTCAGCTGTCCTGCATGAGTGAAGCATCTAGAACTAAATATGCCATGGGAGACAACTGATACAAGGTTTTCTACACAGAGAGCAAAACAACCTGCTCTTTATTTACTCTTTAAAATTTTGATAGGGAAAATGAGCTAGGCAGCACCTTGACCATGTTGTTATTTACTCCGATGAAAGAAATTAAAATCTTTGGTGGGTTGTTTTCATGCCATTAAGCTCCTGAAGGCTGACTACTGTGAAGGAGATAATGTAATACGTAGTTGTCAAGTTTGGGATTAATGTATTAGGATGCATAGTTAGTAAAAATCAGTACTTGTCACATCTGTGTGAGTCCCATGAGCTATAACCATCTTGAACATCTCTATTGTTCCAGTTGTTTTCAATTTTGTTTCCTACTCTGCAAAATTTCCCAGGAGATGTGATGGGTCAGCAGCAGGCCAAAGATGGGCTTCAGACCTAATCTAATCAAGATTGTGACAAACGCAATGAAAGAAGTGATGTCACCTTGGAATCCCAGTAGGTTTTATCAGCTTAGCTCCTAATGGGATGTGACAGCAAGGCCGATCTGTGTCTGCTTAGGACAGGACAGAAGTTGTGCAAGGGCTGGTGCAAAGATGGCTGTGTGACAAAGGGTAATCTAAGTCCGTGACAATTGCAACTGAAGGTTGAAGCTAGAGGTCTTTCCATGTCATGTCAAAGCACTAAATAGTTATTTTAATAACCTTTGTTTTCAAGTGAACCGTTTATGCATTTATTATATTTTCAGTTCCTCTAATATGTCATCTGCATTAAAAAAACGGTAACTCGTTCTGTTTCAGTGGGAAAGTTCTGAAGTTGGTTTCACAAATTAGAAAGCAGTATTCACTGTGTTTGTATGTATTCCAAGCAAAGCACTTTTGCTTCAGTTCTCTGTAATGGCTTTTAATTTTATTTTTAATTGCCCCTTTTTGCAATCACATACAACTAGATCACTTGTCCCCCAGTATATGACTTTTGCATGAGGCTAAATTCAGTGATTACTCTTGTCCTAGGATTTCCTCCCTTAGCACTTCTTTACCCTAAATGTAGTGCTACCTCAGTAGACTTCACTGATGCATTCTGGTGTGCAATCTCAAATTTTTGTGTCCTTCTAGTTTTGAAATGGCAGCTTTGCTAAAGATTGTTTTTATGATAACTTCATTTTCTGTGATCAGGGTTGTATACATTACCAAAGCCAACAAGTTTTCACCTTTAATGCTTATGATTTCCCCTTTCTCTGCCCAGCTAGGTTCAACTACTTGCCTAATCTGTTGCCTTTATAGTTTCTCTGTTCTTAAGTGTTGTCCCCATACTGTGATTCTCTGCCTAAAAAGTTATTCTCAAGGCATTTGTTTGCTTTGCCTCTTTACCTTTAACTTTCCCCCTCACGATGAATGGCAATTACTGTCAAAATGTTCTCATGCATAGAAATCCTGTGACATGTAGATTTCTTAAATAACTGGAAAGTTACAGAGATATTACTAAAGTAACTATCAGTGTTGGTCAAAAAGCTCTTGAATATTATTCCTCTCACTGGGGAGCTAACCTTTAAAGTTTCTTGTGAAAATTTACCAAGTTCTTCTCTACACATATGACTTTTTAATATGAAAACATATATTTTGTCCTTTAATGTACAACCAAGTTAATTCTCAATCTCATTTTCAATTATTCAAGTTTTCTATATGAGGATTTCCATGAATTGCCTTGATATGTAAAGCTTGTGTGCTCCTTGATAGTGGAGCAAAGCTGCCTTATACTTTTTACTAATCCTGCAATTACATTCTGTAGAGCCTTTTTACTTTCCTTAATATGAAACTAAACCTTCCTCTCACCTACTCCTTTACATAAGCAATGCACTAAGAATTATGGACACGATAGCTAAATCCAGCTTTTAAATCCCAGGCACAGTAGCTATGTGCTGTTGCTGCTCAGTGTTTCTTTCTAATAAGCTGTACGCAGTGCAATATCTTATTAGTTAATTTGAAAATCGTTTCTCAAGGGATTGCATGACTTATGTGCATCAGGTCCCTACCAATCCACTTAAAGATTTAATTCACCAGACAGAGAAACTTAGTCCAGAACTGGATCTTATTTGTTTGAGCAGAAACCTTAATTTCCCTGTAAGGTACCATGACAGTGTTTTTGATGTAGCAGAAGTTAAAATGGAAACATCTCTTTGCAATTTTTTGAAAATGAAACCCATTTTTTTTTATCTTACAGAAAATATTTTTTTATTCTGTTGCATAAGGTAACAGAAGGTGCATGTTGCAATTGAAATGCCCCCTGTTACTCTTGAAATTTCAGCGTTGCTGCTTAACTTGGAAAAAGAGGGACTGAGAGAAATCTTTGAGAAAAAGTACCTGTCTTTGCTGCAAATATCTGAAACCTGACTACTGATGCTTTGGAAAGCATCGCCTGAGCTTGGGATGGGCTGACTCCAAAGGACGAATTCAAACGTTCCTGCAAGAGAACTTTGATTCTGTGTTTGTGATGCAGTGATGCATCACTTTGCACCTGCTTGCACAATACTGAAACCGTCTCTCTTGGTGACTATTCATTCAAATCTGTTTCTGTCTTTTCTGTTACTCCACTGCAGAGCAAAAAGAAGTTCACAGACCACAGTAACATGAAGTATTAACCTCTGTTTCCAGTTCTCCACACCACCATTGCATAAAGCTACCACCATGTAATCTTCCTTCTGTGTGGCATCGATTAATTACAAGTGACCTAAGCATGACATAATGCCCAGAATAAACAGCGAATTTATAACCTGCATCACAATTTCAAACGTGCTTTCTCCGTAGCATAGCATTGAACCACTCTGTCGCTCATGGCTGTGCGTCTGTGGGTGGCTGAACCCTGCCATACCCAGCACAGTTACTGTCACTGCAGTTTGCCTGGAGCCGCACGTGGCTCCAAAAGCACCAGCAGAACGTGGAGCAGACAGAAGAGCCCATAGCGCTGTGCAGGCTTACCTGGCTCTGCAGGACCATGTCCTCTCCCAGCTGGGCACCCGGAGCCTGTCCCTGCTCTGTGCCGCCGCAGGAGCCCGGAGCTGCTGCGCCGCTCGGGCAGGGAGTGCGGGCAGCCCCTGCTCCGCGTCACCATTATACCCTCAAACAGCGAAACTGCTGCGGGAGGTGCTGCACGGCAGGAAATTCTGAGCCTCAGCCCTCCGTGACGTAGGTGTCATGTGCTGGGCACTCACTGGGAACTTCCATCCCTGCCGTCCTTAAGCTACAGCGAAACCGGGGCTGTTCTGCGCCTTCCTCTGCTTTTGGGGTTATAGGAATTGACGCGCTGGTGAACACCGGTGTGCAGATGTTGTGAAGGAAAGGAAGTAGATTTTGGGCAGGCGTTTCTAACTGGCTGTTTTCTTATAACGTTGCTGCTAAAAATTCTCAAAAATTCCTGTTTTGGTGTCGTATGACTTAATTTGTTATTTTCTGGGGGATTTTGTTGGTTTGGTTTTTTTGGAACTTTTGTTTGGGTATTTTTAATATAAAATTCCTACAAAGCTGCCTTAGAAGCTGCGTGCAGTGTATTCTATGGAAATCTGACAGCTAGGAACTAACACTCTGGAATTAAACTAGCTGACTTTTTTTTTTTTTTTTTTTTTTTTTTTTTTTTTAAATCAGTTTTCATTTGACCATTCTTTGTACTTGATTTTTACATAATAATGTCCAGTGCATACCAGAAATTCTTCAGAAGCTCACTTAAATCATACAGGAAGAATTGTAGATATATTCTCCTAGGAGACTTGAATCAGTAATAATAAGAAATGAGACATTCTCTCCATTCCATATATGTCTACATTGTAAAATCTTCCAAGGAGAGGCAAATCAGTAAATGGTGAAACGAATTTTCTGTGTAGGTAATTTGGTTTGTAGTTACTGAAGGCATCATGCTAGTGGTGAGGTGGGTTTTGTTTTGTTTTATGTAAAGGTATAGAAATTTTAATAAGGATGTAGAAATAACTAGACTGGGGAAACAACAGTTGGTAAAGAATGAGGAGGAAAGCAGAAGTGACTGCAAAAGACAATGACATAACTTTACAGAAATGGAACTGACATTTCTATGAAGGAAATGTGAAGGAACAGTTTAGAAGGGAAAGGTAAGAAGATAGGGATGTGATTACATGCTAGTAGGATACTTTTGGAAGAAGTTAGTGGAATACACTTTAAGTTAGGCTTGCAGAGGATGAGGTTTCTGCAATGGATATGAGTGATGGGTAAGAATGGTTTGACTTTACCAACTGAGGTTTGTTTTTAGATGAGATTTGAGAAGTGGACGACTGAGGAGCACAGAATCCCTTAATCAGATATTTGTCTGAAATGACAGAAGGGAAGGATGGAGGGCAGGGGAGTGTGTTTTGAAAGCAAATATCAACAATACTGAATTTTCCAATGAACTTTTACTGCAGTGTGCTTGCCCGTATTTCCTAGTGCACAGTTTGGCTTCAAATAGTTCCAAGATATGTTCTTCTGCTCTCTAATGTCTGAACTAAATTTTATTCAAGTCTAAGACTGCCTAATGTGATTTCTGAACAATATGCATCTCTAACTATAAATTATCCTACACTGGTGCTTTCAAATAAAAAAAACCTTTTATGTAAGACTCATATAAAATAAAATAATACTTACTTTGCATTTCTTTACAGCAGCATTGCACAGTGGTTCTGCCATCCAGCCTTTCCCAGTGGGTGGACTTCCAGCTATTTCACTCTATGATTTTTGTCATGTGTCTTGCCTCCTTCCCCTTAAAATGAGGGGTGCAACGGATTACTATTAGAACACACTGCTAATTTGCACTGAAAATGCATTGTAGTAAAAGAATAAAATTTGACATTCATATTTTCAGAGAGGGGAGTATCATAAGAAGGAAATAGCACAAATTATGGTATACAAAAAAGGGGGAAAGGCAGAATTTTAAATACTAGGTGCCAAGAGAAAGACAACAGGAAGAGTTGGAAGGGTTAACCCCCTCCACCTCAAATCCACCAATGACAGCACTTTTTTAATAGTCATTAAGAAGTTATTTCTAGTAAAATACCAATATTTATATTGCTAAATTGACTAGTCATTAAAAACCTTGTTTCACAAAAACCTTGGAATTGAGAATTTTATTCCTTAGTGCAGTTATGATCGTAGAAGAATATGAAATCTTTTTTTTTCCTTCTTGAAAAGTACTATCACAGCATAAAGAAAAGCGACAGCACAATCATATCTCATCAGGATGATGGATACATCCTTAACTATATGTGTTTAAATCTGACTTAAAAATAAAGAGTATGGAGAAAGTGGCAGCTATTTTGTTGACACCTAAGGTAAAATGGATTGAAGAGNTTGTTTTCAGTTAGTATTTGATCAAACTCTTAGCTTAAAACAACTTTTAAATAACTTTTAGGGTCCCTGTATTCTTAATTAAACTCTGAGTTAATTTTAATTCAAAATAAATGTTTTCAAAGCAAAATCTTCTTTCTTTGACTTTCATCATCCAAACAGAAGGAAAGATAGAAAGTAAGCAAGAAATATAAAAATGCATTTTTGAATTGGATGTACATTTTTCTGTTACTTTCATATGATGCAAGATTTTTTTGTGTTACTAATATTCATTGAAGCAGCATTTCATACAGGAACTGAAGCGAGAATGTTGGGATTCTCCTAGTTTTTTGTTTGTTTGTAGTTTATTTNAAACACAGATTATTCCCCACAGAACAACCTGAAAACCATCTTGTAGGTTTATAGTAGGACCTGCATTTTTTTTCCCTCTTTTTTTCTTTTTCTACAGGAAATTCTCTGTTCCTGCATTACTAAGCTGAATGTTATGTTGTGATTAGTACTGCTGATTTGGGTGAAGTTTTTAGTTTCAAGGCCTTTTTTTTTGCTGCGTGTGAAATTAAACCAGAGCTGTGAGCATCCTGGCTGGCACCAGCCACATAGAGCTGTTACAGCTGCAGCACTTTGACTTCAGCCGTGGCACTAACCTGAGCTGTTCTCTGAGCAGATTTTTCTTTAGCACTGAGACCTCTACCTTTTACAAATTTGAATTACTTGCTAGAATTAAATATAGGGGGAACTTGACAGACAAGTGGAATAAGCACATGAAACTCATTTCCCTTGAAAATCAGACTGAAAAATAACACTTATTTGCCCAAAGCATAGTGTGTGACTGAATGTATAAATATTTACCCCAAACGAGGTAGGTGTCAGTTATGAGAGTGATAACAGCTTTATGGCCATAAGGAAATAAGGACTCACCTTCATATACTTGTACCTTCATGTCTGAATTATCCAGAATGTTTTAGTGTTATCAATGATAACATATATTGTATATATATAATATATATATAATATAACATATATATAATTGTTTTCAGTTAGTATTTGATCAAACTCTTAGCTTAAAACAACTTTTAAATAACTTTTAGGGTCCCTGTATTCTTAATTAAACTCTGAGTTAATTTTAATTCAAAATAAATGTTTTCAAAGCAAAATCTTCTTTCTTTGACTTTCATCATCCAAACAGAAGGAAAGATAGAAAGTAAGCAAGAAATATAAAAATGCATTTTTGAATTGGATGTACATTTTTCTGTTACTTTCATATGATGCAAGATTTTTTTGTGTTACTAATATTCATTGAAGCAGCATTTCATACAGGAACTGAAGCGAGAATGTTGGGATTCTCCTAGTTTTTTGCTTGTTTGGGGTTTATTGGAAACAGTACATATACTCCTGATTTGGAAGAGCTTCTCCAATAGCTATGAGGATGAGCATGGCTTCTCTACAAATATTAAGAAATCTTCTGGCAGGCCTTCCAAGCTCTGCTGCAGATGCCATCAGAAGCTGAAGCAGCAGGAGCATACAACTGTACTTAGTTTTGGCTAAACATGGTTACCAGGAGGCCAGCTATGTTTATGAAGCTTCCATGTAAAGACTGGGGTTTTTTTAGTAAAGCCTAATATGGTTTAAATGCCAAAAATACTCCAAGGCAAAGTTTGTCTTGACTTCCAACACTAGCACGATGTGCTTTTAGTTGCTGAGTGTGTTAGGCACAGGTATGGACGCAATCAACGCTTACTCTCTTTTCTCGTTCAGCTTCTTCCGTGTGTCACACTTGACCTTGGGGGAAGGTGGATGTGCCCATATAGGGTTAAAGTAGGTGGTGGCTTCAAAACACTGCAGACAGGCGGCTTCCCTTTTTTTGTAAAGAGAGCAGCTTCCTGCTAGCACTGATACTGCAGTACGTCTGTAGAGTGGAAACCCCCACCCCTCTCAGAATGTTATGTAGTGGAACCTACAGCAAGTGTAAAAACATAATGGTAGGTTTATTTTTGGAGAAGTGGGAAACTACTGTGGGAGTAAAAAAGTTCTCATGGGGTTTTTTTGTCATTCACCCGGTTACAATGATTTGGAGGAGAAGAGAAAAAAGCTAATAAAATCCTACAGAAATCACAGAATTTTGGAGGATAATATAGCAAAACTTGATATTAGAGGATATAGCACTTGTGTCTTCTGCATCTTCCTTGTAGACATATTATCATGTCCCGAATCTATTTTTTCACTATTTATCCCTAATCTATTTTTTCACTATTTAAGGGCTGTTTATTGGTGAACTCAAGTGGTTTTGTTTTTTCCTAAAAAAACCATAAAAACCCATTTATGCTGCAGACTTCAAATTAGAAAGCACTATACTTCCCCAGAAAGCTGTAAGAGTGCTGTTGAACAAAAGATGGGTCTTAGGTGGTTAGATTGTAAATCATTCTTCTAATTGTGAACACAGACATAGACTTGTTTTGCCGCTGGAAGTCACTGACTTTGGAAAGAGTCACTTTTTTTTGCCTCCATTTTTGATATGTAAAGATTGGCTCCAAATGTTTAGCAACAGAGTCCATTTCTGAGTGTTATTTCTGCACTTTAGTTTTGCTGTGCATTCTCTCTAAGCTCTGGCAATGCTGCTGCAATACATGAATATGGATTTAATTGCTTTTTTGTATCTGCATAGTGGCTGTATTTTGACTTGCACTTCATTATAGTGCTAAAAGTTATCTTGGTGTCTCCTCTTGCTTGGCATTGGTTTGTTACTATCATTTGTCAGTGCCATTGATTCTGACCTAGAACAGGGAACTGTTTCTGGATTTTAATTATTTTTTTACCAAAAGGGAGCAGATGCTTGTCACGAGAAAGAAAGTGCCAAGTGGCATGATCTGATACAAGACAGGCAGTAATCTGGCCTTGGAAAGCTGGTTATTAATACTATTACTCTAAAAGGGGATTTGCAAGGATTGTAGGAACTAATCATTATTTCATGTTAAAGCTTTTATTTTTAATATAAATTTGGAATAGTTAAAAGTGAAAAAGAATAGTCTGGGCTTTGAATATGTGGGAATTTTTACATTTTTTCATTAAAAATTATTTAACAAGTAGTGAATTTTTGGAGGAAATAGTTCTTGGGTGAATAAAACTGTGTTCCCTTTCAGTTTTATTTTAAGTAGGAAAGAGGAAGCACTCAAGAAAAATACCCAGATTATAATTTCATGATGTCTGATTTGTGGCTTTCTGAAGACTGTCTTTGATTGCCCAATACAACGTGTTTAAGAGACTGCTGGTGAGAAAGAGAAACTGTGCTTGAAATGATCTTCCCTCTTTGAAAAAAAAAAAAAGCCCCTTTTTATTTCCCTGAGAATGACAATAGGATGGAAGATAGATTTGATTATGTTCATCAGTTAAACTTTGAAAATACGACAAATGTGGAAATGTGTCAGGAAAACATATATATTATGACTTAGGCTGTCTTAATTTTTTCCTTTAAAATAGAGATAAATTTCCCATTGTCTATCCCTGGTACTATGATCAGAGGTTAATGTCTAGCAGAGGAAGTGAAAATTGATAATTCCTCACAGGTGTGTAAGAGCACATCTTCCCTGTGGTGCAGGTCCCCTGGGCTGTGCTGCTTTGAGTCCTGCCCGCGTGTGGTGCAGGCCGATGCTGTCAGAAGCTCTCCCTGAGTTATGGAAGTGGTACAGAGCATTAGCACAAGGCTTTACACCACAGAGGGGGACTTGGGTTGTGGAGCTAACTGCAACATTTAGACCCTTTAAAAATGGACAAAACATAATGGGCAAAACTCACCTTAGTGGCTAATTTATGTGAATGTAAATGATGGAGTGGTCCTGCTTTTTTGGATGATGCTTTGGAAAGTGACTCTGGCATGTTGTATTTTAACCTCAGGCTTTATCTATAGCTTGTGTCATACAAAAAGCTGCTCTTAGACTTCAAACACTTGTTCCTCCCTGTGGCACCTGTCCAATTATGTACTCAGTTTTTAAAAAGCATGGAGAGACCGAGAGAGAAATAAAATGTTTTCTTCCATAGTGGTTTCTCTGTGACCTCTTTTCTTTTGTTATTAAGCAGTCACTGTGGATTAAGTGATTTCCTTTGCTTTTTCTGCAATTTGTTGGAGATGTTCTTGTCATACTGATCTAGATGATATTAAATGTCTTTATTACATTATGCTTCTTAATGCTTCTCAGAAGTACTACATGTAAAATAAAGATGCAGACTTAGACCTTAGACTCCATGATCCTGTCTTTGCCAGGGCTCATCAGGCAGGAGCCAAGCATGGCCATTTGTGGAAACTTTTTGGGGTGGCAGTAAGTTTTTCGGTCATCTGAATTGGGAAAAACTGTGTGTTATTGATGACAGAGTTTTGCCCATGTTGGCAGCTCTGCAAAGACTACAATCCCCTGTTCTCCAGGTGTAACAGATCACAGCAGGATGGTGGTCCTTTACAAAGAAATGCAATGTTTTGCTACCCATAATAATTATGGAACAGTATGGCATGTGTGCACTTAGACAGTTTAGCTGTATTAACATTACTATAAATCTGATTAAAACAATGTAATCTTGGGAGTGTCTGAAGACACAAGCTGAGACCAAGTCCATTTGCCGGTTCTGCTGTAGATTCCTTTGTGAGCTGTGTTTTATTGCTGTTATTTCTGGTTTGATACATGGCTATATTGGCTTTGATTCTTCTTATTTTTCTGAAGCAAGGAAGTGGAAGATGAAAAATATATTTGTCTCTTTCTTAACCATCTCCATCCATGACCAATCACCTCCAACCATGAGCACTTTTATTTCAATATTAAAAACTGGAAAATGGCAACTGTTTGGCAAGGCTATCCTATGCTTTACTGTTTCATTATGCAGAACTCTTGGTGATGCTGAATAACGAGCTCAAATTATTTGCACTAAGTCTGCTCCTTTTTGTTGTTGTTGTTGAAAAGTGTTTCAAATTGCAGGTCAGAAGGGGAATTTCTGGCTGTAGAACTGCTGTACGCTTTTCAGGAAATAGAATATTTCTGGGGTTTTCCTTGGTTAAGCAGATTACTTGGCATGGGCTCAAAGTTTGTAAGTTTTAAGCCAGGTTTTCCTTGGCTTATCTCCATTCCTGGGCCCTATATCATCTTTTTAACCACAAATATGTGTGGTCATATCACAAAAGAACATTGATTTCCTCTAAAGCAAGTGTCATTGCTGGTGAATCCCTTGATATTTGCATTAACGATGAACCTTTATTTGTCTCGTACTAAAAACTGAAAAGTTGCGTAACACGGAGAGGAGTTGGTAGTTTTCTCATTTTGGGGGGCTGTGTTTCGCTTTATTTATATTCAGGTGGTTCTCTATAGCTTGACTGTTCAGTGAAAGCTCAGTGTATGAGTTGGTGCTTTCAGCTCTTCTCTGTGGCCGCAGCCTTGTCTTTTCTGGTGTCCCTCAGTGCGTGTCCCAGAATAGAATGAGGATCCTCCACAGAGCGTGATGCCTCAGGCAGCCACCTCATGTGACCAAAGCAGAAGTTGTGGAAAAAAACCGTGTCCCTAATTCTGGAAGGAAATACCCAGCAATTCAAGTAAAAAAAAACAGGTTGGAAAGCACCAGAATTTCCCACATAAATATTCAGCATTTTTCTTGTTTACACACTGCTCAAAACTCTTCGATCTCAAAATTGTTTATACAGTCACTACATAAAAGTTGTTATAAAACATGTTTGAAAGTGGTAGTGTGGAAGAAGGTGAACAGGTTTAAGAAGCAGGCCTTATTCCAAGAAAAAAGACAATATCAAAGAAGGTGCCAGAATACTTCTGGAAAGAAGAGGGGCTGGTGTTGCAGCCAGGATGTGTTTTATTGGTTTGAAATGAAAAGGAAGCAAAGAAAAACTTGACTTTTGCACGCATTATGCAGCCATAAAAAGCCGGATATACATTAAGAGTTTGAAATTCTCTGCAAATAAAGTATTGCTTTTATGGTAATGCAGGCTACAAAATAAGAGTGGGCACTTCAGGATCTGGGCTGAGGGCCAGCAGACAGTGAACTCTGCTTCTAGCATGAATCACGGTGTTGTTGTTTGTCTCAGTGACACGTTGTTTTCCTGGTAGATACAAAAGGCCACTCTGTGGAAGATTGACTTGAAAGAATAAATAAAGATTGCTGTGACAAATGAGATCGAGGAGGGGGAAAAAAAGCACCACAACTTGCCTGCCATTCCACACGGCCTAAAGAAAGCCTCAGCCAGTGGCTTCTTGCCTTGTGGCTCTGTGCCGTTTACAGGAGAGAGCACAGTTCTCACAGGTCAGGATAAGGTGGCATAAGAAAATGTAAGGCATGTGGCATCAAAATACTAAGGGGTTGAATTTTTTTTGGTCATATCCTTCCTTTATTGAGAATTTGTTTGAGCATATTTTACATGTGCATGCTTTGGCATTTCTTTGTCATATAGTTCAGGCAGAACCATTCCCTGCCTCTTACGGTTTGTTTGTGCACAAAGTTTTCTTTGCTAAGCATCTCCTTCCTTGGGTTGTTTTAGTCTCCTGTGCTGCATTGTGGTGCTCTTATCTGTTTTTTTATTTCAAACAGTGGTATATTAGGCTGTGCTCTATCGTTTTGGTAGCAAAATACCACACAAAGCAAAAAACTAGACAGAATTAGAAATTCCATGTTCCACCATCTTGCATTCTGGATTAGGACAGATAAAAGTATGGGAAAAGTACTGGAAACGAATGCTGTGCTGAGCATAGCCTGCAGCTTGTGAGAACTATGTGACATGGTGTGGCATCACTGATAATGTGTTGCTGATTCAAGGTTTTGAGAAGATACAATTCCTACTTGTTCTTTTGTTTTAATCAACAGCTTGCTTATAATTAATCAAATGGAAAAGTTGTTTCTGTTTTGTCCACAGTGTTTCAAAATGTAATGGATACTGTCACAAACTGTTATAAACATCTTAGGGATTTTATTGACAAATTGAATTAAATAATTTAGAAGAGTTATCTCAAGAAAAAACAAAACCAACAGTAACCTTTCCTTCAAGTAACTCTACATCTCTCTACCCTCCTTTTCTCATAACCAGTGGGTGACAGGGTAGATTATGATTTGGTGCTGAGATTTTGTCACAACAGAAATGTTTTCTCTCCAGTTTACAGTTTGAAGAACTGCCAGTATATATTTCTGTCTCTTAGAAAAGCTCATTAGCACTACACCCTTGCTGTGATGAGAAAAACATGACCAAGAAAGACACCTTTGGTAATTACAGAAATGAGACAGTCATCATCACAAACAGACACAGAAGAAAATAAAAGAAAATCACTATTGCATGCTGAAAATTATTAAGACTTGTGCTTCAAGTTCCTCCTCTGTTTTAGCAATTACTTTATGCATCTGTCACCAGCACCTGCTAGTAATTCTTTGCATTTAGGTTTCCCCACTGTGCAAGGTAATATCTGTTGTCCTGTTTTTGCTAAAGCCTTCTGTGTATAATATGGAGTCGGAATTCTTTCTCACACAATTTCATGTAAACAATAGACGATGTTTATTTAACCGTCTATTCTGTTTTTCATTCCTTTTGTGATAAGAGAACTTTGATGAGCATCTTTTTTCTCCAGTGGGATTGAGAAGGAAGTGACATGTTCTCCAATCCCTTGTGGAGTTGAGAATTGTATAAGACGTGACATATGTAAATAAAGTTTCTCTTTTCCCTCCTTTCTGCTGAACCTAGCAGATGTGAGAGTGTCTTTATTGTGTTTTCCCAGACACAAATATCTTCTTGGGGTTTTTCTGTTGGTTAGTTGGTTAGGTTGGCTTGGTTGTTTGTTTGGTTTTGGGGTGGGGGTTTTGCCTTTTTTGGGGTTTTTTTTGCTTTGTTTTTTTGGGGTTTTTTGGGTGTTTTTTGTTTGTTGGTTTGGTTTGGTTTTGTTTGGTTTTTTTGTTTTTTCTTCTTCTCTTCTCTTTTTGACATTTTTTCCTGGTTGCTGATGACATGGGAGGTGCAAGTCAGGCATGATAAGCATGTGGATACCCAGGAATGGTTTTCCCAAGAACAACAACACAAGAAAAGGCTCCCAGGCCATGGCCAGGTGCTGGTGCGTTCATTGCAGCCCTGTGTGCTATCTCCATACAGATATGCCCTTCCTGCCCTTCCATCCTTCCATTTTATGGCTGATCTCAAGAGAATCAGCCTCAATCTGACTGTCATGGTGATGTTCGGAGGTGACCAGGCACCCTGGTAGCTGTCATTGAGTTTGTTTAGCAGAGCATGATATGCACTCTGTCATACACTCATCTGTGCTTCAAGAGTGCACTAGCGTGACATGAGTAAATACATGCTGAGCTGGTCAGCAGTAAAGGTGAGAAATAACATTTCTCTCCCATCTGATTATTTTAGGCATTTGTTTTCATCAGTCCATGTGTTAGTTTATGACAGAGGTGTGTGTGTTCTTTACCTTTACAGACTTGGAATATTCCGAATTGAACCTGATAACTGCTTCAAAAATCAGCATTGGTCTTTAGCTGAAATCACTAAAAACCTAATCAGCTGGCTTTGATGGTCACAATGACCTGGCCACCAAAAATGCATCTTCCAACTGATTTATTAGTGCATGAGCGGGTGTACCAAGTATATAATGTAGTTCCGGCTACTGCTGTAGTTCCTGGAATGCATCAGGCCTAAAGCATATCTAAATGCCAACTTTCATAACAATAAACTTCAGAGTCACCAGTAGTCACATTTTATTTTAACCTTCAGGTTCAAGATAGTGACAACTGATGAGATTTTCAGCTGAATTAATTCTTAATTCCATTAAAATCATTACAGCGGCTGAAAACGAGGCTCAGTGCCATACAAGATGATAGAGGTCCAGTCTGAGAGCACTTGGAGAATTCTGCTCTGCTGTTGGGGCCACAGAGGGACAGATGGTGCAGGCCAAGTGCCACCTCGTTCTAAGGCTTCAGCTTTGCACATTGCAGGTGGCAGCTGCCAACACCCACCTGGCTAAGAGACACTTGGCCCTGCTCACACAGATTTAGGCTGCTCTTACCCCACCCTTCGGTCATACCATCGGGGACTTTACCAATCCTTTCATTTGCAGGCCTTCCCTTTTGTTCTTATGTGCTAAAACAAAGGCTTTGTGCAAATGTTTTGTTCCTGAAATGAATGTTTACCATTTGTGAGGCATCTTTTGTCTCAGGCCTCTAAAACATGCTACAAACAGTAACAAATTCGTCTTTCTTGGGGGAACTGGATTTTATTTGATTATTTTTGAGTAGTTGAGCTTATTGGCTTATTGGCTAGGGGATGTTGGATTGCTTAAAATAAGGTACTTAAAGATAGTACTTTTCCTTCATAGATAAAGAAGGGTTCAGAAAATATAAGGACTGCCACTAACTTTATTTTTCAAAGGAAGGAATGGGTTCTCTGTTCAGTGATTTTTGTCTGATGCTGTTCTGTGTTAACGGCAAAACCAGGCAAACCATCCAGCCCTCATGGCATCCAGTGCTTTGACCCACTCAGCTCATTTACTGGTACAAAACCTCCAAAGAAACCCCTAGCAATATTCTCTCTTTGACCTTGCATCACTTGTTTGTAGGTACATGGGGCGGAAACTCCTTTTCACACAGTTTTACAGTAGAGATCATGTATAGCTTGTACAAGTTAAAGTCATTTCAAGCATCTCTAAGCTTTCAGTGAACTGAAAAGAGATGTCATTTAAAATTATATTGTAAAGCTTATTCATAATTAATCATAGCAATATGAAAGCGAGTTTCAATTTCTTACAGATAGTTAATGTAGGCACGTGATCTGTGAAAAGCCTGATTTAGCTGGCATTTAACAAGCCAAATGCAATTCCATCTGCTGAGGTCAGTGCGTGAGTGTCAAAATATTTTTAAATGTTTTTTTTCTGAATCTTCTTAAGCCTTTCATTATAATTATGTGATACTATGCATCTTGGTTGATTTGGAAGGCAGGTATTATTATTAATTTAAATTTTTTCTGCAACTGTAAAAGGAGTTTTCCCCTAATTACTGGCAATTAAATCTGAATTAAAAGTAGCATTCCTTCCTCATCTTCTTTAATTTCTCTGATTGGTGTAGCAAGTAGGGACACTAGGAGTGATTGCTTTTTCTAAAGTTCTTTGACTTGATATCCCCCTCTTGAGAAGAATTTTGCACAGTTTAATTTTAGATTAGGTATAGGTTAAGAATATTTTTCAATTTTTGCTTTTGAATTATAAAGAGTGTGTAGTTCTGTTTTTATCTTTTGCAAGTCTAAGCCTTTCTTCTTTTACATCTATTTTATACAGTGAAAGCATTGCTGGAGTTTGGTTTGGCTTGTTGGAAATATTTCAGAAAAAGCATCATAGAAATGGGGCCTGGAAGTGACCTGAGGTATCACTTGAAATCCACCTAAGGTAAGGTACATGATATTCATGACACATGGCTTTGAAATGGCCCTTGAAAAGTTTTAATAAAAGATTTGTTTGCGTGTGTTGCAAACAAATACAGTCTTTCCTTGTAGGATATTTTCTGGTATTTCTCTTGCTTTTCTCTGGATGCTGCCTGGATTTTTATAGTTTGAAGCTAAAATTTGGGTACTGTATTCCAGCTGAGAGAAACTAGCATTGAAAAGAGTGGATTAGTTACCACTACTGCTTGCATATAGCATTCCTTTCACCTCTTAAAATTGTCTTTTAACAATCATGCTGAGTTACATTGTTGGCTCACACTGTGATCTGCTGCACCTCCTGCTTACGGAGTTCCTCTCTTTGTGTGAGTGGATTTGTTAGCAGTTCTCTGGGCTCATCGTGCATGTGTCTGGCTTGAACTTTGTCCTGTTGTTTTTAACTTCTAGTTTTCTAGGTACCCTTTGAATTTAAATGCTGTCTTCCCAAGTACATCTCCTCCTGCTTTAGTAATAGTCCTAAAATTCTCATGCGTAATTTAAACAATTTTTGATGATGTTAACTTCCGAATAGACTGGGCAGAGCAGTGTAGGCACCATATAATGCCACTGGAGACAGCTGGCTGACACAGGAGCAGGGCCCTGATAATTGTGGCTCCATTCTGATTCTTCAGCTGATTACAGTCCTGCTTATGCAGTTTCCCTGTGGGGGAAGGTGTCATAGAGTCCATTTGGGAATGTCCTCTGTGACAAACCAAATGGCTTGAGGATACTTTAGGTGTGTCACTCCTGCTGTACGCTTGTTGCTAGGCCAGTTATTCTGTCTAAGAAGGGAGTTAGACTGCTTGGACATGATCTGTCCTCAGCAAGTTGGTATTGGCTATTCCTCACTGCTTTATTGTGCTCTAAGAGTATATAAGTAAATAGTTTTCCTTCCTGTGTCTTCCCGAGCATTGCAGCTGGCATCCTTGGGTGTAGTACAGTGAACCCTCCTGCTTCTACCAAGGAAAATGCTCTGCTTATCTTTCTCCAGTAATCTGGGATCTCCCCTTCTATGCTCTTTGCTGGTTGTGAAACAGAGTCTTATGGAATTGGCACAAATGGAATATTGGAAAACTAATTACATATCTACTCTCATGAGCTTCTCATCTGAATACTGCAGCTATTAGAGGATTAATTAGCTGAACAAACATCAAATGTTTACAGCTAAGTGAATTTCAGATTTGCATCATGGACAATAGTATTATGCTAAATTTGGTGTGATTTTTGCACACAAACTCCACCACCAACAAATACTAGGAATAAAACAGTTGGTTTCCAGGACAGCTTCTACTGGTTTTGCCGCAGTGTACTGACTCCCATGTTGAGCTGCCCTGTCCCAAATATACCCTTCAGCTTGTTCACGGGCTCCTGGAAGAAAGCATGTCTGCAATTGCTCACCTGAACAGCCATTGCTCAAATAAGTCCAAGCGACTTTGACAAAAATGGCTAACAACAACAACTGATGCTGATCTACTTGTATTTCTAAGGCCTAAATATCTGTGAAAGGTAGAGTGAAATAGGACTGTAACTCAAAATGTCATAATCCAAGGGTTTAGTCCTTTTCCCTATTTGCATCATCTGTGCAAAACCCACATGTTTCTGTTCTGTCTCCTTTCTCAAATCCTTATTTATAAAGAACGCATGTAGCCACTTAACATTTGTTGTTGCTTCATTCACAGTGAAGAGGTTATTCCCAAGCTTAGCAATAAACATACTTACAAGGAGTTGCAGGAATGTGCTTCCAGGAAATCTGCTACATCTCTTGTAACTGTTATCACAAATTCAACTGACAGCATTTAACAGAGTAAAATCCTACGAGTCTTTTTCCACCCATCCATGATATCCTGTTTCATGAACTGGTGGGTCCTCTTGTTCCCTCTTGTAATGTTCACCGGCACTCTTTAACCCTCAAAAATGCCAGTGTTCATTTGGTTTAGGACTACAGATTGTGATCAACTGCCCTCTGACTGCATTAGTTAAAAACATTAAGATATTTTTTGGAAGCAAACTGTTCGGGTTATATTTGTAGAAAGAATTAATTTGTGCTACCTAATGTCAATTCTATTTTAGAATTGATTTTTTAGACAGTTGCTATCAGCTTTCTTCCTAGCACCTCACAAGCCTGCTATGGAATAACTTGTCTCAGATCAAGACAAGTAAAATTTAACATATAGGACTGGTATCTTTAGGGATTCTCTGTCAGCCAAGGAGAAAAAGCCTCTTGTTTCCATAGCTGCGTACAATAAAGCATAAAAGTGAAGCATATAATTCAGAAATATTAGGAAGTTATTCTGAGCTTTTGTCTCTTCCATTTGGATTTGGCTTTCCGGGATTTGATGATCTCCTTTCAAAGTTGGAAGAGGGATTTCTGTTGATATCAAGGGAAAATCAATCAGATTTTTTGTGAGATTTTGTGGGCTAAAAATCACCTAAATGTTCTCAGCCTGGAATAAATGGGGCTGCTGGTGTGCTTTAATCACAGACAACCTCTGTTCTGCTGATCAGCATTTACCTGTGCACGGCTGCTGAACAGAACCAGTAATAATATGTGTGAGGACTTGTGAGCAGAGATTTTATAACATTACTCCAATTTCTGGAAAGCAGAGAATCACAGTCAGGGAAGCTTACTAGGCTCTGAATTTATTTTTCAGTGTTAAGAGAAAAATGCGTATTATTAATCACACTGCTAAGCATGCTAGGAACCAAAAATACCACTATGTGTTATTCCCAGTTCTGGGAAGGTCCTTTGTGAAATGTTCAAGGTAGGGTAGCCTATAGAAACTTGCTGAGCTTGCAGAGCTACTACTTAAAATATTGTGTGTAAAGAGAGGAATTCTCTGCTTGCCTTTTAGAGTGTAAATTCATATTCTCTGACCTTTTGGAGCATTGCTTTAACTCGCACCTAATCAATTCTGAACATAATTTTTCATATCTTCAGTCCTAGATGTATTTCACTGTGTGATAATTTGTTTTTGTAACTACACAGTTAAATGTCTCTTCTCTTTTTTCCTTCTTCTTATCAGCTTAGAAAAGAAGCATTCTTCATTTGGACAGGTTTGCACCCTCTTTTGCCTCCATTCATTTAAATGTTATTCTTGCTGGCAACTGCTTTTATATTTTGTTTCAGAAAAGTTTATTTGATGATTATGAGTTTTCGGTTTTTAAACCAGCTGTAAACCTGTCTCAGTGCTGTAGTAATGATCATTTTTAAAGGTAAAAGTAATTAGCTCATCAAGATGGCTTTGAGTTCCTTGGGTTGGGTTTGGATTTTGTGTGGTTTTGGTTTCTTGTTTGTTCGTTTCAGTTTTTATTTTGATTTTGTTTTTAACACGTGCAGAGTAGTGTTTTCTTTGGTCACTCAGCAATTTTGTTGCTGTTTCATTGTTCATAACCTACTGAAGAAATCAAAAGGAAAGTCTTTGGTCCCAGCTTTACTGGCCAGCCCATTGAAGAGGGGCCAATGCATTGTGTATTATGGGCTGGTGTTACACTTTAACTGCTTTGTTAAAACTCCAGGCATATTGGTTTTCTTTGTGTGTATGTATATATATACACACACACATAATTGCATAAAACTGCACAGTGATTGCTATAATCCTACTTGGATTAATTAATTAATTGTACGTGAGTGGTTTTACATGTGAAATAGTGATGGTGGTCACAACCATAGGCAGAGAAAACAGTGAGATGCAATAGCTACCAAAGAGAAGTTCTTATTCCCATAGTCCCCCAGAAATATAACTTGAGATGAACGTAGTAACGGTTGTAGAAATATTTAGCAATAAACTAATCCTGTAGGACTGTACACTATTGAGCACTGAAATAAACACCATTTTTTTGTTAGCTTGCTTTTCCCCCTTTGGTGTCAGGGAGGACAGGCTGTAGCCCTATTGTTTGGTCAGAGATGGTCTGTGGGAAGAAGTGCAGCCTTATTGTGGGCCAGGGAGTATAAAAAATCACAGAGCTAGGAAAGATAAGTGCCTTTGAAGCTGATCTTATTTGCCTTTTGAGTACAATCATACAGTGGTGCTGGTAGCAGTCTCTGATTGTAAGATTTCTGTCACATAGATATGAAATTGAATATATGAAGTTTTCTCTGCCACAAATAGCAGTACAAAGAATCAATGAATTCTTCAAATGGTACATGGAAAAGAATCTACATACACATTTTGAGCTACAGTAGTAAAGAACAGGGCTAATCATATTTGCATTTTTAAAAAGCCTTTTTTTTTTAAAACTATTCCTGGCTGACTTGGTAAACTCCTCTTCCAGAAACAAGGGGTTTGTTTCTGTAATGGTGGTTGTCCTTCAGTGTTCTTTCCCTGCCTTCCAAAGCAAAATTGATACTCCATGCATTAGGCCTACAGAATGCAAACTCAGTTTGCTCTGTTAGTCTGTATATTTCTGTAGTAAAGCTAAGAAACATATGCTTATGTCTTGCAACATATCAAGGAAAAGTTCTTTTTGGTGTGAGAGTAATTTGGTTCTTTAAAATGTATTGCTAAAATGTGTGTTTTGATATTTTGTGGCAAATAGGAAATGGTAGACGTTGCTAAATATGCTTTGACTTGCTCTTGGTTGCTGATTCAGGAGATAGAATTGGTAAAAGCAGATTGGCTTTTTCTTACAGTTCATACTCTGGACAATGCCAAAGGACAAACCTTCAGTCTTTACTTGCCTTCACACATAAGAAACCTCCAGTTAGATCTGCTTCCAAAATTAGGTACAATTTCTGCCTCTTCCCTCTGGTTGCTGTTACTATGGGGTGGGCAGGGGGACAAAAACCCCAGAAGAAATTTCAGGCCTTATTGCCATCTATTCAGCATTTGTTGCCATCACAGAATGTTGTGAGAAAACTATCTGCTTTTGGCAGTGTGATGAGCTTCCCACTGCCTTAGTGTGTTGAAATGGCTTTGTGAAAAATGTGATCACTGGTGAATCCATGTGAGAGGAAGATTAAAATGTATGGCCGGGAGCGAGTGGGTGCAGAAGCTGGACTGCAGAGGATGGCAATCAGATAGGGTTGGTCTGCTGTGGAACTGCAGCCTCAGTGACTGCCCCAGGTACTCACCTCTCTGAAACTCGATTTCCAAAATGAAAAATCACCTTTAGTTCTTGTCACTTAAAGTCAGAGACCTCTGCTTGGCTTTGGCCCAGGATGCTCAATTGAGTTGCACTGGAAATCTGTACAGGGATTGTGAGCAGAAGCCCATCTGCAGGCTGCAAGGCAGCTGCTGTGGGTTTATTGCTGGTTTTGCTCCTACTTACAAATTTCCAGAATTCTAGAAGCAATCTCTTTCAGTTTTATTTTGTTTCTAGATGAGTGGGGTGTTTTTTGTCTTCAGCTAGCCAAGAAGTATTCTACAAATTTTATTAATGAAGGTGCTAGCAAAGGAGCATCTTGCATAAAAGTACTTTTTGACAAAGTTAATACTGTAAGGCTTGCCAAGAAGTTTGGTATTCCATAAGATGTGTCAGTTTGATATGTGTCTGATAAGCAAACATCTTTGAGGGTCTTCCTCAGATTTTCTTTTTTTGGTCATCACCTTTCACTGCCTGTGATTAAAATAGTTTTGGCATTTAATGATATATCCCAACCTCTAACTTGCCTAAACATTCAGTACTGTCCCTGTACACGTTCATCGAGATGTAACTTTTGGTACAGTAAGACCGTAGCATGGAAATGTGGTTAATGAATATTGGTATTTCTAATTATTTCCTAATGTTCCATTTACTATCTAGTTTTTCTAGCTACTCCCAGTTACGCTGACGTAATTCACAGAGATGTGGTTTTACATCCTGTGTTTGTCATCTGACACGTGTTTCTATCCACCTTTTCTATCTGAGCAGCCTTGGGTTAAAGAGTAATGGATTCAGTCATCTGTAGGGAGAGAGGTATCCCCATGGTAATAGAAGGAGAACACTTTTGCTCATAGTCTTAGCAGAGAGGTGAAGGAGTAATTCTATATAGAGTAGGATACCTTTTCAAATGTTCGGATCAGCAGGAGGGCAGCATGTGTAAGGGAAACTTGTCCTCAGGATGCCCGTGACATGTCTATCATTTAGATAAACAGACTGCTTTAGTCACAGTAGCCATCACTTTCTTGCTCCTCATACATATTAAAATTCACCTTGAAATACAAGTGAAGAGTTGCTGTTATCAGCTCCAGAAAACCCATAGGTGAAAAAAGAAAGAAAACTGCAAGAATATCTTATATACCATAGCACCCTTCTGATAATTTTATGTACTGCATTTAATGAAAATTTCTAGCTAATGCAGAGTGAACTCCGCCAAAAATCTTACCATCATTTTTGGTGTTCATTGCTCCACAAAGGCATTCCACAAGGTCATATAGAAGGATTCCGTACACAACTGATAAGAACCTAGTCTGTAAACAGTCTCTTGCTGAAAACAACGTTATACTTAGCTTTTATTCATTATGAATTTCCCATAAACAACAGTATCAAGGGTTTTAATATTAAGCTCTGTGAAGGAAACCATAAAACTAGTTGCCCAATGATGGTATGTGGAAAGTTTAACCCTTTTCTCTTCCAGAACTGCTAAGGCGAGCACAATTGGAAGATAGTGCCAATTATTATAAATCATGTTTGCAACTTGAAGGAGCTGTGTTTTGCCAAGTTGTGTGAGTATGTACTGAAAACATAATGTGCTGGTTCAACCAAGCACTTCTCAGTGTATAATTTTAGCCTGGTGAATCATTATGTTGTGCTAAAAGCTTGCTACAAGCTTACTGCTGTAAAGCATTAACACAGTGTCTGTAGGCCTCCATCTCCATTAAGTCAAATCCCATTATAAATGCATCTCTAATGACACAAATTTGCTGTGGACTAGTAAATGCTTTTTCTCCACAAAGCATTTCACATCTACATGCAGGGCACTCTGTGGTAAATAAAGGTTATGTGAATTAGCGCAATGTGGGAGATTCTTAAAAATTTATAACTGAATCTTCCCTGTTATTCCCAACACCAATGCTTCGACTGGAAACCTTGTAGGTTAATTCATTGAACTCGGAACCATATGGCAGTGATAAAGCATAGCAAGTACTCTGCAAGTTGCACACACAGCCGTAACTAGAAATCAGAGATAGTGTGGAAATCATAAATCTCAAAAGCATAAACAGCAGCTAAACATCTACATAAAAAACTGTGTCTGTATTTCAGGCTTCTCTTGTTGTCTGTCATGTAGTTTGGTCTTTTGAAAAGAAAACCAAAATGGAAAGGTATAAAATATGTTAAATTGAATACTGTTTGTCCAAGTAACTATATTAAAACTTGAAAACATGCTCACAGAAATTTTCAGCAGTGATCTGTTTAAAAATAGCTGCTGCAGAGTGAAATATGTACAATAACATACAGTGCTTGAAACTTCATGTTCTAAAAGATATGGTGAGAGAACTGCCAGTGGTACGTGCAGTTGTTATAACTTATAGTGTCAGAGTGTATTAGAAAACTATTTCAAACACCCACAGAAGAACGTTGAGCAATTCATCAGTGATGAATTGCTGAAAGTTGCACAAGACTGCACATAAATAGGTACTCTCAGGTAAGTCAAACAGTAGCATTATTCCTAGCATACTTATTCTTCTCAGAGCTTCATCAAATCATTGCAAAAGTGTTTTACAGAAAAAAGTAAATAAAAAGGATGCCATCTATTTGTTCATTGGAGTGATAAGGAACCATCTCAGGAAGATATGAGAGTGATAGCTGATTTACCATTACCTCTAAGGGTCCCTGCACGGGAGATGAGGGCATGCACCACATCCAGATTCTCACTGTAGAGGTTTAAAGTAGCAAAGGTGTACCCAGTTCATTTAGCAACTGAAACAAGCAACATGCATTAGTAGCCACAAGCAAGTGCCCTGCTTCTCCAGCTGTCCAAGCTCCTAAAGATGTCAGACAGGAAGCCATCAAGGATCACTGAAATACTGTCCAGCACTTTGGTGAGGTGACAAGGTCACGGCTGCCAGGCACTGCATTACTGTAATAATTCTAATGGGCTTTGATTGCTGTGGCTCTGAAATGCTGCACAGCATAAGGCAGTCCTTAGGAAACACACCTGCTGGAAAACAACTTAATTGACATCTCTTTGACACCTTTCAGTATCTCTGTAGTAAGAAATAATTGGGAATTTGGAAGCACCCTAAATTTTCCTTCAAGCCCAGACTAAGCTAATAAACTAGCTCCCTTTTGGTTTAAAATCTTTAGCTGATCATTTTGGTTCAAGATAAGGAACAAAATTTAAGCCTCATGAAAAGGCACATATATCGACCATTGTTTCTGCTTGAATGTCTTATCACTGAAATACACTTAAATTATGTTTCAGAAGAAAATAAACCAACCTATAACTCTATGAAGGTGTTCATGTTACAGCAAGTTTCATTAGAAACTGAGCCTCATTACTCTCTTCCTAATAATCTCAGTTAAAGCCCTGTTGTAGATCCTGTAATTTGCTCTCAAAAATTATTTTTCCCCCTGCATCTAATAATAGAATAATAGGAAGGAAGGCTTATTTCTTCTCAAGAGATTAACTAGTTCAGCACCCTACACTGAGGAAGATCAAATTTGCCTGCAGTGTTTTCTCATGCTTTTTTTTTTTTTTTTTTTTTGGAACAAATATCAAGAAAGAACTTTTCTAAGAAATTCATTTACCACTGTCATGTAACTAAGGTGTATTTTGGGAGACTCTTCCCATTCCTTATCCCTTTTCTACTTTTAAATGTCCAGCGGTGGGTTCACTTCTGCATTCTACAAAGTTTGCACTGTTTTGTCAGATCAAGACTACATCAATACCTGCCCTGTTCAAGAACAGGTCAACACTGCAGCAAGAAGAGTTAAGGTTATATATTGTTAAAGAGAGATCTTTTCTTTGCAGCCTCATTTTCCCTTACCTTCCTAACCCTCAATATGCATGTGGGCATTCAGAACAACTAATGTTGTCCTTTTTACAGAAATATTTTCCTTATTGGAAAATAAAATTTGCTCTTTAAATGAAGTCATCTATCTGTATTTCCCCAAAAAAAGGGTTTTAATTTCTGCTTCTCTCTCCTGGGCAGTGTATGTGGTCTGTGTCCTTTCTGCTGTGAGGATCTACAGCTTGAGCCCAGTATCCCCTTTGAATGCATTGACAGGAGAGGGTTGATTGCCTCTCCAGTCTTGCATGTAGTACTCCTGTCATTACCCACCAGGATCGCTTTATTTTTTCTGCAGTGTTACATAATCGACTCAACTATGATTCATATCAGCACTCTAGCAGTTTTCAGCAGTGCTGCAGTGTAGGCTGACAAGTTCTCCTCCTCCATGATTAAAAAACGTGTATTCTCTCCTTTAATTCAGTGGCTTCACTTTTGTGGTGCTCTCAACATCCCAATTATCCTTTGGAAAATTCAGATATTAAAGATGCATCTGGTGGCACGTGCAAGTTTTCCATGGGAAACTACTTGTAAATACTAATGCTGAAGTGGTTGATTTTAAGCTGTGTGGTAAAATAAATGCAACTCTCTCTGTTGCTATTCAAGGCAAAGATATAAGTGAATATGAGGTCAGCCAAGTTTCTGTGAAGAGCCAGTTGTGGCTGAGGAATGACATTTTTCCATGTGCACAGCACTTGTTTGTAGGCCGAGTATAGAAAGACAAAGTCTTAGTGTTGTAGGGTACGTTCATGGTGACTTCAACTCTTTTTGAAAGGCGAGATCCACAGGTTGTCAAAACTGTCATCCTGATAGGATTAGGCAGAGGAGGCAAGGATTATATTGACCTTGAAACTGAGTTCTGTTATCGTTTGATGACAGAACTCTGTTGATCCATTTAAGCTCAGACACATTTGTTTAACAAAGTACCTCCTGTGTATGTCAGTTGCTGCCCAAGTATGTCTGACCTTTTGCTTTCTTTAGGAAATTGTCTTATTAGTAGCAAAAGTACAAGCAGATGTCCTTTGTTATTTTCCCTTACATTTCTTAATTTCTAATGTACACAACTTCTGCTTCATTGGAATTGCAGGGAAAAAAGGGTTAATAGGTTTTCAAGGTTTTTGGAGGTTTATAAGCTCTTGCTAAGATGAGTGTATTCTGTTAGCAAGCACTTGATTTAATTTGCTGCTTAAATCACTATTGGTCCTAAATTGGTCCTAAAATGTGTGTAGTCCTGTTGCTTTTTTTTCCTTGAAATGCCATGTTGCCCAAAAGTTATATGGCCTCGTATATCAACCTCAGTGACTTTTGTGTTATACTCTTGTGGTTTGTCCTCTTTAGTGTCTGTCTCCATTAGTAAACCAGAATTTTTGTCTTGATTAGAGTATCAGTATTTCCTGCCTAAGGGATAAAAGCTCTTGGATCATTTTACACCAGAGAAATCCCTATCCTTTCAAAATTTCAGCTATGTAAACATATCTTCCCTTAGCTTCCAATATCTAAATATTTTTAAATAAATGTGTTTAAATAAGTTCTGTGACTGTTAGAAAGAAAGATGTAATATGTGGTGCCTTCAACACCAACAGAAGCATTGTAGGCCTGAGATCTCCAAAGAATCATTCTAGTCTGAGGGCTCAGACTCTGAGTTTGTCTTAACTGCTTATTTTAAATGTTTGATTTCCCCCCTCACATTACAGATACTTTTGCTGTGCTGGCTGGTCTCTTTATAGTCAGTGCATGCTGGAGAAATATGCCTCTTAATGTGTCAAATCATCCCCAAAAGAAAAGTCTACATTTGCAGGAGAGCCTTCAAGATCTGAGAAAACCTGGTTTAGGAAAACTGCTGCTTTTAGGAAAAAGCCTGCTGATGTTGTTGTCCTGGGTTCAAGACACATACATCAAATTTAAACTGCTATAATGTGCACTAAACAAAGAGAAGCCAATGCTTCCTTAATTCAAGTAGCCATGTCAGCTAAATGGCCTGGTTACAATCCAGTACTAAAACATATTTGGTTGTACTAGTCAGCTGGTTAAAAATGTGGTAGCCCTCCCTAATTTTTAAAAAAGCATCAGACTAAATTTCTAGAGGAGTCCTGCCCAAATGTTTTCACACTGAGAGATACAGATTTGGATAAAAACCTGTTTAAAATTATTTATTGTACTATTCACTTGAAAATTAAGACATTTTTGCCCTTTAAAAGTATATGAATACACAAGCAAGTTATTTTTTGCAGTTCTTTTAATCTCTTAGAAAAGTTAAGGCATATTTTATGTTGTCATTGCAAAGCAAGGACAGTCAAAGAGGGAATTCTCTATTTCTCAAGGATGTTACCTTTCTCTTGTTTAGAAAGATGTTTCTTGTCCTTTTTATTTTTATAAAATCATTCAACAGTCTCTGTAACAAAACACTGAAAAATAAATGTGCTGAGTAAGAGTCCTTGTATCCACTAGACTTCCCTATAACTGATCCTAACTTTGCAGTGAGCTGTTGCATTTCTCTTAATCTCTCAGCAGTACTTTGAATGTTTGGGGCCACACAGTTTAATTTTGTAAAAAGGCAGGGGTATTAATCTTTAAAGAAGTCTTGTGCTGTTCAAATTTAGTTTCTTTAATCTAGGAATGACTTGTCAATTTTTTTTAATTTTTTTTTTTTTTGGTCACAGGGAGAAGTTATTTCTATTTTAAAAAAAATCAAAACCATTTGATTGAAATATTTGGCAAAAGAAGGAATTTAAACTAGTGCCTTCAGAAGCTTATATAATGCGCCAATGTTTTATCTTTTTCCCTTGATTCTTGCTGCATTAAAAATGGTGTGGAAAAAACACCAAAACTTTCAGAATAGGAGAGAATAAAAGCTGCTCAAAAACCTATGGGGAAATTAAGAGAAAGTTTTTGATTCCAGACCAGTAAGAGAAAGACCAGCTTTGAAGTAAATGACTGAGACAAGAGGATTTTGAGAGAATCAGAGGATTTATTGTGTCATGCAAGTTCAGATTTGTTTCAATGTCTCTGATTCTGCAAAGGCTCTTTAAAAATTGAGGATGAATCTGCTTGGCTTTAGAACAGGACAGCTTCAACTAGAAATGTGCTTTTTGTTTGGAAGGTATTTTAGATGGTTGCTACTGGTGTAATGGAAATGGGCTTAGGAGATTTTCTACACTGGGTCTTGAGGTTGCACTCCAAAGTTCAATGCTGAGTAAGAAATTTGACAGCTGCAAAGAGCAGAGAAGAGTTCCTCCTCCGTCAGAGGTGTAGTAAAGACTCTTGGTGAAGCACTTGGCACTGAGGGAAAGTTTTGGCAGACAGAATCCTGTCCGAAAGCAGTTTTTGGTTAGCATGTAGTTTGTCATTATGTGTGAGGCCAGCACGTGGTAGTTTACACTGAACACAGAGACTGAACCGAGCTGTTCACTGCTGTCTGGCTGGCTGAGCACAGCCTGTTGTGAGCACACGGCGAGCACAGGGTGATCATGTCACTGTAAGGCTGGACCACAACACTGCAGAGGGTGGAGTCAAGATCCTAGAGACCTCTCTAATCATGACCTTCCCTAGCTTTGGAATGCTTCTCTTGTATGTGCAATGATTGCTACAATCGTTCTGCAGCCTTAATAACCTTCTCTTCAGCATGCTCATTTAAAAATGATTTTATATTTCATCCCTTCTTCACGTAGGAAGATACAGGTTTTTTTGTCAGTGGCAATTTGTTCCAGATTTCACAATCTAATTAAATGAGAAAAAAAAAAAGCAATCTGGGAGCCATAACCCACAGTACACAAGTAGAAGACTCGAACTATTTGTATATCTTTTGTTTTTTCTTTGATACATATGTGTTTGCATGCATAAGTTATCAAAAAATTATCTCTTTAATATTTACTATTTCAGTTTTTATATTTAGTTATTTGTCTTTTCCCTTCTCTCTTCTTCCCCTCCACCCAACAATTTTTGATCACTATGGAATGAAAAATACCACTGAACCATATGTAAACTCTTGAAGCTATCAATGCAAATTCCTCACATTTTTCAGGGGAGGAAAGTTTTTGGCATGCACCATCAGTCTGTGTGATATCTTTATCTTCCCCAATGCTGTGGTTTGTTTAATGATTTATTTTGTTTGGCTCTGCCCACAAAAAAATAGAAATGCATGATAACGGTCCTCACTGATGCAGTGTTCCTCTTCCAGCAATTTAACATAGAGACTTTTAACACTAAGCCAAATACTACACAAAATCTGCTATGGAAACAGCTCTCTGAACAGCTTGAAGACTAGGTTGCTATTATGCTAAAGCACTGTAATTTGTAAGTAAGATTGTGAGCTTAGCCTTTCTATTTCCTTTCATTTCTGATATCTGAGTTGGAGCTTCTTTATTGACCAAAAATTATTTTAGATGCGGTTGTGTAGGAGTAAAGGGACCCATTCGCCTATGTGATGTTCTGAAAAGGCAATTTTTGGGGGGAGAAGTAATAGATGAGTCTTTCTTTGGGGCTGCAATGTGCAGCAATGAAGTTATATTTCTCCTCTTAGCTCTGTGTTCTCTGAGGAACCAAGCAAATATATGAGAGGATGTAAATGCAAAAGTAGTTGGAACCTTTCTTCACTGGCTACTGCTGCTGGGCTATTGAGAAACACCACTGCAAAGAAGCTTCTTTTAAGAAAAGACAGGGGAATAGTGTATTACACTCTTTAAAAAACTACAGCGAAGCAAGGAATGAGAAAAGCTTTCTAGTTCTTACTATGTAGCGTTGCAGTTTCCAGATCAGAAGGCTGAAGATCTATGAATATATTAAAAGACAGTTGTCGCTGATGTGGCAGCAGCATGAAGTATTTGATGTATAGGCATGTATTTATGCAAGGAAGTTACGGAATCTCTCCACTAGTGCTGATCAGTATGTGCAGAGTGGTATGGCATGAAGTGGTTACTGCTGCCTGATTTAAATGGAATCTGTCCCCTCATCCTCTTCCTCACTCACTAAACAGTTACCATATTTTCTCAGCAAGACTTCACTTAGAGCCACGACTGTTCCTATTGCCACTGCAAAGCTTGAAATGACAATTCAACAACAAGGCCGAGCCACTTTTTGGTGTGGTACCAGTTAGAATGACCCCAACATGTGACGTTCTTGCATTAGGCAGCACGGTCATTTCGACACCAATATTAATATTTAATGCAGTGCTGCAATGCCGAATCATTGAATTTTCTTTTGGATCAGATGTTTCTTTTCTAGAAGCTGTTATTTAGAGTGAATTGGAATTTTAGTTTCACTTTATGCAATTTAAATTCTAGTCTTGTTGATGCCAATCCTTTCTTGAGGCACTCTATCCATTAACTACTCATTTTTCTGGGAATGATATAATGCCTTTCCAGATTATTATTACAAAAGCAGTCTTTTTCTCAGATGTAATTGTTGCTTGCACATAAGCAATCATCCAGCCTTCTTCCCACTAAAGAAATGTTATTGTTATTAAATGAGTAGCAGGACTGAAGTCACTCATCTTGAAGATAATGTCCATTGTTGAAAATGCAGTTGAGTTCCTGTTATCTTGCTAAAGCGAAACATGAAGAAGAAAGCAGCAGATCAATTCTGGTTTTTTGGTTTTACTAAAGAAAATAATTTTAGCCTGGAAAAGAAACTTAAATTCCTTTGATCAGTGCCATATGCTTGAGTTTATAATAGGCTTTTGTGTTCCCACTTAGCTGGATCAGATTGAAAGTTGGATAATTATCAGTGAGGGTTAGAAATAAAATAATCAGTTTGCATGTCAAAATATCTTCTTTTTAATGTCAGTCGTGCTGTCTTTCTGGTACAATGAAAGCTGGCTCTGGGTTTAACAGCAATAGCACAATAATCAAACTTCAACCCTTTCCTTGCAATTGGTTATTTTGCCTTGAGAACAGGGGATTTAGGACAAATATTGCCAACTATGGCTGCTGTGCTGGTATTAATGCTCAAAGGTTTGTTTTGGTAAAAGTTATAAGCACACCCACTAAAGCAGAAACCAGTCAAGATGTAAATATTCCATTCCTATTTATCTTCATTTTTTCACAGTACTATTCACAGGTGAACCACCTGTACTGCAGAGTTTGACCAGAATCATTATTTCAGTGTTAACTTTGAATGCCCAGATGCAATAGGTTTAATTGACTTGGACAGTTGCATGTTTTGGAGACAGATCAGCAAGTCTGCTTGGTATTTCAGACTAAAATGAGTTTATTGAGATTATCTATACTGATGTAAAAATGTGATTGCATAAATGATATAAATAATAAGTGATTGTAAATGTACAAATGTGATTTATAAATGACATTTATAAAGGTACCAGCAAATAGTGCTACTGTATGTCCTACTACGTGCCTTTGCTTTGCACCCACTGTGAATTTAAAAAATAAAAAACCACAACCCAAACCAAGGAACAAACCCCCACTGCCTCAAAAAAAAAAACAAAAAAAATCAAACTCAGTAATTTTAGTGGTTTTTCAAAAGTAAATTTTTTTCATCAGCATATCTGCTAAAGAAGCAAGAGCAAACATCTGATCTTGTAGCCGTTGTCATCCACTCTTTGTTACTCCATTGAGAGTCTCTATCCAGGTGAGTTTGTCTGGGAAATCTGTGCCAGCATTGTGTGCACCTGCTTCTAATTAAAGAGCTTCTAGTTGCTTAAGAAACATTATGACCTAAAGGCTCTTATAAAACCAAGAATATCTAAGATACATAAGGGAAGCACTGAAGTCTCCACTGAGATTGTGTCCTTTGTACTGTGTTTTATTATATAACATTAAGCTAAGCTCCAGCAGTCGTAGGTGTTGGGAAAAGATAAGAGATCGTTGCTGTGCGTGACGTGTATTGCCATGGAAATACTGTTCTTCAGAAGAAATAAGCCTCCTTCCTATTGTGCATTATGGACTGCTAATAAAGCATGCAAAAGAAAAAGAAAAAACGTAAATGAACTTACTTGAGCAGTAGGCAATAATAAATGGTTTTTAGGATATTGAAATAAGATATTGGGGTTGGATTGAAAAATTGCATTTGTTCTACAGTGGGCAATAGCAGAATTATCAGATGTCTTTGAACACTTTCCAAAACTCATTTGGTAAAGAAGGCCAAAATTTGAATTTGGAACACTGTAGTTCATTTCATAAAATCAGTATCCAAGAAATCTGTTTTCAATACTTTGAAAAAAGATGGGACTTCCCTCTCACCCCTGGATGTCAATTGTGTATATATTATCCAATAAGATGATATAATAACTTTTGGATATTATATACCAACTAAAGAATAGGTAACTAAAGGTAGCTAAAAATTCTGTAGTAATATGTATAGAAATGGGCTATTTGTTTTCTTACTTCTGGTTTTAATTTGGGTAAGAGTAGATGGCTGTTGTTTTTCAGTAAATGGATACCAGAATTAATAGTGTTTGGGAAGTGTTCATTAGTGGAAGCATTCATTATTTTTCATTCTTGGAAATTCCATTTATTAATATCTGAGATTAAAGTTCTTTCCCTGATTTTCTGTCACACTGCTTAGAAAGACTAAAAGCTGTTTTCAGACAGTTCTTAAAAGTTCTATTTGTTTCACTATCCTTTTTTTTCTTATTAAAAATACTGAAAGAAGGATGAGAGGAGAGATGTACTCAATCTTATTCTACAGTTTGCTGAAGACACTCAGGAGTTTGTTTGTTGACTATAGTGGGTTTTGGACTTCCAAGAATGGGGAAAGACATTTGATCCCTCCTGTTTTCTGTGCTCTAGAGTATGAGAATAAATGGATAAAAAAGCAAGTACACATAAACAATTTCGTTGCTGTAGCTAACTGGCTGAAATTGCTGTCATCAGATATTACCTAAGGCAAGTAATTTCTCCGTGTTCAAATAAGTATTAGGGAGACAATTCTGGTTGCCTCAACAAGGATAACAAGAGGAAGGCAAGACAGTTCTTGCTAATGAAGTGCTGTTTTTATATGGAAATCAGTCTGATTTTTGACAAATCTTTTAAAGAACTGTTGTTTAATTGAAGAAGTTAATCATTACTATTGCATGTCTACTGATTGTGTCATGATCCCAATAGGCATGTAAAATTCCTAATGGCACAGTAATAATTCTAGCTATTTTAGGAATGAGAAAATGTGCTGCTTCATTGTGATTGGGATAAATGCTACTGTCTTGGGAAAAAGGAGTCCTACAGCTATCACTTCCTTCCCTCTACCAACATGTATTATTTTAGTTATGTTAATTTACCCCTCTATTTCTTTGTTGTCTTTTACAACTGACAAAAGACATTAGCTACTGGCATGCAGATAAGATATGCAGAAGCAGGATCCTGAATTTTGAGAGCTGACCAAAAAAAAAAAAGAAATCTAAATTAATGTATTCCCACAAATCCTCACAGATCAGTCTTTAAAAGACAAATTTATTTTGCTTTTTAATTTTTTTTCCTGGTATTTTTGCCAGTTCTTTTAGGTGTGCCTTCTAACTGTAAGCTAACAAACTGGGTCCTGTTTGGCAGTCTTTGCCCTTTGTTAGAGCTCTGGACTTCTAATTCTGTGAAGTGCAGACTATATCCACATCCTTTTATTAAAGCAGGCAGGAAAAACCTGTGTTGTGTAGGTTTTGTTTTAGTCAACCAATTTTTCCAAGACAGCTTTAAAAATGCTTAACTCGTTATAAAAAAGATGTGCTGCAAACACATTGTATACTGTGAGGCGCTGTCTTCCTCTGAAGTACTTTCATACCCTGGTTGCCATGGCAAGAGAGAACAAGAATAAAAAATTCCTGTAGCGAATACCTTTACAATTCCAAAATCATCGCTCAGCAGGGCTGTGTGCTTAATAACTCGTAAAAAATACTGTGGATTTTTCGGAAGGCTGCGAGGGAATTTCTCCACCGCTCTGTCTGTCCCTGCTCAGCTGATTGCACACGCTGCTGAGGGGCAGCGGGGACCGGAGGGGCTGGTTGGTGACGGTGTGATCTCAGCTTTGCCCTGGGTGTGAGCGTGCTCAGACCGCCAGGAGAGGAGAGGCTGCTCCCCTGGCCCTGGAGGCAGGTGGGATGGAGCCGTGCTGCTCCCCTGGCCCTGGAGGCAGGTGGGATGGAGCGGGGCTGCTCCCCTGGTCCTGGAGGCAGGTGGGATGGAGCCGTGCTGCTCCCCTGGCCGGGGAGGCAGGTGGGATGGAGCGGGGCTGCTCCCCTGGTCCTGGAGGCAGGTGGGATGGAGCCGTGCTGCTCCCCTGGCCCTGGAGGCAGGTGGGGTGGAGCCGGGCTGCTCCCCTGGCCGGGGAGGCAGGTGGGATGGAGCAGGGCTGCTCCCCTGGTCCTGGAGGCAGGTGGGATGGAGCCGTGCTGCTCCCCTGGCCGGGGAGGCAGGTGGGATGGAGCGGGGCTGCTCCAGCAGCGGAGTGCCGTGGGAGGACAGGGCAGCTGCTGCAGCCCCTTGTGCCTCCTCCTCCCCCGGAGGAGAGATGGGGGCAGCAGGTTTCTCAGCTTGAGCATGGGTTTCTTGGCCGATGCAGCTGGGAGCCTGTGCTTGTGCAGCCTCACGTTCAGGGAAGGGCGCCTGAGCCCACACGGTTCGTGGCTTCCAGGGAGGCTGAGGATGCCACTTCTCAGTCACCATATTTCAGCGACATGAGCTGTCCCCTCTGTGCCAGGTTCCAGCTCACACCCCTTCTGGCACCCTAGTGGGCCTGAATATCCCTATGTTATGCTATGTGCAAGTACACAAGGTTTTCAAAAGCTCTGGGCTTTATGCTGGAACTGGGGCAACATTTTTACTTGGGGTGTTTGAATACCTTGTTTTGAATACAGGTNATGGGCCTGAATATCCCTGTTATTCTATGTGCAAATACACAAGATTTTCCAAATCTCTGGGCTTTATGCTGGAACTGGGGCAACATTTTTACTTGGGATGTTTGAATACCTTGTTTTGAATACAGGTCTCCAATATCCTGACTACTTTAAAAACATCCAAAGTCCCCCTAAGCCATAGAAATGTAATATTTGAAGCTTTTCCAGAGACGCCTGACCCAGGGGCACTGGTACCAAATAAATCATGTTAGTACTTGCAGTATTTTGCAGAGTTCAGGTTGAGACCTGCAGTAGAGTGAGAGCATTTTGAGACTTTTGGTGATAGATGACAGTGCCCACAGTCATAGCAACTTGATGCAGCATCCTACTGCTAGCACCATCTGCTACAATTTTTAAATATAGAAGGGGATTTTTCTTAGTCAGCATGTTTCTGTCAGAACGAGCTCTTCGTAGGCCTAATCTGAATGCCTCCACAGAACTTTAAACTTCATCAGCTTTCTAATGGAATAACCCAGTCTAATCTTTTCAAAGTGTTTGCTTTTTCTTAGCAAATGGAATCAATTTTTACTCTTCAGTGATTTCTGTGGCTGTGTCTGCACTTATGTCTGAAACATTTCCTGTCTTTGCACTACCATTTGTATTTCTATCAAGAACAATTTTAGGGTCTAAGAAGTCATCAGCTGCTGAAATATGTGGAGAGCTGCCTTTTTGCTTGAATATTGCTGCCATAAAGTGAAATGTGTGAGGATGTCATCAAACAGCTTACTTAGCTTCATCTCAGCCCCAGTTTTTATTTAATGTGTGCCTCCAAAATGTGTATGAAAGCAATGCTAAAGGCATGCCAACTATCTGTGAAGTGCCACATACTTTTCTTTAGATGATTTAAGCATTTGTCACCTGGGAACCATGATGGTTAAAAATATTTATAAAGCATTCTGAAGGCCACAGATAAAAATACCTGCTTGTATAATATTGCTTGCTGGTAGTTAAGATAGTGCTGTGCAGGTCCTGATCCCAGCCCTGCAGGTTCCTCACTCTCTGTTTATTGTGCCAGCAAAGCTTCTTGCCATCTAAAATTTCCATTTTCAAATTTTCCATCAGTACTGCAGGAAAATTTTTTTCCTGAGCTGACAGAAGGCTTAGGCCAATACAAGCCATCAAACAAGCTAGTTCAATCCACTGGCTGTATTTCCTTCCCTCACTAGGAGACAAAACTGCTCTGTTCACATCTGAAACTTTTTTAGATTTAAGGCTCAGAATGGGCTCAGGCAAAGGCCAGGGTGGAGGACCACTGCTCACTTGCCCAAGTCTGTAAGGCACAATGATCTTCGAAGGAATGCACAACTTGTCCTTGCATTCACAGGCTTCCCCTCGCCTCCTCCCATGTCCTTTGGACCCCAAGGAAGGTGTGACACAATAGGGGTGTCCCGCAGGGTTGACACCCGCACGCCACTTCTTCCTCTGATTGTTCCCCCACAGCTGTTCTGCAAACATTTCCTGCCCTTCCTGCCCCTGAGTAGCAGCTCAAGATACTAAATGTACAAGGAATTGCTCCCTGTGTAAATGAAATACATCTTTACATATGTTTGTGGTGTTTGCACATCTTAGGACTTTAACTTGGTCTACTTAAGAAAGATTTCATGTTTAGTCTTTGTTAGGATCTTGCTAAGAAGTTGGTTATTTTGCTGAGATGATTGCCTGTTTGTCTTCTCAAACTCTTTTAGGGCGTGGTTATACTGTCTTGACCTGAAATGCCTCAATAATTTGAATAGGTGAACAGATGACTTAGAGTGTGAATTTATGTATCAGTCCATAACGCTCCTTCCTGAGCTGTTAGTTCATCCTTCAAACATACACCTCATTTAGATGTTGAACTGAGAATTTATATGTATATTAAATAAAGAGCCTCCTGAAAAATAGCTACAGTAATCATTCTTTATAGCTACATATCATGTCTGACACATAAAATGAAAGAACAAAGTGGCTAGCTGAAGGCTTGGACAGCAGATTAAATGTATGACTAATAAAGCCTGAAAGCCAAGATTGGTGACAGACATTATGTTCATCCTGGCCAATGTGAGTGTAAGAAGCCAGAGATTATTTTACTTGAAGAACCTTAATGAGAAAAAAAGTGAGAATCACCTGCTCGCAGATCAGAGTGTGGTAGATGCTCTTCAGTGTGGACTTGTCAGACGTAGAGGAGGTTGTTGCTTCAATGTCCCTTCCTCTCTGAATTAGCACATTTGCAAAATAGAAATGACAAGTCCTCTTTTTCTGCATCTTGTGTTCAGCAGGTCTCTCTGCATTACCGTTTGTTTGTTGGGTTTTTTTGCCCTTGTGAGCTAGCAAACTTCAGCCTTGACTGGCCGAAGTTTGTGCTGCAGTGAGGTGCAAATAAAGCACTCCAAAAAAGGTGAGTGCTGCGAAATATAATGGCAGCAAGTGTGAGTGTTGAAGGTAATCTCCGAAATTCTGTTCTTATTTTGAGATTTGAATTCAGTATTAGCTGAATACAGTATGTGACTGAGAAGTACGGCTCAGTATCTCAGTATATTTTCAGAAAATCTGCAGTTAGATTTCCAATAATGGTGTTATGCACAGGACAAGTGCAGAAGGAATGAATGATTATAAGATAGTCATGATAAAAGGGACCTCAAACAGCTATAGAGTCTTCCCTTCTGTGCACTTGTTTTATTTTTTTGCTTTGCTAGGATTCTAGTCTGGTTTCAGGAAACCAGTTCAGGTTTTCTGTGCTTCCCTTTCTATTTCAACAGAGGACTAATGAGTATCAAATTCATAATGTGAATGGTGGACAACTCCACGAATCCTTCTGAGAGCCAAGATAAGCAATATTTCTTTAAATTTTCACACTACTGTTAATCTATATAAACCATATTTGGCACCAAACAATTAGCTGAGTGATTGGAAACAATTTCTGTAGGCCTGCATGGCAATGACTGCAGTTCCTGGCAAAATCAGAATTCTGGCTCAAGTGGTGCATCACAATTCCAATGATGATTCCGGTTCAAGAAGTGTAGTAAAGGGCTCAAACATAATATTCATAAATACGAAGCACATTTGTCTGTGAAGAAGACTGCATTTCTCATCTAGCCTTCCTCTTGACATTGTTAAAATTGGTAAGATATATTTACCTGATTTGAGAAATGCTGTGTTCTGGTAAGGTTGCAATGGACATTGAACTTGCAAGGAGCCCACAGGTGATCTGTGAGCAGCCATGAGTTTCACTGACTTGTGTATCAGCTTTCTGACTTGTAGGGCAGTTATTATGTAATGAATTTTTGGGGGATCTCCATCAGTCCTGGCCACGTCAGGCAGCTGCAGCACAGACAGGAGCTGCATTGCAGGTGTCAGTACTGGAGTAGAGTTGATGCTGGCTGACACAGATGATCAAATGATCAAATCGCAGGTGATATATGGTACAAATTTTACAGCTCTGCCTGCTGTGAAATGTTTGGGGGAAGCTGAAATCCTCTAGATGGTCTCAGGAAGGAAATATTTTTAAAGCTACACCACTGATGGAGACATGATAATATATTGCTTCCATATAGCTCCTATCAGTAAATTATAGCTGTGAGAAAGTTGCTAGGGAGATAATTCTGGACACTGAGGGATTCATATTTTCCAAGCAATTGTCACAAAACTGACAGGTGATGTACCATCTCTGTTGGTATATTTGCTTTTTCTGGGTGATCAAAGATAAATACACAAAGGGGAAAACTTCTGCTGGTGTATTGTTAGGTATCAGCAAATGGTCTTTGAATAGGATGTGACCTTAATTTCTGGAGCATGACATTCATTCTCCAATGCATAGCTCATGATTGCAGTTACTTCTGTGTTTAATTTTTATTAGCTTTACATTGGTATGTTTTATTTCCCACCTGCTGCCCATCACACACTCAAAAATCATGTCAATGTCCTATTTTCAGTCTCTGATGAAAACATATCATATTCCTATGTAGTTTTTTTTAAGATTCAAATCAAAGCTACTAGACTTGCTACAAATCACATTTGAGGCAAAAGGAGAAAGGTGATCCCTAAAACTGTTACCTCCTTAGCACATTTTAAGCTCTGAAATCCCCTTGATTTATTTCTTTTTACTAAGAAGGGAAGTAATGATGAAAATTTTCAGGTGTTCAAATTTGTTAATAAGTATGCACATTTATTTGGGGAAGAGTTTCAAAATGCAGGTACTTTCCTAAACTTTACAAAAAGCTTTACCTTGCATTCTTGATTGGAAGCCTCTCTGTGTTCCTGCCTTGAGCAGAGAACTTTTGCTATTAGAGAGCAGACCAAAATCACTCATTTCTTTCCCCAAGTTTGGCTTGTGCTCTGCTGTGGAAATTTAAATTGGTTCACAGTAGGACACATTTGTTCTTAGCTGATGTGCCAGTTTATTGTCTGGGTAATGACTATAAGTGGGAGAAGTAAATTTTATACTGCAGATCTCTATTTTTTTTTCCTTTATAGAAACTTGTGGGGCACTAGAATTATCCTGGTTTTACCCTGTGAACTCCAATAGAGTCAGATTAAGAGCACTTACTTTTCAAAATCAGTTATTTGGAAGACAACGTGCCCATTCAGCAGACTTGTCTCCCAAAGCCACCAGGGTGATTGACACCCTGGAACTCATCTGCACTTCACAAATCTGTCCATGAATGCTTATCTATCCCCAACAGATGTAATGAATCTTTCCCTTGCTATTTAGGATCCTATTATTTGTACCCACTTTTATGACCAGTAATACTAAAAGCAACATTTTCAGTGTAAATATTCTATACACGGATTATCACAAAATAATGGGGAAGAATCAAGCCTATAAAAATGGATGATGAAAAATTTGTATTTTTTCATTTTAATTTGCTGTTGAAAATGGACATGGAATGGAATAATAATTGACTTCATGACAATTTTCTTAATGTAATTCTACTTATGATGACATCAAAAACTCAAAAATTGTCAAGGAGGGTTTATAAAATTGGTTCTCTGTGTACTTACTGATGGGCTATATCTCAGGTTATGATGATTGTTATGGATATTGTACATTGTTTTGTTTTAATTTCAGCTATTTCTGGTAACAAATTCAGCAGCAGAAATACAGGAATACAGGATTTTTCTTGTTACAATACATTCAAGTGGCTGTTTCCTAGGATGGTGCCAGTGTACTTTGTAGCAGGCCTCTATAATACAATTAGAAGAGGGCCGACATTCCATTTCTGGTGGATTTTCCAGGTGGAGGTTCATGTGCCTGGCCTTCACACCCTGTGCTCAGTGAGCTGACCAAGCCCAGGTAGCACTGAGGCTCTGGAATGGGGAAAATAAAATGTTGGGCTTGTGCTAATCCAAATGGGCCCTGCACTATCCCAGCCTAGTCAGGGCCATCTATGAGTCCAGCTAAATGATATTTTTATCCCCTAGAATGAATGCTGCTGTAGACAGCAGCTACAGTCCCTTTGTCAGACAAAATGCTCTGTTCTTCATCGAAATCAAAAAGGCTTATTCACAGTTGGGTGTTTGCTTTCTTTGATATAAATTGCCATCTAAAACTGAACTTTGGAGAAAGAAATGTCGTCTTACAGAAATGCCTCCTGTGGCTTTTCTTTTTTTTAATTTTGTATTGAATGAGAGGTTGTTGAAATTGATTTGTTTCTATGGAGTTTTATAATGCAAGTAAGTTATCAAAATTTTTAACAAACTAGTTCACTGCTGCTGACACTGATTTCAGTATAGAGTGACATGTTAAAAATTCTGGGGCTTTTTTCTAATTTTTCTATGCATGAAGGCTGTATTATACATATTATTACATTTCCAGTGTCAAGTGTTGATAAATTGAGACTTTCATTTTAATGTTACTTTTGTAGCTTAATAGCTTTTATAACTTGTGTTTCTTTTATGGGTATAGTATTAATACTTTTTAGTTACTGTACACTTTTTTCCCCGGGTTCTTTGATTCATTTAAGTGTGGAATAGCTCTCCTTTGTGAGCATGACTATTTTGTGAAATTTTGGATTGTTACTTTTTTGGAGAAAGAAATTAGCGAAGAAATGAAGCATCTTAAACTGTTGAATGCTCTCTTGGAAAATGGGTTTTCTCAGTCTTTATCCTATGCAGATATTATAATGATATATGTGTACAAAAAAAAGTAGATGGAAGGGCTGTAGGATTTTGTTTTGTTTTGTATAATGTTCCACCTTCCTACTGTTTGACTTGGCAACTTTAGCAAAGTTTTCCTAACATGCTTTTTCCTGTTGTTGCTTATAATGTATCGCTGAATGATTTCACTTACAAGAATTTCTATTTCCTTCTTTTTTCTGTTGTTGTCACTTAAATCTCATTTGCTGTTTGTCTCAGTTACATTGAGGAAATTCTTCCCATTTTGCTATAAAGTCAGAGAACGAGAGTGTTTGCTCTGACATTATTTTTTTTGTTAACCTGACTAGCGTACATAATACTGTATGGCTTTATTTTTTGTGCTGCTTATTGCTTGCAAAAGTTTCAGGAATGTTGATTTCCTCCATGTTTTTGTTCAAATAGCTATGCAAATAATTCCCCTGCCTGAAAGTAACTGAAAATTTTTTGTTTTGTTTTTAAACATCTGTCTCCAATGGCTTGATAAAAATACTTCTGGAGCCCATGTACAATGGAAATAGATTCCTGCAGGTTAGTCAGGTTTCTGGGATGGTGGTGATCTGTAACAAGCAGATGGTGATCTGTGGTGATCCTGCCTCCCAAAAAATGTTCCAAAACTATCAACTGATTCTATAAGTCAAAGATTTTTTGTCTGTTTGTGGTCTTAGAGCTTAGGGGAATTCAACTCAGCAATGCTGAAATACATGTGGATTCTTTCAGTAACAGAATGCAAATTAAAATTAATAATTACAAACATGTAGGTATGGTTTGAGATTCAAAACCCCAAATAACAATAATTAATGCTTCAAATATCTGTCAGTACACAGCTCCCCATCCCTCTTTGCTGTGGTGTTTCCTAGCAACTGCTGTGTTTCTCTGAACCTGTGTTGCCTTGACAATCCTCGTGGCATATTGTGCATCCACACGGGGCATTTCAGTCAGAGGGCTTTACAGGCCAAGAATGTACTTGTGCAGCACCCTTGAAATGCAGCTGTTGTTTGGTAAAAATGAAAAGTGAGGAGACAAAACACTCCTGCGTGATTGGAATGGGAGGATATGAAACAGGAGTTTGGGCTAATCCTGACAGGGCTCCCTTTATGTGTAACAGAGAGAAATTCTGGCTAAAGCTCACCCTTTCCATGTCCAATCAAGGTGCCCTTTAGATGGTGAGGGAAAGCAGAGGAATAGACAGTGTTGTTAGGGCATCATTTGAGCAGACCAGTGAAGTTCAGCTCAGTTATTGTGGATACTGCTGTGTTCTTGGGGAATGTTACAAACCTCTCCCCCTCCTGCAGGCTAAGCCCCTTCCAGGCTGTGCTGCAGTTCTGAGTGCCCTTCCCTCCAACCCCTGTTCTCCCTGTGTGCCGAGGTTCCAGCTCTCTGCACCGCTGGGAGCTGCCTTCTCTCTGCTGAGCTCTGACTGCCTCTCTCTCTGGCCTCGACAGCCCCCACATCATGAGTAAGCAGCTCCTGTGTTCCATCTGCCTGTGATTTGGGTTTAAAACACAGACACGGTGCTACCTTTCTAGAAATCTAAGTAAAATCACCCAATACCTTGTACTAGGGCACCTCACTAGGCAAGTTCCTTTAAGTTTCTGGGTTTCTGTATTCTAATATTAGGAAATTAATTATTTTGCTGCTATCTGTGGACCTGGCCTAAGATTTGCAAACATTTCCCAATTCAGGAAAAGCAGAATTTTTGTTTAGGGTAACTCTTGGGTCCAGACAGAGAAATTCTGTTGCTTTTCAAGCTCCTCTATCATGATTTTTCATTAATGTTATCTATCTAGTTTTCTAGACATTCTGTTCTTAGGAGGCATTAAAAGGCATGAACACTCAATTACTTTTAATTGTATGTTTCTTTCAATTTTTGCAGTTTTTCTTTCTTTCTTTCCATTTTTGTTTGTTTCTTTTCATTTTTTTGACCAGAAAGAATTTTGAGGCCTAAGGCTATTGGTCTGGAACTGCTCATCATTTAGACAAATTTGCTATGGATTGTGATTTAACATTTTGCTTCATATATTTTCTTCAGAGGAGTTAATGTTGTTTTGCGCCCCATATAGTTGTGGATTTCCTGTCTGTTATCAGATCATAAGACTTTGTGAGCTCCGAGTCCTTCAGTAGCTCTCCAAACTTCTGTCATTTGGGAAGTTAAAAAGTAGGTTGAAATTTCAATGCTAATTTGTTACAGAGAAATCCATGAAAGGTGAATAAATCAGCAAGCTCCTCTTTCCATCACCAACCCATTTTAATAACATGAGCACTGTTAGTTTATGAATCTATTACTGATTGCATGTTGGTTTGGCACATTACCCTAGAAATGCTGTCTTGAAATCAGTTCAAGAGCTGAAAATAGGTGTGCAAAAAGGATTTTAATGGAAAATCTAGCAAATATTATGGGTTGTTATCTGATTAAGCTACATGAAATGGCTTATCATTTTGGGGCTACGTATACCATATACTTGCATTAGTGAAATGCCTTTCTGCCTTTGGGAAACAAAGCTAAACAATTAACAACCAAACCCAACCATAGTTTGCATACATTGGAATATCAGCTGAGAAGACAAAGCAAGGAAAGGAATTGCTTGAGGAATCAGTGCTGGCTCAGATGCAGTGGCTGAACAGTAAGAAATGAACTACCACAGCTGTTCCTGTAGCCTGCTCTGCTGACTTTTGTGCTGAACTGTTTCCACCCTGTGATTAATGGTGAAGTTTATCTTATGAAGCCGTCATTTTGACATCTCTCACTTGTACAGCAATCACTTTAAAGAAAGAAAGAGGGACTTAAACTGGCCCCTTTATTTTTGTAACCAGGAACAGGATGCCCCAGCTTTTAGCTCAAACTGACCCATTATGTACATTTGAGAAATGAGTCACAGTCAGAACCTCTCAGAATAGGTTCTGGTTGGTGGGAAGACAGACAAACTCAAATTCCCAGATATGAGCATGCTTCAATGTTTTTGTATGATAGTGAGATCCAAAGCAGCACGGGAAGTACTTTGAAGTTCTTGGTTTAGAGTTCTTAGATCTGCTAAAGTGGTGATAACTTCGGGAAGTGTTTGTGGTGACATGGTGACACCATTAGATGTGTCAGTTAATGCAGCATGCTGGGTGCTTAGCTCCTGAGGAAAAGTAAAGAAGTTCATTTTCAAGTCTAGTGCACTCCATCTACATTTTCAGTCCATTCTTTTTAGAGCTTGATATCATTAATCCATTCTTTTCCTCAGAATCTGTTATTTTTGTTTCATTAAAATATTACTGAAAAAACAATTATTTTGGAGCATGCTGAGTTTTATCAAATTATGTTATCTCTTCTTTAATGTGTGTTTTCTCTTAAGGTATAGACCAAGGCTCATGCAAGGGTTTCTGACTCTGTCTTCTAGTATTTCTCTAATTCTGCGTGCACGCTGTGTTTGAAATGTGCCACCCTCCAGTGTGAGAAGCTAATGATGGAAAGCCCCAGGCTGAATAGTGCAGATCCCCCTGCTTCTACTCATGATTGATTCTACTGTTTTGTTTTGTGTTCTTCCCTGCCACTCAAAATGCCATTTCCACGGCTGCATTCCTGACTTCCTATCTAAAGCATTCACTTCGAAATGGAGATTACACCCACTGAAAAAACCTGAACCTTCACATCAGTCAAAAGACTGTCAATAGTGAGCTATAAGCCTTATTTGTCCATGTGAATGATTATGATTGTTTAAAACTGAAGAGATGTAGATTCAGTTCCCTTATTAGAATTTGCCTTCTGCATTTGCCCAGAATCAATTTTGATTCTGTTACTAAATTCCAGAAATATCTACCAAAAGAAGCTACTTACAGGACCAAATATTCTATCACAGTTATGCTTCTGCTTTCATTGGTTTTCCACAAGGAAAATGCTTCTTGGCTACAAATTTAACAGATGAATTGCAGAGAACTCATTTCTGATTTAGAGCAATCTGTTCCATGAGATATGCAGAGCACAGGGGTTTCTGCCTCCTTCTGTTGTACCCCACAGTGATGCCATCATTTGCCACTCACTGCAGTGATCTACAGCCTGGCTGGGCAAAGAAATGAATTCCAATGCCTTCCACCTTACTGCATTTTAGTCCACTCAGTTAGTGGGATGATACAGACTGTCTTGCTTACAGCATTTATTTTGAACACAACAAGTACATTCCAATTAGTTTCTTGCTAAGTGCATACCCAAAACCATAGCCTTTTGGAAAAGTTGGTCTCTGGGGCAAAATATTTTCTAGAAGCTTCTTATAGCTCAGCTTCCTTATCATTAATGATCCCTGTCAATTTGGTGTTTATAGCAGTGGCTGGATGTGCAAAGACACACTCTAAAAGAATATCTTCTGTGTTTGTATCTTGCTCTCCATCCTCAGTACCCTCATAACTTCTAGAATGAGAAAGAAGGAATCATAAAACAAAATAAGAGCACAACAAAAAATGCACAAATTCACAGTGCTCTCTTCAGTGAACTAAAAGTAGAATCTGACTGATCTAGTAAGAAGCAGAGTTGGAATAAAACAATCTGGATAAACTGCAACAATTCAGTAGGATTTATGAAGAAGCTGATGCTTGAACCTTAATTCTTATTCCAGAATTTATAGTATTAGCGTTACTATTCTATGTGTTTTAACATTTACTTGTTCATTAATAATTATTTGAGGAAGGCTTAGAGTGCCAGAAAGATAGCAGTTAAATAACTTGTTGCCATGTTGGTAATGTTCCTCTTCTGCTCCCATTATCATGTAACCAGATCTTCAGTGTGAATGAAGGGCAGACAGGGAAATATGTCTGTATTTGCTGGGTTGTTTGCAGTAAATAACTCAGCCACAACACAACTCTGCCAAAATCGTTCACTATTGTACTCCTGTGTTACCTTAGAGTAAAATTAACGCATAACAGTGTGTGTGGTTTCCTTGGGGTCTCTCTCTGAAGAAATAAGGTTTTTGATAAATGTTAAATAAAAATATATCTTTCCATAGTAGGAAATTTTAAAAGTCTTAGCTTGAGGTTGGCTTGTGAAAGGATGTTATTATCTTATCTGTAAAACTGAACCTTTTGGGAAAAATGTAGACTACTATAATAATGAGTACTTGGTATTGTATGTTTTAAGGACAAAAACCAGATTAAAATAATAGGATAAAACCTGCTTTTAAGCTTGATTCAGAGATTTCAGACTTGATCTAGAGTGTTAAAGGCTAATATTTACAAGTGGCCTAAGTCTGAAGAGTTGATAAAAATCTCACAAATCCTTGGTTGTGGTCTGTCTTTGTGAAAGATCAGCTCAGTCTCATTGCAGTTTTTGAGGCTGAAGCATCTAAAGGCTTCTTCTTTCTACTAAGAAAGTGATCAAGTCACCGGGGATAGTGGGGAAGACAGCACATTGCAAATAGCCCATTAAAAATAGCAATAAATAAAGTAATCACTAGTGTTATGCAATGAAAGCATTCTGAGTTAGTTAATTCCAGTTTCTATAAAGAACTATGACAGTATTGCTGAATGTTGGTGACCATTTCTGTTTCAGACTGGGGATGGCACCCCACCAACCAGATTGCAAATGCAGCTTTTGGACATATGAACAGGAAGAAAACAGTAAACCAGAGCTCTGCTAGTCTGTTGCCTAACTGTGATGCTTCATGAGCTTCATCTCATACACTTTAAATAGATACTTGTGGCTGGGCAGAAAGTGGTTTATTACACTATTCAGGATTAGTGGTCTGTAGCTTGAAGAGTGATAGGAGTATCAAACTTGCTAGGAAGTGAGTTAACAAATAGCTGTGAAGTATTTCAAAATAGTTATCAATAAAATTCAGCAAAGGGAAGATCATTTTATCTGTTGTCCCAGAAGGGATTAATAGATTTCCAGGTATATTTGTACTTCCCATAAATTTTAGACATTGTAACAGGGATTAGAAAACCCTGTGGGTGATACCAAACTGAGGGAGGGGAACTGGCAGGGTGGTGACCAGAGCTTGGTAACTGATGAGGTGTCCTCAAGCCAAGTTGACACTGAGGAAGAAAACAGCAAAGTGCTGCACTAAGACACAAAGCCTCAAGTGCAAAAAAGAAGGGAGCAACTGGCTAGACAGCAATGCAGGGGAAAAGAGTATGGAATTTTATGATGGATAACAAGGTAAATGTGAGCTGAAGGTGTGTTAGCATGGCAGAGCCAGGTCTGGGTGGAAGTAGCGAGGTCAGCGTGTGTAAATCGTGGGAAGCAATCACCTCCCTCTGGTCCTGCCAGGGTGTGCAGGTGGCCAGGCTGGCCTGACCACGGGCACTGCCTGTGAGGCAGCGCAGAGAAAGAGGAAAGAGTCCAAGGAACTGCAAGAGAATGACAGAAACATTTATAAAATGTGATTTGTGAGGGTTTGAGGAGCTGTTTGGTTGAATTTAGAGACAAGAGCAGAGGTTTAAAAATCTGAAAAATATTGTCATAAGGAGAGAAGTATTCTCACCAAGGGCAGGACAACAGCTAAATTGCTTAAGTGCAGCAAGGGAGACTTAAGTAACAAATTAAGAAGGCCAGTTTTGTAGATCAAGACGTAAACTGTATTCCTGTCTCCTTAGGAGACTGCAAAATAGCTTTCCTTGGAAGTGTTTAAAAATGGATTAGATGGATATCTGCAAGGATATTAATTCAAAGCAGCAGTTAGCTTAGATCCTGTCTTCACCTTTCCCTTCCAGCTGTGCCTCGCTACATTTCTCTGATCTTTAGAAGGAATTCACTGCATTATTTATTCTGATAGGAGTGGCTCTCTTCCATGTGTCCAAAAGAAGGTACCTGAAACTGCAGTTTGGATTGCTATTCTACTTGACACACAGCATTTGATTTTATTTTTTGGCAACTAAAGTATAGCAAAAAATCCTTGGGAAGTCAATCTTATAAAGGACCAAGTTACTTGCTAATGTCTTCTGAATACTGGAGAAACTCAAAGTATTAGTCAAGATTTTTTCTACTGAAAAAGTATTTACATCAGAAAAATCTGCTGTAAGAGCATGCAGTGCCCAATAACACAAAATAAAGAAAGAATAATTTCTTGGCTTTGGGAATGGATGGAATTTGTCATAAAATTTTATATATAGATATAAATATATATGTATATATGTATGTATGTTTAGGTCTTTATTGGGTGTCAGTTCTTGAATTTGGACCAGAACAGAGGAGGAAACTGTACACATACATTACTTTGCAATTTTCCCAATAAAGTAGTCGAAGTTTGTGGCATCAATAAATGAAACTTGTAGACAACAGGGATTTTTGATAATTTACAGTAACAGTTCAGAGAAGAAGTTATTCATTTCAGTAAACTTTTAATGATGTTACCCTCTTGATAACAACTGTAATTATCTGTCCTCTTATTACTACATACTCTTGCAGGTGGACCTTACTTCAATTGCTAACTAAATATGCCTGCAACTTGTTTTAAATTTTATATTAAACTTAGAGTTTGGTACACAGGATTGTGTCTGCTTAAGATTTAAACCTTTGCAGCACAGACATATCGCAGCACAAAGGTAGGATCTTTTACTTAAGTAGAAAAGTCATGTGTGTTCATGAAGGAAAATGAAAAAAAACATTAATTGTAACACTCATTATGGGAGAGGAAGCATCAGGACCCCTTTCTTTTATCTATTGTATCCAATGTCAGCAAAAGTCTTAGTTGTTAGCAGAAAAATTCCATCAATGCCTATTAACTTGGAATCTGATAGGAATGTTGCTGCTGGGTAGCTCGTATTAGTGACTGAAGGCAGTGCAGGAAAATAGTTTAGATGTGTGTGATTCACAGGTGGTTGCTAAGGATTATTTTGAGACCTGAAAGTACAGCAATATTTTCTAGAATGGTGATGCAAATTAATGCCCATGAATATTTTCTTATAAATTTACTAATAATACATAAACTAAACTAGAGGCTTTGTCTTTACAAGGTTTTGCTGTGCTTGAGAAAGCTTTGTCTGCCCTGCTCTACAGTGGTTCAAGAAAGCATCAAATGTAATAGGTTACAAATGTTATATCCTTGTGCTACTCCCTAATCTCTATCAAATCAGTGGTTTAGCAAAATCAAGGAAAACGAAGAGTATAATTAAATGCAGCTGGTACTTAGTTACAGCTTCACAAAACTTGTCTCTTTTTCTGAGCAATATCAGATGGTCTAATTTAAAATAAATATACAATTTTTTTGCACAAACAAATGGTGGGGGGAAGAAACAGTCATGCATCAATAGAGATTTTTCTTTATTGCACCTACTTGAATTCTTCCAGTTGTAAACACACTAATGACTTCTAATACAGTAGCAGACTGTTTACTTTACTCTAATCTCACTGAGATGAAGGAAATTCCCATTACAGTCAGGTTTTCCAAATGCACTATCATTTCCTTTTGTGGATAACCACACTAAAATCCTTAATTCTCAGGGGTTAGAGGACTTGGCACATTCTCATAGGGAGATGCCTCTCTCTGAGCCAACATCTCAGGCTCGGCTTAGGAAGACTCTGCATTCACTATACTCTTTTTCCATGCTCTGTGCTTCCATAGCCATATGCCTCATTTTTTTCAGTAAATATTATTCACAGTAGCCCATGAACCGTGCAAGTCTCACACAGTTTGCAACACAGTAAGGATTCTGGAAGTGTTTTACAGCTCCCCAACTTTAGATCATTCAGTGAAGATGAAGCCTTTCTCACAAAGGGCTGCCGAGGCTTTCTTGCTGAAAACAAATGTGCCATCAGAAATGTGTAGGAGTTAGTCAAGTATTAGTTTTGTCACTTTTCCCCACAGATTTAATGACATAATTGTGAGGCTGCTATTGTCTTGACTAGGTTTGGTAATCATGAATCTTGCTCTTATCTTTGATCTTTCATCTGAACTATGAGGTGTTACACTGCTCAGATAGCACTTGACTTGCAATAAAGGAGAAGGTGATCTTGTATAAATGCAAAAGCCACCCTGCAAAAGGAGTTTAATGATAGTGGTAAAATTAGAAACATGTTCTCCCCTCATGGTGTTATAGTAATGTGAGTGAAAAAACAGCTTGTTCTACCAAGTGGGGTGTGATGGTATAATACCATCTTGATAAGCAAAGCAGGGCTTGTGTCAGGCTGTTCAAGTAGGTTGTTGATGAATTTTGGAGGCAGGAAAAATTTAAAAAATTATTGAAATTTTACATAACAGTTGGCCAAAGTATTTTGATTCTCATGTGAGATGAGAATATCAGCCTGCAGAAGCTGGTGCTAAGTAAGACAACTTGAGCATGCCTGGCAGGAGCTCTGATGGTTCCATCCTAACCTACGTCAGCTCTGAGGGCACTGGGCTGCAGTGGCATTTTCACCCCAGTTTCTTTTGTGGGTGGAAAGAATAGTGGAAAACACTTCCCCCTCCTCTAAATTGCCGGGAGAAATCAAGATCTGTGTGCAAAGAAACCATTTGGTTCTCTGCACCTGTAGAATGCACAGAAACTTCATTTTATACAATTGTTATTAATGTTCTTTATTTGTGCACATTGGTTGTTTGAAGTGCTTGTCTAAATTCATTCTTTATTTGTGATTTGGTAGTAATTATTTGACGAATTTCTTCTTTTTTTTCATGTCTTTGAACCACCACTGATGGATGAAATTTTTCCCAAATGTGTTTCACAGGGAATTTATCAAATAATTTCACCAGATCTTTAACCAAACAATTGTGAATATTTGATATAGGAAAACTGGGTGAATGTTCTGACCCAGCTGCATGGTTCTAGATCCTGTTTTTACATAGGAAGTGTTTCATTAACTTCCATCATGGTTTATTCCTTTACGTTTATTATTTTTGTTACTTCATTGGAAGAGCTCCTTGCTCAATTTGGTTTGGTGTGAATGCTTGCAAGAATTGAATTTTGTTTATGTGAATTGTGCTGCCAGTAACTTTATTCATTTAGAAATGCTGCCAGTAAATAGACTATTCAGAGAAAATAAACACAGATGCTCATACATACAATGGAGATTAATTTAAAATTTCTACTGGTATTCATAGAAAATTGTTTTCAGTATTTTTGCAGACCTATTTGCAGTAGTAAAATAAAAATTATTTTCCTTGTTTGTGATATTATGGCTGGGTGCAATGGATGTTGAGTGCATGTTCTTGGTCACAGTCAGAGAGCACCTAGCAAACATCGGGGATTTATTTTCAGTAGAGCTTGCTAGTTTTTTGGGAAAAAGTTGTAATACTAACTATTTTAGAAGTTCGTTTAGAAAGGTTATGAAGAGCATCAAACAATTTGAAGCCTAAAAGGCACCAAAAAGGGCACCTTTTTCTTGTGTTCATGTGAAATTTATCTGGGGCTGGGAATTTAAGTCTATCAGATCTTTCCTTTTAACTTTGGTTAAATAATAAGCTTCTTCCACATAAGCACATTTGCATTTGGTAAAGTGATGATTATAAAATTGCTGCTAGTATCTGATAGGGGCTCTGTGCTCCAGACAAGCACAGAGTAGAAAAGAAATTAGGTGAAAATCATTCCAACATTGTTCGTCTTTTGTACCATGCTACATAAATCTTTTTCACGTATAAAGTAACCTTAGTCATCTAAATTTAAGACAAAGGAATTGTGACTAAAACTGCAGAACACTTGAGGCTTCTTTGGTGCTAATTAACTTACTTAGCTCAGTTGGTTGGCAGATTTTAAACACTATAAAAGCTCCTGTGGATATTTTAATTTGTTTTCATTTTAAAAGCAGAAGCATATGGTTCTTTAAAAGATGTGTGGCTTTTTCTGTATTCATTTGAGAAATCATTATTAATGTTTTCATGTGCAAGACATACATTTAGTTTCATAATCACTCATTTCCAAACTTATCACTCATTTCCAAACTTAACCCCTTGGAACCACTGACAGTGTTATTGTGCCAAGATCAGTCAGCATACAACTTCATTTCCTGAAAACCTTGCCTTTTTAACCTTAATCAGGGAAAAAACCATGGGTGTTTGCAAGTATTTCTAGCAAAATGACCCAGATAATAGTACAGTCTCTTAAGCTTTCAGTATATATTGATAAATTGTTTAAAGTATAGGGTTTCTCTCATTTAGAATTTCAAAGTTTATCCTTTAGTAACAAAATAAGTAGAATAAAAAAAAATTGTAAGAACAAAATCTGGGGTTAGCTGGTATGCCTTCAGACATGCTCCTTCAGATCTTGGCCTCTCTATGTTGTTTTTCAGATTTTAGCCCATCATCTGTGTTAGAAATTGCTACCCAATCCAGCTCTAAAAGACTCCCGGTGTTCTCTAAATTTTTTTTTAGTTGAAATAGTTGATTAGACCAACCCCAGTCTTTTGAGATTGCAGGCCCAGGTCTTATATACCCTTCTGTGAGGGGGTGAAAAAGGGCCATGATCAGGCAAGCATATGAAATCCTCCTGCGCATGATTTAGCTGTCCATTAGTTAAACTATTAATGATCCATTAATGAAACTTTAGACAGACATCTTGATATGTGTGCTTTCATGAAACAGACATATGTAGAAGTATTTCTATTGCATTCTGCACGTGTATCAAAGACTTGACAAATAGGTTTGCTTATTTCCCAGCTTACTCCATTCTTTCCCTGATTTCATTTCTAGTTTTGTCCTACAAGGCAAGAGTGGGAGTGTCAAGGTTATGGATATTTCTCCCTATGAATTCTCCTCAATCAGGTTAAGGAAAAATGTTCAATCATCACTGATGCTTCCAAGTTCACATCTTAGTGTTTATGAGTGCTGACTCATGAATAAGATTCAAAATATAGTGTCCATGTCTCATCTACCAAGTGTTATTACAAAGTGATATTTTTAAGTGCAAAAGATGGATTTAACAGTGTTTTAATACACTTGGACTATGTTTTGAAATTTTATTATAAGAGCATGTAAGGTGCAGTTTTAGAATCTTGACTGTGTTGTTTTGATTTGCTTGAATCTCACTATTACTTTAGTGTTTAGTATCACTGTAACCATTCAAAGTAGTGTTAATTTGGTGTAAATTGTTGAACAAAAAGTCAGAAATACCTTGGAGAAAATTTCTGTGTAGAGTGCACTTAATCTCATTTCGTGTGTTGCTTGAAATTAGAGTGTTTAGTGAGATAGTTAATATTAATCAAGAGATATATCCCCCTCATCCCAAGACCCAAAACACTGCAGTAAGGTAATATTCTGCATCAAAACAATTCCCTTGCACGGTGGAAACAGTAGGAGGGAACCCAGAAAAGAGCACATCCTTACTGGCTTTCTCTCAAACCAGTGTTGTTTGCTGTAAAATATGTAAAGAGACCTGCACAGAGCTGTTCTTCTCCGAGCCCTTGTGGCAGCACTGGAGTAGCAGTGCAGTCCTGGGTTGGGGTGTTCCTCCCACCTCTGCTAGAGGGAATGGGTTTTCTGCGTGCTCTGCCTGTAGAGCCTGGCTTGCTGATCTGCCTGTCATTGTCCTTTGGAGGAAGGAACACGTGGGGAGGAAACGGGGCCTCGGCTGTGCTCGCTCTCCCAAGCCACCACATCTGTGCTCAGATACTGGGGAGCAAGGGAAGCAAGGACTTCCACCCATTGTATTTAGGGAATGTCTTCACTGATTACGAAGGCTCTTAAGTAGAAGTCCTTTCCTGCATTTCTAGTTAAAATCCAGTTTTATTGCATTTCCATAGGGGACCACCTCAGTTAAGTCAGTATCAGCCCCATATACACTTCTGTTATGCTGAAAAGAGCAGAACTCTACTGTTAACAAGCATTGCATCAGAAAATACAGCTATAGCTATGACTAAATGAGAAGGACGTGCCACTTGCTGTCACCAAATGAGTTTGACTGTGACTGAAGAGAGAAAATATATGTGGCTGTACTGTTCATCTGCATTTTACAAAATTGTCTCTTTTTTTGTTTTCTATTAGTGATGTGGATATGACTGTGAACATATTAGCAGCATTTGTACTGGATTTACTTTTTGCAGCAGTCATCGAAAATGTTTCTGAATGTTCACATTTAGTCATGATTATACACCTGGGAATGACTACTAATATAGTAGGTTTTGAAATTACCTTTCTGGACGATGATTAACATGTAAGAGCTTTACACATCAGTAAAAATCCATATTGCCTGGAAAGTTAAGGACAAAATATGTCTAAAAGAAAAAACAGGGTAAATGTAGCACACAGGGCATGTTTGTGCAATATTGCCATACGTAGATGGCAGAGGACAGTGCAAGGTTGTCATGCAGAGAATAGCTGCATTGAGGCAGTCCTCTGCAGAGACTAATAAACCTTGAATTTCCTCTTGGAGTCCCTGCTGGTGAGGCATGGCTGCTTCACAAACCCAGGTGGCACATCTCCCGTTCCTGGGAGCGCGCTGTGGCGAGTACCGTGCGGGCATCCCCAGGTTCTGCCTGTCCGCCTCCGATGTTCGGGCTGTACCACAGGCTGCAGCGGCCTCTGTTGGAAAATCGCCATCTCCTGTGGCTGCCTTCAGCCAGAGCTGCCCGAGCCCTTGCAGCACCTCCCCGCTGCGCCACCGTCACCGCTTCCCGGCCTTTGCAAGGGGAGATTGCCCTTGTTCCTCAAGCCCTTCCAGGACAGAGCGATTCCCCCGGCTGGCTGGGGGCTTTCGCTTCATCACGGATTAACTCTGCAGCATTTCTTCAGGAGTAAGGACGCCTTCCCTTGTTCTTTGTGCTGCAGTAATGCTGACAACAGTAATGCCAGGCAGAAACCCCAAGTATTAAAGGCAGCACATTTTTGCTTTTTGGATGTAAATTGATCCTCTCTGCAAAGATATTTCAAATGTATGGCACAGCTGGGGAAGCTCAGTAATTCAGCAGGATCTCTCTGAAGCAATAAAAGTAGGGGCAGATTCTGGGCTTGGTTCGGGTTAGGATATCTCAGCTTGCCCTGCTTTTTGTGACATCCAAGTGATGTAATTGATATGGCAATGATAATATGCAGAATGAGTGCTCTATTAATAACTTCCCTTCAGCAGCCACTTAACCCAGAACCTTGGCTTGGCATTGCAGCCTCCACTGATAGTGCTCTCAGCGAGGGTACTGACAGCGTGCCTTGAAAGCTAATGAGATGCTTGGGAACAAATGCTTGGCAAGATTGGCAACTTTTAGAGGTTTATTTCAGGTACAGTTTGTCCTGCTGTAAGAGACTTGAAAAATATTTACCCTGTGTATTCAGGTTTTTTTGATACCCTTTCACTCAGTTCTGTGACTGGAATGATTTCCCTACCAAATTTGCAAATGTATTATTTATCCCTTATTCTCCATCTCCTGTAACAAATATCTTCAATTGTAACATAAGTAGAAATCCAGTTAATTATATGCTCCTATATTATATCTATCTCTCCACTCAAATACCATACCTTTACCTTATATAAGTTTATGGTAATTATGTCTGAAAAAAAATGCATATTGTCCTCTGTAATTTCCACTTTGTGGTCTATCGTTTCCTTTATTTGTCTGTATTAAACTGCAGTGTGTATATTAGCAGTACTACAGATGCAGTCTGTACCAAAGGGTTCTAAAAAGTGGAAATATGGATTAAAAAATGTAAAAAAACCACCACAAACCCCCAAATCAACACCACAATAAATTCTTTTTACCAATCCCAAAATAAAATGAGGACAAAATGACATTTTTGTCCTTTGGAAATTTTAGTATTTTACATATTGTTGGAATAATGTCTTAGTTACTTATTTTCCTTAATGTGTTGGTCAAGCCTTAATTATGCTTGGACACAGGTTTTTCTGAACTTACTCAAAGAAAAGATGAGAAAAGAATACACAAGGCATATCTTTTTAAGCACATGCGTTGCCTTTGGAGCAAGAGAATGTTAATAGAAACTTTCCATGATGCAGTGGTTAAAAACTAAGGAGTGAAATGCAGATCTTCATCTGAAATACGTAGTCCCTCACTTGAAACAGTGCAGGCAGCTGACAATCAGGCTCTGACACCTCTGATTCTGCAAATATTCAGTGTGTCTAAACTGCTTTAAAATCAGTGTGACTTAAGCATGTACTTAATGTTAATTGCATGCTCAAGTGCTTTGCAGAACTGATGCTTTAAGAAATTGTGTACAACACGTATATTTGAAGCAGCTCTTTCCAATCCTGCAAATAATGTACTACAGTTTTATAGTCCTCAGTCTTTGCAATACTGTTGCAGAAATGAATTATAACCTAGGTCAAAGCCTACAGTTTTATTCTTATCCTGGGATTTTTCCACCTTTTGTTTGCATTTTCTGTTACATAACTCGTATTTTAATTCTAAATTTTCTCAGGCTTTTTTCTTATCCCTTTACACTTACACTTAGAAATAAAGTAGATGCCTGTGGGGAGAGGAAAAAGGAAGGGGGAGTGCAAGAAGTAAAATGAATCATGCCTGTGCGTGAACAGGGATGTGGAAGCTATTTATACTGCTATAAATACCCGATTAGTAGGATTTGAATGTTATTGCTCTGTAGGTACTAAAAGGCCTTATAAACACTAGGTTAGTTTTGCTTCACTTCTTTCAAGGTAGACTTATTTAAGAAGACAGATATTTGCTTTAATTTTTAAAAAGATTGATAGCACATAATGGTTTTCTTGGACACATAAACTATTTCTCCACCCACTGCTTGCTCTTTGAAAGAGGAGCGGTCTCACACTTGCCAAGAAGTGGCCCCTGCTCCTAATCTCACTAGCTCTCAAGCGATTCATTGCAGATTGGTGGACTCTGGTGAATCCCCAAACACATTTGACAACCTGTTTGTATGATGCAGTCACTACTGGCTATGGATTTGCACTTCCTTATGGAGGAGGGTGCTCTTCTTGCCCTATTTCCCCCATGCTGTTTGTCTTATGTGGGGAAAATAGTTTGTTATTTCTTAACTAAGTAAAATAGTAACTTTGTTTATTACGAATTTGCCAACAAATTCCTGAAGAACTGAAACAAAAGTTGTCAAGATGTATTGAAGCATGCCTCTGTACTTCTGAGTAAAAGTCTTTGCTGTCAGAGCAAACGACACAGTCCTGAAATGCACGATGCCATTCTGGAAGTTATTTCTTATACATACACCTTTTCCTTGGTCATGTTACCAACTGGCACACCTCTTTCATAAGCTAAATAATAAATGCAAATTAATCTGCAAAGCAGTCTCTGGAGGAGACCGCTCTTATTATTCCTCTCAGATTTGTAGCCCTGTGTGGTGGTAAAAAAAGCAAACGAGGGTTTTCTAGGCTCGTTTAGCTCATGGACAGTTCTGGTACCTTGAGAGTACTGTGCTATATATAAGTTCATTTCTTTATTATGTGCTAACCTAGGAGGTTTGATTCAGTTGATACCAGGTTTCCCTTGCAGATGTCTTAGAAAGAAAAAATGTGTCTGTTTCTCTCAACATTTTGGCATACAATTTATTCTTCTCTTGACGTGCTTTATTTCATCTGTTCTACATCAGACATGTTTTCTGCCTTGATTTTCTTTTCTGTGTGGTGAGAGCTAAATGTCAGTCAGTGTGCATGGCAAATTACTTTCCTCTTGTGTAGATTACCTTGAAAACACTAAAGGTGCTGTTGGCAGTAGAATAGACTGATAACAGGGTTGAGGAGGGGATTCTTGTTTCAGCCATAGCAGAAGAGGGTGAAAACTGACTGCAGGCTTGCTCCAGAAGGGAGGCTCAAAAACCAGTGTAGGCTATTTGTGGTGCATGCTGAGAGATGGTACAGTTGTGTGAGGAAGCATTTCTTCGTGAAAATTATTTGGGAAAGGATTAGGAAATGAACAAGTATTCTTTATATCTCATGAGTGTGCATCTTCAGGCTCTTTTATTTTAGTCATTTTTTAAGGTCTGGTAGCAGAAGCTGGTGCCTGTGTTGGACACTGACTGGACTGAAGACTGCTGGGGTTGGGGTGGCAATGTCCTCAGTTCAAATGTGTCCTCTGATTTGAGGATGATTATGGTGTTGATGTCATAGAATCCTTTAGATTGGAAAAGACCTCTGAGATCACGGAGGCCAGCTGTTAACCCAGCACTGCCAAGTCCACCACTAAACTGTGTTCCTAAGTGGCACAGCTACACATGGTGACCCAACCACTTCCCTGGGCAGCTGGTTCCCGTGCTTGAGAAATCTTTCCATGAATAATTTTTTCCTAATATATGACCTAAACCTCCCCATATGCAACTCTAGTCCTATCGCTTTTACTTGGGAGAAGAAAGCAATGGCCCCCTGCCCTCGCTGTCACCTCCTTTCAGGTAGTTGTAGAGAGCTAGAAGAACTTCCTGAGCCTCCTTCCCTCCAGACTAAACCAGACCACTTTCTTCAGCTGCTCCTCATAAGTTTTTTTCTCTAACCTTTCACACTTCATTGCTGTTCTTTGTACAGTCCAGCCTTTGTTAAACCATCACCTTGAAATGGATTTGAGCCTGGTGGTAACGCCACATATTTTTAATAGTCCCAGTGGAAAGTCTGTGAAAAGAGAGGTATGGGTAAGTAGTGCTGACAGGAAACCTATTGTACCTGGGAAAAAGGACATTTTCCATGTAGTTGTTGTGGGGGCCGGGTAGAGACATTAATGTGGGAAGAATATGTTGGATATTAAGCACAGCAGCTGTAGGTATTAGATTTGTGGTAGAGCTGATGTGTATCTAACAGGTGTTAAGTGCCTGCCCCACACCATGTTTTAGGAAATCATGCAAGGGCTTTTGTTTATGGGAAGTAATTATTTTTGCACATACTCTTCTGTACTCATGACATGATTCTATCCTCCTGGGAAAATCTGCAGTTTATTCTCCTGTAGTGCCATGGTTTATTTTAAGGGAAAAAAACCCCCAACCCCCAAAAAGCCCAAAAGGAGGCCCCAAACCCATGAACTTGCTGGAATCTACTAGTATTTAACATATAGGGGGTCTAAATATTGTTATAAAAAAACCAGCAATAGTTTTCCCTTTTTTTGGGTGGACAAAGGTATAACATGGATGCTTGGTTAGATCTTTTCAGAGTTGAGTTTTAGTTGGAGGTGTCTGTAGAGGCCTGCTAGTCTTGGGTTTGAAAGATAGGATGTAATTCCTCACAGAGTGTGTGAACCCTGTGCTTCTTATGGATAATTTAGGAGGGACTGTAATAATTTTGTAGCTCTCAGGGAATGAGTCCATGAAAATGTTGAGCTGATGCCTCACTGAATGGAGTCACACACAGACGAGAAGGATGCAAGTCTGAAGGTGAAGATCAATGAAGATTAGTGGAGGGAATTCTATGTTGTGCTTTATTTCTTTATTCTGTTTCTCTTGTGCTCAGGAATGAAACAAGTGCTGTCCTTGAAGCACTGACCATTGAGTGGTAACTATATCATTCCTCTCTCTCCTTTTTTCCACTTATGTGTTAAGAATAGTGGATGAATGTTTTCAAATCAAAATTCCTGCTCTGCAGGGTTATTTCATTATGTGAGGTGCATGTTCAAGTGTGCAGAATTTCACAGATTAAACCCACAGGCTTTCGCTTTCCTGTGCCTAAAAACGTGATTTATAAAAATCACTGTTTCAAAATGCAAATCCGTTTTCACCTTACTTACAAAAATGCATATTTGAGATCTATATCATCAGAATTCATCTTCAGACTCAACGTATTTGTAGGAAAATGTGAATAAGAGATGAAAATAAAACTCTCTTTAGTCTAACTGGAAATTAAGCCAATTTCAGTGACATTCTTTGATAACTCAATCATAGCAAATAATGTCAGTTTCTAGAAGTATTGCTGTCAAGTGAGAGATTTTTCTAAGTCAACCTTTTTAATTCACTAGCTATAAGGGATTATATAATAACAGCATTATATCAAACTAAGGAAAATCCGTGTCTCTGGAGACAAGCAATAGGACACAAGAGCTTTCATCTTTATACCTCTGGTTCAACTCCAGCACGGGCCCATGCTGTCCCCTTCCTGGAAGGCTTTAACAGGAGATGTGTTTCTTCCTTGGATGGATGATTCAGCGTGGGAAGAGGCTGCCTGCTGGGGCTCTGGACATCCTGGGAAGTGTGCAAGCCCCAGAGCTGTGGCTGATTTGAACTACAGCCCCAAACTGACCAGCAGGTTGGTGACCACCAGAAGTCTCTTCCAAATAATGTTTGTACTCTTTTGTGGTAAACCTTTTTATTCCAAGGTGTTACGTTTATGTGATGGACATCTTGGACTAACTTAACTGCAGGGCTTGTCCTGTTACAGAAAAGACAAGAATTCTCTTCCTCTGTGCCCGCCACATTATAAGAGTGATGACAAACAGGTATCCTGCTATCAGTGCCTGAGTGTCTCTGTCAGGAACCACGTTTTCAGCTTGCTGCTGCTGTGGTATCCTTTCTGCCTGCAAGCTGAAATTCAGTTCTGAACTGTCATCACTTAATAGATTGGCAGGCAGAGTTTTTTCCACAGTGGAGGATTCCCTTTGGTGAAAATATGAGATGTGCACATGTATCTGTGTAGTACCCATGTGCCATTAGTTACTGGGCGTAATACAGATCCTGACTCAGTGTTCCGAGTTCACCAGCACTCATTCTCACTAGGTTTATCCCATTCCAGAGCAGAGAAATTGCAAGGTAGTGCTGGCTGCCTGAGTGAAAGCAACCAGACTGTATCTGGCTGCCTGTGGTTGCTCCTTTCCTCTGAAAAGCACCGCGACACCCCTTCAATCATGTTCAGTACTTGGACACATTACTGAACTGGGCTGCCTGATCCATGTTGTCCATTAATGAGCTCCGTGTAAAAGCATTTGCAGCAGAACTGGTGGGAACTCAGGCCTGCAGGGTGCTGCATGCCAGTGCTGTCACCTGCTCAGGACCCCCTGGCAGCAAGTGGAGCTCATGCCACCCAAGTCCTGGGAATGATTCAGGGAAAGAAACATTTCTTTTGCATGTGTTTTCTTTACCCATGCCTAATTCACATGCACAATGATATGTTTTGGTTGCCTGGCAACCAGCTGGGGGAATATTGGATGGAAGGTGGGACTTAAGTATATGGATTTGTGGGTTTTTTCAGGAAGTGTCACAATAGGTATTACCGTGTTCAGGTTGATTAATACTTGGTTTGCATGTATTGTTGCATAACTATTCTTATCATTTATAAGGAACAATACTAACTGCCTTGGCTGCTTGGGCAGAGCTTGGAGGAGCCCACACTAAGCAGTCTCTGTAGAAGCCACCCACCAACAGCTCTGCCCCTGCAACTTTGTCCTGCCCCAAACACTCCTGTCTTGTCCCCTGAGCACACACTGATGTGCTTACGAACATGGAGCTAAGGGATCTTTGGAGTGGGTATAAGGATACCACACCCATGGAAAGTTAACAGACACAAAAGAAAACTTTTAGCATGCTGTGTTTCTATTATGATGGGGTTTTGGTTTCTCTCCTGCCCATGAAAATGAACTATTATTAGAACTGGCTTTCTAATCGGGGCTAGTCAGCACCAATATGTTTGTCAGTCTTTTGTTGTTGAATTCTTTTATGCAGGTGCAAAATGAAACACTTGAATCATGAAACTATAATCTGTATATGCATGTACATGTCATTAATTTTTATTAGAAAATGAAAGAAAGATGAAATATATTCAGTGTCATACCATGGTAACTGATGTCCTTTCTGACGTTGTATGATGCACTGCTATGGTGCAAGGTAATAAGGTTGCAATAACATTTGAAACTATTTTTTTTAAAACAAAGGGGAGGGGAAGGGATTTTGACTGTGTGATAAGGAAAGGTTTCTGAGAACTTTGATGTTCTTCCATGTGACCACAAAAGTAGTTCTGAATAGTCAGAAATTCTTTAAAAGAAAAAGGGAGAATAAATTCTGAGTTCTTATAGGCTCCAAATCATAATTGGTTTGATTTTTCAAATGTTTTGAGCAATCAGTGTGACGCTATCACCAAGGTCAGTGGGGCTGGTTCTGGTGCTATGTATTGCCCAGGGGTAGAAAGGCTGGTAGCATTCAGGTTGTGCGCTAAGAGTGTGATTCCATTTTCTGGAGTAGAAGCCAGCTGCCAAAATGAATGTTTTTGTCACTTTCACAAATAGGTATCTGAATACGAATATTGAGGGGTTTTGCTGTTGATGGGGGTTTTTCCCCTTCTCCTGGAGATACACAATAGTATTAAATGCAGACAAACTAGTCCTGGAAACCCTAAGCACGCTCCAGGTGTTCCCGGGCTTGGCCAAGTGTTGGTGTATGCATATTAAAATCTTTGAGATGATGTATTACAGAGATGAATGAAATAGGATGAGGAAAATTAAAAGATGGGAAAGAAGGTATTGTCTGTAGCAGGGAAATTGAGACACTTCTTGGAGAATATTTGACAGGAATTACATGTGCACCAAATTTAGCAGTCCAGTGCCCACAGGTCTGTAAACTATAATGATAATGGACTGGGGGGACCTGTGGCTTACGAGCCATGACTTGAGTGTGGCTCTTGTGCTTGGCAGATGCTGCATAAGGAGATATGATAATGCTGTGTCAGGGTTGAGGCATGGCTGCTGAAGGTGTTAAAGGTAATGCTACCCCAGGAACAAGTCACATGCCCTTCATATTCCTGCTCTGTGCTGGAATGAAAGAGCCACAGGAGTTGTGTCTTCTCCTGCACTGGTGAACCTGCCAATCTGGAAACCAAAACCTCCCATTTGTGAGTGTAACAAAAACATTCACAGAAAAAACCCTGTCCTTTTGTAGCAATACCACTATTTTTGGTGGAGCTGGGTATGTGATTGACTTGTGGAACTAGAATGGCTAATTGCTAACAGTATGTGACATACTCTTTCCTTCTTCATCAATAAGAAGGTGCTTTTAGAATATATATGTGTGTTGCTGAAATTATAAAGTATATAGTTCAGTTAATAATTTTTTTACAGTAGGGTGTGGCTATTCAGCAATATATTAAGGGCAAATATTTGTTCGATTTTCATGCAGATGTCAGGGAGAGAGAATTATCATTTATGTCAGCCTAGGATTTAAAATTTTTTTTCTAATAAGCAATTTAGTTAAAATCTTGGTCTAAATTACAGACATTTGCTACTAGCTCTCAAGTTTGGTTTCTATCTTCTCACTAGAGAGCCTGTGCTTTACAGAAAGCCAAGCATTATCATTGCTTGACACTTCAGAGGTAATTCAGCACCACGTAGTGCTGCTTTACTGTGCTTCTGGATGTGAAGTGAGAGAACATTTAATTTGCCTGACATGCACCTCTGCCACTCAAGATGGACAAAATCAGCTGAGTAGCTGACATGCTGCAGTCCTACTTTTGTACTTAGAAGTTTTTAATCTAGAGACTCTCGGCTCTGAGGAAGTGCCTTGTTTTCCTTTAAAACCCACTGGTTAATTAATCATGGTTGCAGAATGCTGTTGCAGGCAGCTTCCTATAATATTTGATTAATAATAAGTGCTGGTATGGGAAAAGTGTTACAGCAAGCAGGATCACATCTGGCAAGTCATCATGGCTACTCACTGCTCTGCACTGTAAGCAGTTTTTACCCCCAAAACGTGTTGATGCGGTTCTCTGCTGTTAAATTCTGAAGTTACGGCTACTACTTTGCAGTGTACATCGTACATCCAAGTCTCAGTTTGTGACTCTGGGATGCAGACACAAGCTGAGACTGCTGTGCAGGCAGTTAGATCTCTTAGCTCACCAAATTTTTGTTGGTTTTCTTTTTTTAAGAAAAATCATGTAAGTATCAGATGTGCAAGTTTGTCAGTGACTGCAAATTTTGTCCACATCTAATCAGCAGTGTGATTATTTTTAAACAAATGATTCTGAATTTAAAAGAGTCTGGGTTCTGAACTTTGTGATTAAATATTTAAGGAAAAAGTTGACTAAAATAATTCAGTGAACTGGAGTGCCAGAACACTACTCTCAGGGAAAATGCAGTCCCATTTTTTTCTCAGCTGGGAGAGGTTAGGTGCTTTCACAAGCAAATGATCCTTTTCTGGATTCATCTTCTTTTTATTTCACTAGACTTCCAATCAAGCTCTTCTTGTGTGGATCTCCCACACTTTTGATGTATGAACCATTTATCTCTGTATATAATATAAAACAAATTCTCCCCTTAACAAAAAACCAGACAAAAACACCCCAAAACTCCAAAAAATCCACCTAAAGGAGGAAAAATATCCAATGCTTTTTTTTCTTCTTTTTCATTCCTTTCTACATCTATGCTATGGCAAGTGACTAGCATTAAAGAGAGTTTTTTTTAATACATACCTGAAAAGCAGTTGCATGACACTTATTTTTGTTTTACAATTTTCTTAGATATTACTAAATAAAGAATCTCATGGAACACCAAATCAAAGACTAAATGCATCAAAATTTGAACCGTAAGCTCCACAAGGCTAAATTTCTGGTATTTAAAGAGGTACTTGTCCATAAGTCTTTCAGCTTGCTGGATGGATGTACCTTTGAAACACTAAAGTTTTTTTTCTTGCTTGAGATTGAAATTCTTGCAAAGTGCAATTGAATATGTAACAGATTGCTGAGGGAGTTCTGTTATTTTGAGATAGAAGACTGTACTTGATGCCTCTTTATGTTAGGACTGAGAGTCTGCCAGAGTATATTAGGTCATTTTCAGTGCCTATGTTGACTTGGAGTTAAAGAGAAAAGGATTTGTACCACCTTTCTCTCTGAGCCACGGAGGGAAGGATGGGCATGATGTCAATATTAGTGCTCATAATTAATTGTAAGTCTTTTCATGATACATAATGAGAGTTTTGTCCTCAATTCAGAGCTATTTTTGATACTGACTCAGAATGGGCTAACACTGAGATTTATCACCAGCCTACATCCTTTCCTGCTCTTGCCATCATGGTACGTTCTCTTAGCTGTAAATGCAATGAAATACTAGTTTGTAAAAGCAAAGCCTTGCTGCTAATCACGCTGAATTGTTCCCTTAACCCTTGTTGATGGAAGGTAAACATGTGACTGAATGCTACTGTGGCACTGTAAAAATTAACTCTCCAGCAAGATCAATAGGATGTTTATAGGGAAGTGGTGCCTTTGAGATGGGCCAGGCCAAACAGCAGTAAGACATTAAGAACATTATACTTGTTCTAACTTGACAACACAATCACTGAGGTTTTAAAATTTATGAACATGAATGTTATAATCTGTTCAAGTACAGTCTAAAATAGTGAAGGCCTTTCTTACCACCCTTCACTCCATGAACTGACACTTTTATACCTCTGAGAAATAAATCTGTTTAAATGACATAAACGGACTCAGACCATATTTTGACGTGACAAAAGATAATTCCTCTAAGATGGAGACAATATAAACTCTAATTCTGCACGACAGAGACTGAAATATAGGAAAAAGGGGTAAATTTTTCTTTATCACAATAGAAGGGTCTTGGAAAAGATACTGTAGGCTTTGTCTCTCGAGTATCCTGCCTGTTCTCCTTGAAACATAGCCCACCAAAGGTCACTTTTAATTTCCTGAACTGACTAATAAGAACAGAGCAACAATATAAAAGAAGTCAATTATCTTAGCAGAACTCACAAAATTAGTGCAATAAGCATATGTGCAAGCTATATACATCTCTGCTGCCTTATTCAATACCTAGCTGCATCTGCAAATATTGGAAAGCTGAGATGCTCACTGACAGAAACTGCTGGTCCTTAAAGCTGCATGGTGTAAAATTCCTGTTAGGGCTGAAAAGCATTCCTGGGATCAGGAATGGTAATCCGATCATGTAATAGGATTGATATAAATATAATCCTATTACTAAACCATGTGCTTGCATGTCAGAATAAGCAGTGAATAAAACCTGGATGTTTGAGACATGTTGCTCTTTCAAAACAGATAATCAGTGTGCACCACTATAGTATGATTTTAAAAGGTGGATTTTGGTGTAGGCAGCAACTTCTTGCCATAAATTAAATTTGTTAAAAGTTCTGAGCTGTCAGTTCTTAGAGCTTGTTTCCCCTCTCTTTTCTTCTCCAGCAGTATTAAAAAGAAGGCTGCAATGATTTACTTCTAGTGAGCCTCATTTCCCTTCACAGGCTATCATTTATTGTTGTGCATCTACGAAATAAACCCCTATAAAGTGTCAGAAGGGAGAAATCATCTGGCTGTGAAGAATGAACCATTGTGTGCAGCTGATAAGAATAAAGCTAAGTGGCTCGTGTCATGTCATTGCCACAGTTCTAGCATATTAATCCCTTAACAATGTAAAACCAGCAAGCATTTGTTGAAAGCCAAGTATGCAGGGTGATTGACCTGGGTTGCTGAGTCTGCTGAACTGTAGTCAAGAAGAGGTTAGCAAATTAAGAGCCTTTGCCCTTTCCTGGCACATTAATCTTGCCAAGAAGACACTGTGAACGTTTTATGCACACATCATGCCAAAGAAGTGCTGGCAGTAGCTTTTTTTGGCCCACTTCTTGCCACCAGTCTTGAGGTAAGAGGCACCCAAAAAGGAACTGCACTCCACACTTTTTCTAGTTTTGAAGCCTCAAACAAAATTAAAGTTTTACAGTAGACCAATAAATTTCCTTTGGAAGTTTCATTTCTCAAAACACACCAGATTTCAAATTCCTTCATGTAACTTCATGATTTTGTTTTGGAATTAGTATTAAATGTGTTTTTTAAAAGAGTGTAACATGGTTTTGTTCTGTCTATCCAGTATAATATTCTGCTATGTTAATCTGATTTTGGTGATCCAACTTCTAAACAATGTCCTCATAAATAAGCATGCATGCAAGCATACTTATGTCTGCAAATTCTTTTTTAATTTTAGTTAAATAAGGAGGAAGTGAGACTGATTTATCTGCTCAGCCCTTGACATAGTCTTTCCAGTTCAGGGTCTGCGAAGGTTCATGTGGAATCTTTGTGCTACTGCCACCAATCTGATTCCTCATTGCTCTCTTCAGGTGGCAATGTGTACTCCAGGTGGGAAAATATTTGAATCACCATCCTATCAGCATATCAATATCTGGCAAAGCAGGAGCAAAAGGAACTGAAAAACCCTCATGGTGCATGCCACTTAAACACCTAGAGGTGGATCTGTCTCCTTTCTGACTAAAAAAGTTTTTTCCAGCTTTTGTCTGAGTAGTGCGATACTCTGCAAATACCCCAAGACTCATGGAAGTTGAGGATGTGCATTAATTATATTGCTATCTTGAGCTGCCTTTATTTCAGTTTTTATCTTCTATACTTGGGAGATTTAATACAGTAGGAAGAGACAATCCCCTAGCAGAAAATTTCAATAATCTAAGCACACAATAGATTTCTATTCTTTCTAAAGGTAGCATTGGAAAAAAGGCAGAGAAAAGCTTGGAATTTAGGCCATGTCTTTTATATCTCAGCTAAATACTTACAATCTCAAGACTCTCAGGTCTCTAGACTATTTCATTTAGCACATTCATATTTTATACTTTCATCCTGAAGCAGCCTATTTTGCATCATTACAATCTGGATATAAAGATGTAGTTTTGTGGGTGTGATATTGGAGGAAATGGTTCTCTGGTGTTAGTGTGATTTATGTTAGAAGCTAATATTAGGTGAATGTGTATTATTTCACAAATCTCACACCTTTTCTAAACCTAGCTGAGAAAATCACTGTGGTTTGTCCTCATCATACTTGAATTATCTCCTGATGTAAATATATGATTTATCTGTGGTGACAAATGCTACCTTGACTTTGTGGTTCCTATCATGTAAATGGATCACAGTTTGCTGGAAAATGCCTTTTTTCAAATGGCGTGTCCTTGTCCAACAGCACTGAATTATTGTTTCACTAGCTTTAGTTTCTTATAATTAACTTTCAAATGTGCTGTAGGAACATAAGGAGCAAACAAACTCATTCCACAGTAACCTGTAAATAAAATAATTTCCAAAGTAAAACTGGCATTTAATACAAAGCAGTAGTGCAATTTGCTGCCACTATAGAGAGTCATGAAATTAATTACCCATGGATGTGAAATATTGATCAATAACTAACACTACCTCAATCCTTTTTTTTGTGTGTGTGTACTGTGCACAAATGTGTCTGGGATAAGGGCAAGAAGGGAAAAGAACAGCTGTCAAAGGTTCAAGCAAGTGTGGGGTTAAGACTGAAAATAAAAGTAGTGAGAATATCAGTTTTGCAAATCAGGAGGAAATAGATCTCAGTCTGATCAATTATAGTGTTACTTTTTCTGCATTAACAAGACTTAACTTTTTACTGCTGGGGAGGAACGTGATATAAACCTCAGAACCAGTGAAGCAGTGCTGGGTTGTGGTTACCATTATGGATTTGGTGACTTTGTGTGAGGGTTGGGTTTGTGGTTTTTCTTTCTTTTGGTTTAGTATTTCAAAGCAGGGAATTAGTGGATTAGTGTTTCCTACTTTACTAATGTCAGGATGTTCTTTCTGTTCCGACAAGCTTGTACATTTTAAGAAACCAGCAGGTTTGAAAGCTCTATTTCTTCAACCAAGTATGCTGAGGTTTCCTCTACTGCCCCTGCTAGCAGTTATTTACAAAATAAGTAAAAAGCCCCTTGACCAAATCAGTACTTAAACAAGAGGCATTTATGCACCTAAATTTAATTTAATTTACACTGTGCCAGATTTGTCTTCCCTGAGAAACCAATCCTACGGTTAGAGGAAGAAGTCTTGCAAGCATGTGTTACTGTGTTAAATGTGTCAGAGACTGAGGAAGTAACTTCATGCTTAAAACTGTGTTATCATTACAGGTCAGTTGTACAGAGTCTTACAATACAATTAAAATTTAAAGAAATCAGGCCTACCTAAGTTGTAAGAATGATTCCTTATTTAAAAAAAAACACCCCAGAAATGCCAGTGTAATCTGTACTCTTATATAAATTCTACTCAATCCAGGCAGGAATAGGGAAAGGTTTTGCAAAAAAAAAAGGGAAATGTTACCTCACTATTTATAAACAGTTGATCAGGTTGATTTGTTGAATTTTACTGGACTGTCATACTGCTGATTTTTCTACCTGTAAAGACCTGGAGGAAAAGTTAAGTCCTGATAATGTGAATACAAATCACGTCCAATAGCTAGGTATCATTTCTCCAGCTATCTAATCAGGAGCTAATTTCCACAAAACAAGTAGTGATATAGTAGGAATGTGAACAGAGAGGAGCAAGGTCCTTCTTATCACTTCCTTCAGACTGTACTGAAGATAAGCTCATCTAAGGGTCTTGCACGTGGAGTCAGATTTGACTGTGTCCTTCACTAAAGAGATATTTTCCTCTACTCCCACTGAGAGCTGTTCTTAAAAATAAGAATAAAACAAACAAGTGCAAATGTACTGACAAAAAATTTATACAAAACCAGGGTGTTGCTTAATCTTTGTTATATCCTTTTTCTTTTGTCTGCAGTGATTGCACTGATTGCAGTGCAGTTCTGTTAGTGGGACGTACATGGAGAAGCCAATCTCCATAAAGCTGAGGCTTGACCCTTTGAGTTGCTGAGTGTTCAAACCTTCCATTGAATGTACTGAAAACATTTGTGTCTAATCAACATCAGTCATCTGGGGGTCTCGTGAGCTGCTTTCTGTGGCTGACGTCTTGTGCAACCTGTGTTCATGATTGATTACAACCAGGAGATTTCCTAATTTACTCAACATCTCTTTTCACTGACAACTGTGTAGCAAACCCACAGAACACTTCTCGTAATTAAATGCTCTTTCAACGTGAATTATAAAGCAGGCTATTGTAGAGAACAGCTGGTCAAGGACAAGTGCTTTGGGAACATTTCTGAATTTAGGGCTCTTTTTAGTATATGTTTATTTAATCTTCTCAGTATTCATCTGCACAAACCAGAAGATGAGAATTTGTTTTAGGGCCCTTTTAAAAATTCATTTGTTTTCTCCTTTTCTTCAAGATGATTTCCAATAAGTGTACATTAGTTGACTTCTCTCTAGAATGGATTCCTTCTACATCAAATTGCTGAAGCAGTTTCGCCACTAAATGCCTAGAAACAAGTAAACCCAGACTTCCTTACAGTGTATTCAAATATCACAAAACAGTTGTATTCCCAATATTTACAGCTTTTATCTCACTTGTGTTATGATTACAGTACTGAACTCATCTGAATGAGAAGCTTAATGGGTTTTTACTTATAACTTCAACTAAGTTCTGTGCTCTGTGCTGGCAGATAGAAGTTGTTGGCACTGAAGTTGCGTGTATGTCATCAAAAAAGATATTAATTTGCTCTTTTTTTTGATTAATTTTTTTCTCCACTGAAGAGGTTAATACCCAGAAATGAATTCCTGAATACTTTGTGGCATGTCAGTGTGACTAGATTGTGAAGGGTGAAGTAGTTTAGAAAAGTACATGGTGAAAGTCATTTTACAAAACCAACATTGATCTCTACAGGATAAGATGATTTCCACTTAGACCTCTACATAACTTGGTAGTAATCTTAGGTAACAATCAGTTTTTGAGGTTTTTGTTTGTTTTCCTTTTTGTTAACTCCTTAGCTGAAATGAAACAATCCCAAAGGTAAATTATGCTATGCAGTTAATTCTCAGGTTATTGACGCACCACTAGAAATCAATTAAATTGTGGATGTATTTTTACTTCTCCTCTCTCAACTCCAAATTCCCCTTACCCATTACTTAGCCTAAAAATCTTCCAACTAAATCTTTGGTTTGTGCTCCCAGTTAAGACTTTAAAGTATTTTCTGTCCTTCAGTGATGCTTTTTGCATACCTGAAAAGTTGCATATTAAATGCAATTAAAAATTACAGAGTTTATAGCTGATGCCTTTTATTTGGGAAATCTAAGAATTATTTATAATAACATTAGTCATTAAGAAAAATGGAGTTATGCTTAGCAAAATACCTGGGAAATCCAGATATAACTCTGTGAGCTACAATGGGTTATGATTTGGGTCTGTCAAAACCTCATCATGCCTTTCAGCAGGCAGCTGTTAGAGGGTTCAGTCACATCCCTTCCAAGGTGTGTGTTGATATTTAATTAATTAGCAAGGAAACCTCTGCCTTCAAATGAGGCCTGTGCCTTGAGACAGTTTCTGCTGAGCTCTGTTCAGACACAATTAATAATAAGCAGAAAATTCTCTTCCAGTTGACATGTTGTAAATTAGGGCAGAATAACACTCATCTGTCACCTGTGTTGGTTTGATTAAAGCATATTTTGGAGAGAAATACAGGGAACCCTTAATTATTGTGTTACCTGTGGTGGTGGTATGTATGGTGACACTTTTCAAGCAAGTTGTGTTTGGTTCAACTTTGCAGCAGAACAAGAATTTATTTCATGGATCTCTTTTTACTAAGTAAAAATTATTATATACAGTGGCAATGCTAATGTTTTCTCACAAGATTTGCTGCCAAGTTCTGCAGACTTGGAAAACTTGGAGAAACGTCACTTTTTTTTGTTGTTGTTGTTTTTAAAAAATATTTATTTCAAACATGGCTTGGCTCATGATGTGCTCGAGGTGCTCCAGTTACCAGTCTAAACTGTTGGTGGTTAGCACACACCCAGAGTCATCTAGTTTGTCTAACCAGAAATCCCACCAAGTAGGCAGATAGCAAACTACCACCTACACTGAGAGTTCACATATTTTTTATCAGTATCAATTCTGTTGTATAAACAGAAATATTTTGGGCATGGAATCTGGAAAAGGGGAACTTGATAGTTGTGTCTGGGAAGACACAATAAAGACGCTCTCACACCTGCCAGGTTCAGCAGAAAGGAGGGGAAAGACTACTTTATTGACATACGTCACATTCTTATACAATTCCCAACTCCACAAGGGATTGGAGGACATGTCACTTCCTTCTCAATCCCACTGGAGAAGAAAGATGCTCATCAAAGTTCTCTTATCACAAAAGGAATGACAAACAGAAAATACCATTAAGTAAACATTGGCTATTATTTACATGAAACTGTGAGAAAGAATTTCTGACTCCAAGGTTAAAAACAGAAGGCATAGCAAAAACCAGGGCAACAGATAATGCTGCCAGTTGTGGTGCAGGGTCGGTGGGGAGTGGCTTGTGGAGAGCAGCCTGCAGTCCTGGCTGTGAGGAGTGGCTGATTTAGTGTGAATGAGGGATATATGGTTATTTATGCGAGTACTACTCTTGTACTGGTGCCATGTATGAAGGATGTCTGTGATGGAAGTGCTTTAACTGATTCCAGCAGGATGTGCCACAGCTGGGGTGTTAGAGCCTTTCCTTTGTGGAAGCACGCTCTGAAGGTGATGGAGCTGCTGCTGGGTCCTGTAGCATTTAATGCACTGTGCAGAGCAAAATCTGTCACGTGGTGAATAAACTACTTAAGAAAAGAAAATTCCCAAACTCTCCAAGTGCATAACCTTAAAGAAATTTTAATTCATGTCAGCGGGGAAATATCTGTGAGGGGGAAAAATGGAACTGTAAAGTGTTTGTTCTGGTTTCATAAAGCCTTTCTGCCTCTCCCCTCCCCAGCTGGTTTCCTCTGCAGATAAAAACCACAGTCTCCAAATGCAGAGAGATAAATATTGGCAGCTCTCAGGTTTGCTTTTCATCCATGCCTGGTGGGAAAATGCCAGTCGGTTTTCAAGCTTTTCCAAGAGAGCCTTTAGGGGCTTATTCACCAGACTTTGAAATTCTGGTAAACTGTTCCCTGCAGCTTTGGTCGTGAGACACAAAATTAATTTGTATCCTTTTTTCAGTTTTTGATTTGCTGCCTATATTTATAATTCTTAGAGGGGTGGTTTTTTTTTTTATGGAGCTGGTTTTGTCTGGTTTTTTAACTCTCTGAAGCTTTACTCAGATTGTTGCAGGCAGCCTTTTTAAATCATACTCTGTACCATGTTTGTTACTTACTGATAGACCTTATCTTTCTTCCATTAAAATATCCATTAAGGTTTCTCAAATATTTGTGGATGAGAAGTGAGTTTTTTACTGTATTTTATGAATGCTAATTAATTACTATTGTTGTCAGGCCAAAAAGGTGCATTAATTATTGCCAGTATGACTATAAAACAGGATAGGTGAAAGGATATTGTACAAAGAAACCCCAAAACACTCTAACTTGTAAAAAATTTCAGGCAGTGTTTAATGTTTTGGTTCATAGCAACAAATTTAGGTAAAGGAAGTGGTTCTGGTTTCAGGAGAGTCACATATGCATATTATGCCTAAAGTAGGGCAGCCTCTGAAAAGAGAATTATTTCCATGATAGGAACGGCTAAAACATTTAATAAGAAGAAAAATACAATGTAAGGGATTGAGGTTCTGTCTGCCCCATTTCACTGCACTGCACATACCACATTTAAACCAGTCTATGGTAGGAACCATGCTGAATTTTCAACTGTTTAACCTTTTTTTTTTCTCTAGGGAAGCCTTTTTGCTTCTGTCACATTCATTAATTGGGAGGCTTTCCATCTATGTAATTCAGTGGGATAAAGTGCAGACATGCAAATAAAGGTCTGAAGTGAGCTGAGGCCTGGTAGCTGGTAATGTATTTATTCTTAATCCAAGGAAAATTAAGAAATCCAAGTTAAACTAACTATGTTTTTACTACTGGCTTATCTGCTTGAGCTGAGAGCACTCACAGAGTGCTGTTCACAAGCGTCGTCACTGGGAGTAACTTCTTCCTGACAGAGCTCTCAGTTACTTGGGCTGCTCTTTTACCAGACAAAAAAGATAATGGTGATTTTTAAATGCAAGAGCTTTAGAGTCTTCCTCATTGATACCTTCTTTTTGTTTTCATCTTTAATTATGAAAGCTGTTTTGTAGTCAGACATGACAAGTTTTTCTTATTAACTCTTTCCATTGTAATTTAAGTCCTTACTCTTATATGAAGGGACTTATTTCCTAGTCTTACAGAGACTTATATCAGAAAGAGAGATCTGTTGGTTTTAAGGGGAATTAAAATTTTCCTCTTAAGGTTTTGATTATACATAATAACTTTATGTAGTATTATGAACTACTCCTGTAATGTGACAGGGAAAAAAATATTTATTTTCACGTCAGAATGAAGAAAATTCCTTAATATTAGCACAAGATTATTGATTGTATATCAGTTGTGTAGACTGTTATAACGCTGGTGCTTTTTAAGTGCTGATACTGTGTATTTGATGGGAAAAAATGGGAAAACAGGTGACAGATTTGCAGCTAATTCATAAATCTCTGTATGGTGAAGAACCATTTATCTAATTCCTTCTTCATAGTCAGATCATAATTCCTCTGCCACTGTTAGACAAAAAACCTCAAGTGAAGGACAGCACCAAGCAGATGCAGGAACAAACCCACATCCTTGCTGACAAGTGACAGTGCTTCAAGGAATGATCGTGTAGCCAGATGGTTCGGGAGGCTCTTCTACACCCTGCTTAGATCTGGTTCCCTCAGACTGATCTAAAGCCCTCAGTCTAGCTTTCTAGTGGCTACTCTGTGGTGCTTCTGACTTCATTATCATCACAATTTTATTTAAATTCCAAATGTTTAAAATGGGAGAGCTCCAGCACTCTGGCAAGCCTAATCTTGTCACTGCTTTTAAGGGTATGCGCTTTACGCCTCAGGATATAAGGTTATCTAAACTGTGCAAGGCTTAAAGGATGCATCTGGAGGACAATATAGGTTTGAAAAATGGATACGATGGCCTGGTCTGGCCTGTGCTTTCTACTGGGAACAGTTCTGCAGTGAATTGCCCTTCAAGGGAAAACATTATCTGTGAAGTAGTGGGAATTCTGTGAGCAGGTAAGTATTAGAGGAAATATATTTCTGAGCTTAGGGACTAAGTGGGAATGTTTTTACTCCTCATGGAAGACATTTTATCCACTGTTACAAGGCTATGCTGTTATTTAGAATGAATTATTTTGCCGGAACCTGAGTATCTTTGTTTCTGAAAGTCTCAGCATTTTAGTTGTATTTAAAATGCTAAAAGGAGGACATGTGCTACAGAGAACTTTCCAACTCTGCACAGGAAGGGAAGGGAGACACCAGCTCTATAGCAGTGAAATCTGCGCATCGGGGTTTCGCCATGTGGTTAAGACTAACAAGCTTTGATGTGGTGCTACAGAGGTCAGAAAATATATCCGTAAGTGCTAAATAATTTTATGAGACAGATAAAATGTTACTAAATTTTAAAAGAAACAATGTTTTCCCTTATACCTGTACTTTTTCCCTTATATCAGAAGGAGATTCAGATTTCTTGAGAAAACTGTAATCTTGTTGCCCCTCTGAATTGGCTTGAAAATATTTCAGTTTTATGCCTTCTACACATCTCTCAAAGATGTCATCATAATATGGTTGACTACACTAGGGCTAAAAGATTACTGTTTTCATTGGATGGTAATTCTATCTAAGAAGAAAAGATGTACTCTCTGAAGTAATTAAATGGGAAAAATCATGGATTAAATGAACTTAATCTCATAAAAACAATTCAATACCTAATTAGTGTCTTGTCTTTGTTGCATGTTTTGAAGCTTGAGGTTCATAATTAATGAAAGTAATTAAGTGAACAAGTATTTTATCACCAACGGCATCCTAGGAGAAGGGGACAGGTTGGCGGTGAAGGGAGAGGACAAAGGCATGTGTGGATCAATAACATGCAGCTCTGCCTTTCCTAGTGACAACTATTGTGCTTCCAATTACAATTGCTTTGATAGCATCCAGGGAATCTAAGCTGAAGTGAAGTGTGCAGAGATAAATTGAGATGCAGGATTTCCTCAATAATCTTGGAGAGGTGACCGCTGCACTTTGACTTGGTGTTTCTTGTTGCTTAGAGAACTTATAATAAGTTATGTAACTTATTAGAGCTTGTCCAAGCTAGAGACTGAGTTGGCTCTGCTTAGCAACTCATAATGCAGTTCTGATTATTTCTTGACAGCCACAGTTAAGTTGCAAATTTGTACTGCAACACATTACTATCTGTAAACGACTAGCCTGTATATTGTTGTTCTTGCTTCATTTTACAAAAGGTTATTTGCCAATTGTCTCTTTTAAAAAGTGAAGAGATCTACATCTTACTTTAAAAAAACCCCATGAAACTATGCTGATAAAGACAAAATATTTGGAAAGGCTGAGTAAGATACTGACCTCTGTTGCATTTGCTAGTGAAAGCACTTGGTAGGTAGGATTAAAGTATTCAAAGGTATTTTGGTGGATATGGCATTTTGAACATGGAGCAGCTATTAGGAATTCTAGATCTCACAGACTGGAAAACAAAGATCCATAGGATAAGACTAAAATTGAGTACTTAGTGCCCACTGAGCCTGGACCATTCAGGAAGACCAAGAAATTGGCAGTGTATTAGATGAGGAAATACAAAAAGTGTGCATTAGTTTTGGAGACTCTTTCTGCACAGAAACACAAATAACTCTCAAATACCACTAAGTAACTTATGTCCTAACAAAGAATGAATTTGCATTGGAGGGATGATGGAGGTAAGTGGAGGTGCACACCTTTGCCCTGCAGTTGGTATATATATATTTAAAGTGAATGATAGTTTCTCATGAGGGTCTGATTATAAATGTCCATGTTGGAGCTGTGGAACAGGGGATGTTTCTGAAAAAAATGATCTTTGTTTAGATACCTGTTAGCACCAACAGGTGCTTGGGCAAAGCCCTGTAGTCTAACAATCTATATTTGGAGCTTCCATTGGATGTGTTTAGAGAAGAGAGAAGAAAAGCAAAACCAATAAACGCAGTAGATTTATGAGGAGGAGCTGTAGAGCTCAACTTGAGAGACAATTATGAGAAAAGGGGATACTTTCAGAATCCAGACATAATTGGGATATAATTTGCAACTGGACAGTAAACACTTGAGTCATTCCCGGCAAGCCAGAAACTCCCTGTGGTAGTGTGACTCAGAAATGAAGGCATTTGTAAGTATTTCCATGGTAATATTCTCCTCCACAACTCTTATTCATATCTTGCAGCAGTGCACAAAGTTCCTCAGAAAGGCAGAGCCTGTGGCAATGAGCAGGTAGCTCTGTCAGCCCTATTAAAAATGTCTGCAATAACAGAAGCACTGGGTGTTAAAGACCTTTTTCTTTTTCCTTTTTGAGGCACAGACTGTTGATTAAGGCCTGGGCTTGGAAGCAAAGTGATTTTTCAAATAATGGCTTTTTTTAAAAAGCTGGGGAGAGAATTAGGATGGGGATGTAAATAGCTGGCAAATAGAGAAGAGCAAATGATTCTCAAGTTCATCCATTATATCTGTCATAGTGACTCCTGTCTGTTGGAGACCATGAGTGAGTGGCATATCAGAGGAAGGCCTAGGGTAGAAGGGACAGATATAAAGTAAGTAAAGCCAAGGATCAGCTTGCAGTTGACTTAAATATAAAGATTTTTGCAGCAATGTGAATGTTATAGCTCATTGATGCTTAAACTATTTTTCACATTCTAATGACATATTGATTCAGAAGGTTGTTATGTGGGAAAAATGACATATAGACCAGCAAAATGGTTGCTAAATTATTGAATAAAATAATTATTATGGGTTCATGGACTTTTGAGGACTTCAAGCTATGTTGTTCTTCTGGTTTTGGCTGGGGTAGAGTTAATTTACTTCACAGTGACTGGTATGGGGCTGTGTTTTGGATTTGTGCTGAACACAGTGATGATAATAGAGAGATATTTTTGTTATTGTAGAGCAGGCCTCGCACAGAGTCAAGGCTTTTCTACTTTTCTTTCCTGGCAATGCTGGTGAGGAAGTTGGGAATGCACGGGAGGCTGGGAGGAGACACAGCTAGGACAGGTGACCCCAAATGACCAAAGGGAGATTCCAGACTGTGTGACATCGTGCTCTGTAGATAAATTGGGGGAAAGGAGGAGGAAGGAGGTGACATTTTAAGTGATGGCATTTGTCTTCCCAAGTAGCTGTTTTGTGTGATGCGGTCCTGCTCTGCTGGAGATGGCTGAACCTGCCTGCCCAAGGGAAGCAGTGAAATAATTCCTTGTTTTGCTTTGCTTATGTGTACAGCTTGTTTTTTCTATTAAATTTCCTTTATCTCAACCCACTGGCTTTTACCCTTCTGACTCTCTCCCTGATCCCACTGGCTGGGGAGTGAGCAAGGGGCTCTGTGGGGCTTGGCCGCTGGCTAGGGTTAAACCATGATGACTGTAAAATGAGATTAGTTTACTAGAAAGTTCTTGTTAGAAGTTCTACTTGCTATTGCCAAAACCTCTGTCACGGCAATTAACCCGTGTGATGGGGTGCAGGTAGGGGATCACTGAAGTGAACTGTAGTTGTCCCAGACTTCAAAACACCTGACATATCTGTGCTATCTGGGAGAAAATGAGACTAAAGCAAAGAGATTTTGAAACCATTGCAATAGGTGTATTGCTGTATGTGCTGTCTGGGTATTGTGTATGTGTTGTCTCAGAAGCAGAGAATATTCTGAGTCAGTCTTTGTACACTAATGTAATTTAGGAACCAAGTGCCATTCTTTAATTTCCCTTTACCACTGCTTTAGCAGGGAGCTCATCACTTTTTTGGGAAAGTAGGGGATAGTGAGGGGGTCTTTAAAGTCTTGTGAGCTTTTTGCACGTAGACATCTCTCCAGTGTGGAGTCTGCAAAGGAAGGGATGAAAGGAACCAGCATAGCTCTGCAGAATCCACTGCCTTGAGGAATGAGGGGTGCTGAGCTTGGCTCTGGCCTGTTTCGATTCTGTGACGTTACTCTGACAAATCTAGCTTGGATTGTCTCAAATGGTCTCTTCAGAAAACATTGTACAGTTAACGTGTGGGACGTTTTAAAGGTCCCGGCTGTATTTTACAGATGGGATTGTGGCTGGGTGTGTACACATGGTAAGGAATGATGATTTACTGTGGTGGCTGACACGCTGCGCTGGCTGTTGGCTGCCTTCAGAGATTGCTTATTGCCCTCTCCCTGTAATCTGTTCAGAGCTTCAGGTAGAAGATAAATAGTGACAAGAAATGTATTTGTGTTAGCTGTAGTTATGACTACTGGCAGTGACGGCCAGTGCTTGATCTGGAGAAAGCCTGCATCCTAGCTAGAGCCATGTGGCATCCTCTGGGGAACCTTAATGTTGCCATTATAACTGCAGAGCCATACTTCTCTGCTCCTTTTCTTTAAAGATCAATAAATTTTAACTTAAAAAAAGCTGTGGCATGGAGTATTGCTAGCTTGCAAGCTATTAGATAATTGTATCTTCACACTTTCTGCCCTAATGGTGGATTTAGAGAGATGTTACTCATTCATAAACAATCACAGAAGCTGATTGGTTGTTAAAGCAGAAATAGACTGGAGTTGTTCTTATTTATCCAAGAAAGCTGTTGCTCATTTTAATTTTATAGTTTTCCCCAAACTCTCCTACTGCATTGCGATTAAATTAAAAGGCCCGACAGGCAGACAAAATATGAGAAGTTACTGCACTGATATAACCTATTCTGGGAATTGAAAAAGACTTTCTTAGCATGTTGCCAGCTTTCATAAGAAAATCATCCACAGTTCCTTCTGTAATGACAATTAACATATCAACTCATATTAACATATTAACTCATTAGTGGTGGGAAAGCGTTTACAACAGATCAAATTCATATTCTCTTCCATAGCTATTAAAAAAATTAATTATAACATACTTTAAAAGAATTCAAAAATATTTTTTAGAAGTATATTTTGTTGCTACTTGTTACAATTTATCAAAATTACCGAAGATTCCTGGGTTTAAATGTGTGATTTTCAGCTTGGCCACAGACTTCATGCAGATTAAGAACCACACATCCCGTACATGTGCAAGACTACAAAAACAGCCAAATGTCAGAAAAGATTTGAAGAAACTTAACTTTTAGAAGTTAAATACGTTAGGAATGCTCAAAGAAAACAAAATTTTCTAATATACATGAAATCTTAGGAAATCAACTGTCCCCTCCTCTCTCTTTTTAATAGACTCTTCCATAATGTATCCAAATTTTACAGTTTCTAACCCATGGCAACTTAACTACCTTATGCTGTTGATTATGTCTACATGCACATTCTTTTATTATGATATTGTAAAAGTTCCAATGTTGTCAACCATTTAAGTAAGATAAAATAAATTAAAGTACATGGTAAGAAACAGCCTGCCTCCACTAATGTTTTTTAAGGATTCTCAAGCTATTAACAAACTTGCAAATATTTTAAACTAACAAGGGCACATGTTTTTTTCAGTCATTAATAGAATCCTCTTTCTTTCCTTGCATTAAAGATGAAATCATTAGACACCTAACTGTCAGACTGAATTTCCTTCTGCTTATTGCTTAAACTGACTCTTTCTAGTCACTGCTGAAAGGCTCCACTAGTAATCCTTAATACTGTCAGCTTTATTTTAGATTTCATAATGGAAAGTTCTAATTTTTAGATTCTGAAATGTAGAGATCCACCAAATATAAGATCTTTTCTTCCCACAGGTTCAAAATGCGTTTTGTTAACACCTGGGTAAAAAGATCATGCATATGGGCAATTATAAATAAAAATATTTTATACTTACATATAATTTACATGCACCTAGTCTTCACTTGACAACTGGTGTACTAAGAAATATGTGCTTAATATTTTACCTCCCTAACACCCAGTTTACTGCCACTGAACCACATGGCACTAGCTAGGATGCAGGCTTTCTCCAGATCAAGCACTGGCCGTCACTGCCAGTAGTCATAACTACAGCTAACACAAATACATTTCTTGTCACTATTTATCTTCTACCTGAAGCTCCTGTGCTGGAGTTGCTAAAGTTCAAGAATGGTTTCCTTCAAGAATATGAAGGAGTTTTTCATCCTTTCCTATAAAGAAGGCATTCAATTTCAAATGCAATGCTAATCCACAAACTTGGGAGGATTTAACTGCATTTAGGTCTAAAGAGAAATAAAGAGAAATAAATATTTGTGCTTAAGTGCTCTGTTAATACAATGTAATGCAGCAGAAGATTATCAGTGGTAGAGCAATATGCCTGTAGGGCCCATTCTCACAGAAATATTTCTACCCTGTGCAGTTTCCCACAAGAAATTTTGGATTTGCTTTTGTTGAGTGTTGAGGTACAACTTATGGGTCCTTTGCTCCCCAATTTGAGCCCCTATGCACCAGCTGACTAAAACTGGGCTTGATAAAGCAAAAATTAATGTTGATTAGCTGAAACAAGCTTTAGTCTTAATGAGATCTTGTGTTAAGATAGATGACTGAGCTTTATCTGGAGGGAACAATATGCTAGTCCATGTTCTCTATACTCTGACAAGAGGAACTGGCAGGAAGAATTTGTGCTGTTGTCTTGGTTACTGCCATGCTCTTGCCATGAACCACAGGGCTGGCATGACCTCATCTGCACATGTGAATTGTGATCCAAAAAGCTCTGAAAGACTGTTCTTTATTCTTATTATTGCAGTTTTAGATTGTAGCCTGAATTTTGCATAGCCAGATTTCAGTGTTAACTTTGGAAAGTTGATGCTCTGTCACTGTCTTCTTTCTAGGGAGACTTATGCCCCTTACTGAATTATTAAATCTATCCTGTAGCCCAAAGGGGGATTAATTATTTTTATATTTAATTAATATTCTCTTTAATAGATCCTACTATGTATTAGGGAAGATATTATTTTCTGTCCAGGCAAATGTCGCTGCCTAGGACAATCACCTGGTTTCTGTTCCCACAGTGTCTGAGCAGCTCATCTCATAACTGCACTTATCTCCTCCGTGCTTATGCCTTTGCCCCGAGTCACAGAGAGATGGCAGTGGCAGGGTGTTGACTCCAGAGGGCCAGTGGGTGACTCCAATGGGATGTTTCCTTCTTTAGAAAACTGACAGTACAATACTCAGTCATCCTTGCCCACATCTTTTCTCAGTAGCTTATGGCCATACTGGGGCACGTTGTGTTTATTTCTAATTGATATTACCCGTGCATGCCTGATTTTATTTCTTTTTCATACTCTCAGAAGTAAAAACAGTAAATCAGTCCTAAGGGAGACTTTCGTGAAGGTGTCAAGGATAGTCACGTAAAAGAAGCTGCTGAATGAATAGCGAACGCTTTTGTAGAAGAGTACTTTTGTCCTCTATACCTTTATTGATGAACTAGTCAGATTGGGCAGGCTCCAAATTCCCAGACCAGACAAAGAAACTTTGCAAAGAATGAAACAGTGCCTGTGAGCTCACAGGAATGCACACTGATTAAATCAGGTTAAGACAAAGGCTTATGGACAGCCATTTCATCTGTTCCCAATTATGGCAGGTACTTAGAATGAGTGGGCCTCCCAAAACTTGCAAGTAAAACTTGCCTATAGGTCCTATGCACTTCTTTCTTATCCTTTTCCTCTTGTCTTATGTTTCCTTAAACAAATAACTTTTAGTTTTGAAGAGTCACTTTGTATTTCTATAGAAATCAGTAAAAGAGTTCAAAGTTCAATTACTTACTGAGATACTCTAGGTGATAATTTCATCTGAAAGTTCCTCTTGCTATAAAGTTTATGCAATGAATAGAGGTGAAATAAGCAGTAAAACCAAAACTAGTCCAACCATGTCACGTTTCTTTTGCTGTGGATGTGTCCAAACACATAACCTAGAATGGCATTAAAAACCTGCCTTTTGTTGATGTGTAATGAGGGATAGGCAAAGTTAGCTAATGATGTTAAATGGAAATACCCTCTATAGATTTGCTGTATGTTTCCTGTCTGTAGAGAGAAAAAAATGTTGTCTCTCTTTGTAAACACATCCTTTTTGATGATATCTATTGAGGGTGTTGAAGATAAAAATGTTCTGTAATGAAGAAACATTCAGTAATTTTAATCTTCAAGGAGGTGTACTGATAATCAATAAGGATATTTTCTCTGGAGCATGCAAAGAAGATCTGTCTTGACTTTTGTAAGAATAAAAAAAGTTTGGCTAGAATATTGCACTTTTGTCAGGTCTGTGAGCTGCTGTACAGAAACTTTCACCTCGCAATATTTTTCATTTAATTTGATGGTCATAAAAATGCTTGACTGAAAGTTGTGGATAATGGATCTTCTGTGTTCTCAGAGCTAAGGGAAAAATACTAGGGAAGGTTTTCCTTTGAATACGCATTTAAATTTTTTAATGAGATTGCTCTGGTAAAGGACATACTCCTTTGAGGTTTGTTTAGCACAAATGTTTGTGCAATGAAGGATAAATGTTCATACTGGTGCTGATAATTTTTTTTAATCTTTCTTATTGGCAAAAAGATGGATTTCAATGAGTAAAAGATGGGTGAAAATAAATGCACCTTCATGAATGTTCACTGCACTATAGTTGGTTAGAGAATATCTAAATATGAATGAGACCAATGATGCATATGTGGGGATGACCCATACCTCTCTCTGTAAATGCACATCCTAGTTTATATTTGTTTCTGTTGCTGTAACTCTCATTAAATCTTTTTTTTCCTGAAGTTAATTATTGATAAAATTATAGTGTCTCTACATACTGAAGAGTTTTGGAAGTGTGCTATACACCAGGCTCTGGATGGTATCCAGCTTTTAATTACCGTGGCATCTGGCTCAGTGTAAGGTGGGTTAGACATCACGGCCCTTAGGAACATCTGCAGCCATCTGGTGTGTTCTTCATGGGTCAGCACTCCCCACACTGCTGTTTCTTGGGGAGAACCAGGTGATGTAAGTATTGGTGGGAAATTACAGGGCTTGACATAGGTTAGGAAGCAATTGGCAGCAAAAAGGGTCCAAGGACAGCTTAAAGAACAAGTGTGGCTCTACCTGGGGAAGTATCCAATTTAGACAAAACTGGGAAAAGGGAAAGCCAGAGGTAACCAAACTGCAATCCAACCAGGACACTGCCTGATCTAGTTGTGACTTGCAGTTGTGAAATTATTCAAGGATTTTGATAACCAGAATACCCCAGACTCATTATCTTCCCAAATTACGATTTCCTTGAATATGGGAATTGGATTTCTGCTTAATGCTGAGGCAATTTTACCCTGGCTATGTTGAAAATGAGATAAGTGAAAGTGGGGTACGATGTAGTTGCAGGCAGAGGCAGGTAAATTAGAGAACTGAATAAAAGTATAAATCCTGTGTAGTTTAGATTTCTGGAGTAGCATGAATTGCTGGAAACATGATGCATGATTCACTTTGCTGAATTTAATTGTGACTAAATACAAGTGCTAATGCAAGTTTTAGAGTCCTGGATCCATGCAGCCTTTTCTGACATCATAAATAATACTGTTGGAACAGCAAATACGCAGGTTTGAAGCCACTGACATACAAAATTTGATGTAAGCCCTTTGGTTTTGGAATTTGCTACTTCTCTGTAAATGTATATTCTCAATGTGTTTTTTCAATGTACAATTAACAGTATGCAGATCCATTTTAAAGGAAGTGTCATATGAATGAAACCCCTAAAAAACACAACTAATATTATTTCTTGTCAAGTGTGTCTTGTTGGGATACACTGCCTACTGAAATGTAGAGATCAACATGTACGAACAAGATTTTTACTTATTTTCCTAACTCATTTGACAGCTATGAAATAGGAGATCATGCTTCTATGGAAAGACATTAATATAGCAGTAATGAAAAGCTGGCAAGGCTTTTCAACAGGCCTACTGGACAGCACAGTTACATGTTCAAAGTTTTTGTCACAAGGCTAATATATCTCCAATAAATCAAAATCTTTTAGAAAATTTTGTGTTAGAACATCTTGTGTGCATGAACGTTAAGGCTTCTGGATTGAATGTAAACACAAAAGGAACATGATAGGCTAATTTGTGGCACACAGCTGAACAATAAAAATGGTGTATGGGACCTCAAAACCAAATTGCTCATGTAGCAGTAACAGGGCTTTTGCATCTCTCTTTACAAGTAATTTTTTTCTACTTATTCAGTAAGGCCAGGGCGGAGAAGGTAACAGATATGCAAAGTGTGGTCTGCCAATTTAAAATTCTTTTCCCTCCTGATTGCCCCATCCTGTGTCAGTGAATTCTAGGGTCTTGACAGGTTGAAGGAAAAACCTCTCTTTGTTTTAGCTCATTACCTAATCATTTCAGCTGATACACTCTACTCGTATTTTTACATAGAGAGTAGAACCAGTGACCTTATCCTTCCTGTTGCTAAAAGTTTTATAGACTCATGTAAAATCGTGCCTTGATCATACCATGTACATCTAAGCCAGATGGTGCAATCTTAGCCTACTTAGTTTCCAAATAAAAGACACTCTCTACCTTCTGACAGTTCCAAAAAATATTTGGAGATTTTTTTTCCTTAATAATTTCATGCTTGTAAAACAGCTCAGAGCAGAGGTGCTCGTTAGAACACACAACAGGTGATCCAAGGTTACATCAATTCCTAATTCCTAGGCCTTCTGCCCCGCTGTCTTGGCCTCCTTCCAAACAATTGGCCCTCACAGAGGTGTGGACAAGATCCGTGTTACGTTTTTTTTCTGACGCCGCCTACGGAAACAATCTCACACACAAATCCACACAGAAAATGGGCAGATTCTTGTGATATGACAACCTCAGTGCGCAAATTATGCTTCAGTTCCAAACCAAAAGTATTGCTGGCAACCATTTGACTTTGTAACTTACCTTGTTCAATACTAAAGTGTCTAAACCTACTTGTCTGCTAAAATTTTGTTTCATGCATCAACGCTTTCTGTCCTTGATTATTATTTGGGTTCCTGCTATAACTTTTGTCTGGGTGCCATTGAATGCAATTATATTTTCAAAACAGTGAATATTTTTCTGTTACTTGTGGTGATGTGTTTTCTTTGGGTATTATAAATAAAATTTTTGACCTAAATTATTCTTTCCTTTATATATTGACCTTCTGTGATTCATTTTGCTGAGTAGGTTTAGTGCGAAAGCATGGAAAAAAATCCACATTTATCTGAGACTACTCTCATTTTGATTCTTTATAAATTTGCAATTTTTATTAGTAGGAATAGTACTATACAACATTGTAACTAAGTTTATAAAAATTTTTTACAGAATCATATTTATTTTTTAACTTGAGCTATTTTGTTAGAAATTCGTGAATTTTTACTACTAAGTATACATTTTTTATGCTATTCAAATAATGCTTATGTTATGCTTCTTCTGGTTGTGCTATACCATCTTTTATTAGTGCCTTCCTTTTTCTCCTCAGTCTCCTTCATATTGTCTTTTTTCTCTGCTCCTTCATTAACAATATCCACAATCTAAATTTCCCATGCAAGGTTCTCCCTAGGAGGTAACTTTGTAACAATTGGGATTGTGACCTAACGCTGATAATGAAAACATCCTTTCTATTGTGTGTTATGCTGGATGCTTTACTACAGTAGCTGTGCATTAGTGTTTATGCAAATCTCTTCCGTGCTCATATCGCTCTGTGCTGTGTAAATTTATCACTTTCTAGGCTGAAATGTTCTACTGCGGGTTATCTATTGTATTCATTATTTGTTTTGAATGAATAGTGGGTAAATTGATTAAAATGCACAGTGTAGGTGTGGAGGGTGCAGTGAGGTGGTTGGGAAGTTGAATCATTAGGGAATAAGTGACTGGATGGCAAGAAGATAATTCCTAACATTACATACTTCTAGAAGTTAGGGTTCATTTTAGGGAAGTATTTATGAAGTCAAAAAAGATTTTCCATTTACCCTTGGTGCTACAGGGAGATTGATATACATTGGCTGTAGAATTACCAAGGGGAATTTGGAGCTGTTCATTTCATAGACAGTTGTCCAAGAACTAAACACTTGTGGGACTGAGCATCTCCTTTACAAATTCATTCTATATTGCTGTTACTTGTTTGCAGTTTTCACAGCTCTCCTTGAGTTTCTTCCTGGTCAGACCTGACACGTAATGTACAAGGAGTTTAGCAGTGCTACTGCCTGTGAAACCTTAGGTGCTGGGAAGACCTGCTCCAAGAGCCACATGCAAATCCTAATGTTGCAACTTGAGCTAAACAAAGTTTTCCAATAGAGTTAGCACACAGCAAACACAGAGGAGAAACAAACAACGTGTTTTAATGCATATCTTGACCCCTGGGAGTCAAGAAGAGCTAATGCACAAGATCTTTAAGTCCACCAGTGGTAAGTAGTTACGAACTGGGTGTAAAACACAAGCATCTGTTTAACATATCAGGACACTGCCAAGCTGTTGAGGACAAGTAACTTCCCTGCTCTAGTCTGGAATATATTGAGCAGCTTGAGCCAAAGAACAATCAGCTTACTGGCAGGGGGTGGAAAAATGTACTTGGCTTTCCCCTCATATAAATAAATAGCTTGGTGGAGTACACTGGCATGGATGAAGAAAAACAAATAAAAAAACCTTGTATTAAAAAAATGTGTTGATTTATGTCCATTGGGATTGAGAGCAGTTTAATATAACACTGTCTAAACATGAGGTAGCTTCTCAATATATAAAAAAACCAATAAAAACCTCTTGAAATAGGTAGGTTTAGTTGCATTTGCTACCCAGTCTTGGATGCAGCAAAGAAATGGGAAATGATGGCCACACAGTGAAGATGATAGAAAAATGCCAACTCTGGCATCAAGTGACAGGAAGATGGTGATTAACACCACATGTCATACTGAAAGGGTAGTTATGCATTCAGGATGAATCACAGGACAACAATGTGCAACTTGCCTTTTACCCACTGACTGAGAGAGATAAAAGGAGAAAAAGAAAGCAAGTGAATATTGTTAGGATGGAGAATAGTTACTAAACTTTTAAGGGGTGAAAAGGGCAGACTTTTCCTAGATTTTACTCCTTGCTGACATAGGGTGAAGACTACTGTTCATTTGGCTTAGTCAATTTTCCCTGAAATAATGTAAATTAATGCTACTCTTTTGTGAAAGAAGTAAAAATGATATTCATCATAAACACTCTGCTTTGTAGGGAAGTTATTGTAGTGGGACCATTTTGATGAGAAAGTATTTTAGTTGTTTCTTCTTCACAAGTATGGTAGCATTTCTTCTCTAAATAGAAACTTTAATACATTGCAAAAGCAAAGTTAATATGTCTACAAATGCATCTGAAAGAGTTACATGTAAGGCTTTCCTCTCTGTTTTATACACGCTCTCTCCCCTTGGCTGAATTATTCATTGATCTTTCCTATGCATGGATTGTTTTTCTATAATTATCTCCGGGGTATTTTTGGCAGATCCTAGGATCATAGGGTAAATCACATTGGAAGGGACCTCACAAGGTCTCTAGTTCAAACTCCTGCTCAACTCAGGGTCAGCTGTGAGAACAAACCAGGTTGCTCAGAGCTTTATTTGATCTGGTCTTGAACACCTCAAAGGAGGGTGGTGGCAAAACCTCTCTGGGCAGCCTATTTTGCTGGTCACCTTCATGACAAAAAATGTTTTTTATACCCAGTCTGAAACTCTTTTTTGTTTTTCCAAATTATATCCATTGTCTCACATCCAGTACCACAGTAAAGAGCCTGGCTCCATCTTCTTGACAACCTTCTCAAGGAATATTCTTTATCTTAATACTGTTTTTTTTTTCTCCTTCAGATTAAAAAAACCCCAGCAATCAGGGCTTTTCTAACCTACCCCTAGGTTACAGCTGTAGCACCTGTCTCCTGTGTTGAGCAATGACTTTTCTACTGTTCATTACTTTTAGTAAGCAGGAGTCTTAAATTAAAATAATCAGCTTTCCTGCCTCATGCTTACTATTTTTAAACTTCTTTGGAGTTTCTGGTGCTTTGCAGGCACTACAAAAAACCCAAAACACTGCAGCCTGAACAAAGGCCTTGCAAAAATTTCTAGACTGCTCTTCTATCTGCATTGTCTTCCTTTCTGACCAGCGGCTCCATCTGGTTACATTGATGCTGAGGCAGTGGTGCCTGATTTTAGCTTAAAACTTAAAGATTTCAGTGCACGTCAGGCCCAGCTTGGGCATATTTTGCCCAAGGTCATGAGGGTGGGACTTGAACCCAGGTCTTCAGAGAGTGATGCAAATCCTGCAGCCATTCCGTGTTGTCCCTGTACCCCTCCCCACCAAGCCCCTCTAGCCCTCCCTACTCTGGCTGCATCTTGCTGCTGAGCATCAGAATGTGTTTCAGGGTCGCAGAATTTTGTCTGTGTGAGACAGATTCAGGCTGGTGGGGTGGTGTTAGTGTCCTCTCCTTTCAACTTCTGCTTCTGAATCCTCCCAAATTACTGCACTATTTCATGGCTTCCAGGAAGGGCCTTAATATCACTGTCAAAAAAACTCGGAAAGGAATATCTCTTGTATGAAAAATGAGCTAGAATGGCTAAGAATCTAGTATTTCTATTTTCTCTCTCTTGTCATATTATTGCTGTCCTCTGCAAAATGTCTTGCATTCTGTGCATGTTGAGATAGCAGGAAGCCATGCAACATTGATGTTAATTTCCTTTTTCTTGGCACAGAAATTAGAACAGTAGAAACTGGGCAGCAGCAGTATTGAAACGGGGTAATGTCTTTTAAAGGTTCTCAGCAGCAAACTACAGCAGCAAAGGTTAGGGCTGTGCATGGTTCAGTAAAGTTCTGCTTTCCACATACATATCATCAACAAACTGTGAAACTGGGGGCCAGCATCTCTTACGGGTGTCTGCTAAAATAACGAAACAAAAGGGCTCACAAAAGATTAGTAATGGCATGAAGAATCTTTTTTCCTCTGTTTATTATGACAAAAATTTGTTACTACCTGTCATCTGTTCAGTAAACGGATGGGTCTGCCTGGTGGGCAGCTGCCCTCACCATGCAGCTGGCACTCCCTGACCAGCACTCAGTAAGGCCAAGTTTGGTATGGCTGGAGATGTGCAGTGCTACTCTTATGCTTAAATCCATCCCCTCGTGGCTGTGATTGATGTAATTTGGCTGTCAGAGCTGTGGAGGCAGCTTGCACTGCTACTGTCCGTGCTATACTTGTCTCTGCTTTAATGGACTGGTTCAATTTCCATGGCTGTATTAGCCTGGCTTCTTTCTCAAGCACAATAAAAATTCCTTGAACATGCCACATGTGCACTTTTACTGAATTACCAAAACAGCATTTCTCAAATAAATAAAAAAACTCAATACTAGCTGACTTCTCATATAGAGTAGGATTTGATGCAGTGGGCAGGCAGATAGTAATTACTTACAAAAGTCAAAGGGCTTATTTTTTGCTTCATTTTTCTTAAAATCTGAAATCTGCCAAAGCCACCTACTACTCTAAACCTTTGGGACATAATTTAGTGTCATGCAAAGATGCCTATACTAACCATTTCAGCAAGATGCTTCTCAAAAGAGTTAATGAACTTGGATGGAGGATTAATTAAGGCACTTCTGCTAGTTTACTGACTGGCATGCTTAGGTTAGTTTTGGTGTCTCTGCATTGCACTACACTGTGTGGCACGGACAGAGCACGGCACATCTAAAGAATGACTTTTTGTCAAGCCAGACTTTTAGTCCTCTTGTAGTTTAGCTTTGATGTTCTACTGCCAAGGGTTCTGAGTTACTCTGTGTATGATATTCTGCTTGAACTTTGGAAGCCCGAATATTTAGCTCTTACTTGTAACTCTGGCATGAGGTTGTCTGCCTGTGACCAGTCATTTATGGAAGAAAAAGCAGCTGCAGAAAACCCTTTTTATTGCATATGTTGAATATGTCTGGCCCCCTCTGCCCTTGTAAGCTTTTATTTCAGACACTTGCCTTGTAATTCCAATATGTGTAAAGTAAATAGAGGTGAAAACTTTGAGCCATATCACTCCAAAGTTATGCCAGCTCTCCTCCAAACCAGCCTGTGTACCTAGAACTGCTAGGAAACCCAGAGAAGTGTTGCCTATAGTGCACACCACGGTTAAACCTGAACCATGCAGCAGAGAGGCACTGGCAATAGATCTCTCTCACTTGTCATATTAGGAAGGGAACTTTCCTGAAAACAGGCAGTGTGGTTTCAAGAGATACTTCTTAGAGTTTTGAAATCAGGACTTTCCTGTCCCACTTATGTACCCTGGCCTACTAATTATTGTGGAGCATGTTTTATTATAAATCAAAAAGTTCATTCTTGACTGGAAAAAGTTCAATCTTTTCCAATTAAATGTCTTACAAGAAATTACAGTTTCTTTAAACAAAGAAAACAAAAAACCCCAAACCTTATAGCAATACTGGTAAAAAATGCTACTCTGCGAAAGCTACTGTTAATAAGATGTAAAATCAATACTATTTAAGCTGATGAACAATTAACATCCATTTGACAGTTTTTACACCAGTGGTAGTTTTTAGTCCTATAGTCAGAATATTGCCCCATATTACACAATTATAGCCCAATATATGTCTATACATCCTTGCTCAAGTTTTAGGTGGACATATTTCTTTTTGTTCTCAGAAATCCTCAAGATGTGCATTGTGGTGGGATTGAAAGCTGTCAAACTGCTCTGTGGGCCTGGTGTAGGTGAAGTGAATCTGTGCTATGGTGCATTAGATTTGTGAGCTCTTTTTAAAAATAGAAGCTGATCTATAAATGTTTTAGGCGTGATTAGAATATATTGGGAGAGAAATCCCAATGGAAATAAGCACAGAGTGTGATTGGTTCATGCAGCCTCTCCAAGGTTCTGCCTACCAGAGACATATAAAACATATAAAGAGCTCAGTCAGCTTTAAGGGTAGGTGAAATAAGCATCTGCTTATCCTAGCAAGGTGATACAGCTTGCAGAGACATAAGAAGAGGAAATCTGCCCTGGTGGCTCCTTTGCTATTTGTTGGCAAGGAATATTTGCTGCTAAAATTTTCAAAATGTTGAAGCTGATATTTCTAACCCTTTACAGAGACTTGGGAGGTTTATTGGGTAGAGAATGAGAAAACTCTCAGAAATTAGTCTTCCTAGCAGCACCTATTTCATCTTGGATTTGTAGCATGTGTGTCAAAAAGAGGAGAGTGGGCTTAAATACCTGAACAGAAGTTAATCTGTAGCCTGTTTGTTTTACCAAACCAACCAGATATGGATGAAAGGAAATGGAAACAGGGTTTCTTGCAGAGCCTTCCCCTCTGTATTTGTTTGATACAAAATGAGTAAAAACGGGACTTAATTTAATTTACCTACTGTATCTTCTGTATAACTGTATCTCGGGAGTGTAGTATCTTCCTCAGGTAGGAATGGACAGTGAAGTGGAAATGTGTAACTGTAGAATCTAAAATGCTGGTTTCCAGGTGCCATGAGAGTGCAATTCTATTGAACAGTTTTTGACATGGTGTTAGTTAAGAGTTTGGAAGAAAGCCATTTTTGAGCTGTGTGAAGTGGAAAGTAAATTTAATGCAGGAGATAAGTCATTGCTTTGGCTGAGGAGATGAGATGTGAATTCAAAAAAGATTCAGCCAGCTAAAGTTTGTGGCTGTTTTTTAAGCAAGTGTCTGTATACGTATACTGTGGTTGTATTTAAATAGATCCATAAATTTTTAAATACGACATTGTTTGGGAAACTTTATCTGTCTTCTTTGGCTTATAAAAGGCCCAGCAAGTGCTTAGGTGTTCAGAATAGTTAATCACCTCTTCTTGTTTACCATGGTCTCTGGTTTGTTGTGCTCCAGACTTTTCCCATCCCATTGAGGCTGGATCTTAGTTTACTCATCCTTAAATTGTGGCCATGTTTCCAATTAATAGTTTTGACTGATACATGAAGTGCTTTGAAGGAAGTATGAAGATGGAAGGGATCAGAGAAATGCAAACTGCTGTTGCTATTATACTTCAGCCAAAACCAAAATTTGCTCTTTCTAGAAGCAAAATCTGCCGAAGTTAATATTTGTTGCAGTGGACTATCAGCAATTTATTCTAAACCCATGCAATGGAAATGTTCAGGTGTTGAAGACTGCAGAATTTAGCTTTTATAAATCTTTGCTTTTTAAAGGAACCAACAGATTCGTCATTAATTTTTGGGTGATGTACAGAATATTCTCTCCTCTTTTCCATCTGACAGTGAAGATTATCCCTTCCTCTGCTTTTATTTTTCCCCTTCAGAGCAGCAAAATTGCTAAGTAATCCTGAAGACAGGAGCTGTATTTATAGCCCCCCAGTTAGCTCACTTAGAGAAGCATTAATGCAAATCAATTTATGCCTCGTAAAGAACGCTGCAGTCATGTGATGCTTTCCTAAGGCATGAAAGATAAGGTATATCAAATTTAGAAGCTCTTAATAAAGGTATATGCTACTAAACAGAAACCTTTGCTGTTATGAAGTGAGAAATATACAATAAGGAAAAAAAGTGATGCATTTGTTTTAGCCAAAAAGCATATCTTTTGGGGGGATCTAATAAAAACCTGTTAGACTATCCCCAACTCCTGACAACCACATCATTTGTGTAAAAGCTAGGCTGCTATTTGTTAACATGGTTGCTATGGCAACTGAAAACCTTCATCTCTTCAAGGTAAAATCAGAAGTGCAGTGAGTGTGGAAATGCAAGAACTGACTTTACACATATACAAATGCATGCTCTGTCTCTTATTGCTCATCTCACAATAGAAAAGGACTAAAGCTTTTCTCTTTTCTATTTCATTCTGGTGCTGGGAAGGGCGATTGGGAGTTCTGAGTGGTAAAACGTGAAACCCACTGAGGGACTGAGACACTACTGCCTGCTGGGCTGCCAGTGATTTCAACAGATGGTATCAGGTCTCAGAAGAACTTAATTGGCTTATCATAGGCAATGCACGTGTAACAAGGGCTTAGATAAAGCCAGCAAACACACGTTCACTTGATGACTTGATTTTGTGCCTGTCCTTTTAAAGTAAAATATAGCTAAGACAGTATGAATCCACTTGAGAGAGCTGGATTCGAGCCTCTTGGAGGCTGCAGTCCCTTGGTGGAGTTGTAGTACAAATTACTAAAAACATCTATGATGGGTATTGCAGGCTGGCACAACTTGTGCGTTCGCATGGAAAACTCTGTGCTGTCCCTGCTCTAGGATTTGTAAGGGAAGATCAGCTAATGTGTCTGAAGCATTGTCATGATCTGTACAATATCCATGGAATCTACGTACTCTACTCTAGTGAAAGGCACGGAATTCAGAAAATTGTAATTGGAGGTAGTATAGTTTAGTTAATGAGATATATCTATCAGTTTTATTGAGCACAAGGGTTTTCCTGTTTCTTTCTATAGGACTGGTCAGCAAAGTAAGTCCCTTGCTGTCAGTGGGGTTTTCTCAGTTTTTAGATCTTATTTCAAGGCTGCTATTTGAGTACGCAATGATAAGAAAAATAGTCATAGCAATAACTTTCCATTTGTGTGTTGTGCAGTCATTGGGGTTTTCAAATCTCAGTTGTCTGGTTTGAAACTGGTTTTTTTTTCCTTCAGGACCTCCATAATATGTGTGTCCTCAGTGGTCAACCGAACTTAAAACCAATAAACCCCCCCCCTCACCTGTCAGAGAAGCTAATTCTTTGTCTCTGACATATCATATGCCATCTAGGAAAAAGTAGCAGACATTAAAGCACAAACAAAAACACCTGCCCAAAACTCTTGCAAACTTAACAGGATAAAACCCTGACCTTGAAAGAATCCATGGGCGTGTACAGGCCATACAGGGGAAATTATACTGAATCTAAAACTGGAATTAAGAGATCTTATTCATTGTAAAGTTTTTGTAAGATTTTAAGCATAGACACCTTCAAATGAGTCTGGGCGCAAAGATGACATCAGATGAAAAAAGGAAATCTCCCTCTGGAGAATGACTTCCAGAAATTCACTGGATTCATGTAGTTACTGTTCTCATACTGTGAACAGGGGCACAGAAGCTGCTTTTGTTGATTTACACAATGAGACTATAGAAGAGTGTAGATTATAGAAAGGGAGCAGACCTGGGAACCCACACAGTATTATTTGTTGACCATGATGCTGAAACAGGATTTCCTACAAATCCTTATTCAGTTCCACAGTTCCTTGAAGGGTTAGGCACAGGTTCACACATATTTTGCAATATTTGCTGGCTGCTTATGGGATGGGGTTGTTTGTAACATTCCACAACCTAGTCATGGGTCTATATGACAAGTAATATTCTGCTTTTTGTCATTCTCGGATTTCATGTTTCAGTTTACAAGTTGTTTTCAAATTTGAAATCTGTTGTAGTTGCTCTCATGTTAGAAAGTTACAAAAATAGGAGTATAAATTAACACTGCTCTTAAATTGCTTTTTGTATGAAACCTTGAGGTTTGCAGTTAAAACCCTTGTGTAAGTCCATTCGTCTGGAAAGAAACAGATATGCCAGAAGGTTTCTTTGAACTGCTTATGTATACGGAGAGCAAGCAGTCTACAGAAGCCAATAAAGTGGCACCCTATGTCTCCAAATTAGCAAGCAACTAGAGTTTGATTAAAATTGCTATTGGATTCAGTAAGTTAGAGGGTTCTTACCTAGCACTACCTATAAAATTAATCAGCCGCAAAATACCCCATGCAGATTGGCAAACTCTTCATCCAAGAAGTTTTGGAAAATAAGCACAACTGGCACTTCAGATCCCCAGCACGTATGAGAACAATATGCTTCACAGCAGTCTGTGACAAACCAGCATGCATTTTAGCACTTCATTACTATTGAGGCTGTCACACGTGCAATAAATGCACGTACATGTAGTGCTGTTCCTGGCATGTGCTTCATTGCAGGGATTGGTTATGGCATGCCTTGTCACCGACTGTCCCTTCCCTAGGCAGCTGCTTGCTCCTGGTTTCACATGTGCTGTTTGGAGCTCAGCAGGGGATAAGCCTGCACAGGGAAGTTTGCTGTGAAAGCTTAAAGGCATCAGCACTGCAAGTACCCATTATATTGCCCTGGAGAACACTAAGGGAAATAGTGTGATTGTTCATTTGGATCTGATGTTGTATGGTAAAACCTCAAAAGCTATGGCAGCACAGGCTGGAGGAGTTCCTCCAAAACTCAGCATTCCAGCAGAGGCCTAGTTGGGAATTCAGTTCCTAGTCAGTGATCATGTGAAAAGAAGGTACATGTTTCTCTAGCTGCAAAAAGCCAGATCTCTTCAAAGCACTGTTCAGTATCTCATTAGTGCTTCTCACACTGGCATTCATTAACCTTCTTCTGATGTGCTGTACAAGCTCTGCAGAATGAGGGAGTCACACTCCTTGCAATTTACAGTTCCAGCTAAACAGTCTTTACAATAATTAGGTATCTCCATCCCAGGTTGATGCAGGCCAGTAGCCCAGGATCTTATTTCCTAACCTGTCATTTATTAACCGCGAACTGGTACCAATTTTAGGTTGCTGAGAGATGGCAATTTATAGACTTTTATACTGGGTAGGCCTTTCTTTTGCCATACTGCGATGCTGGAGGAATTGGACAACTTTTTTAGTCCAAGTCTTTGAAAGGTTCAAGCCAGGTTATTTCATGCTGACCTTCTGGAGTAACTATGTCTGCAAACCAACAAAATCCTACATTTCACTAGTTAGCCTATTCCCCGGGTACACAGGGAAATTCTATCCCAGGGTTGTCGAGATCTGCTTTATAACCTTGGCAGTTTCCAATATCCTCACACAATATGGCAATCCACAAAATGTCTTTCCTGGAGTTTTTTGTGCAGCAGATGCTCCTCTGGACATCGTTGGGGATTTCTGCCTTTGCTGGCTGCAGTCAGCAGGATCCCCCTGAGTCAGTCTGTGCCCAGCCCTCTGGAGAGGGATCCACAGGGAATGAGACCTCAGTGAGACAGAGCAGTGGGGTGGGTGGGAATACAACTTGCTGCAGATCAGAATGGTATTGCTGCAGGTCAAACAAGTTTATAATAAAATATTTTGAAAACAGTATTGCAGGAAACAGTCCTGCAATACTGGTAAGATGTTTTTCGCGTTGCCTCCTGTCTGCTTGAGTCTAGATGTTTTGCTCAGATGATTCTGTAGTACAAGGTCAGTCCGTTCATTACTAGAAAGTAGTGGGTTTTTATCTCCCCAGAGTTTAATTTCTAAGCCTCAGAGCTGCTGCATTGTAAGACAATAGATGGTTAGAATTGATTTTAGAAAGTTATTGTTCAAGATCATTGTTCAGGATGTTCCAAGGCTGCTACTTCATACTTTTTTATAATTACAGTCTCCACCAACTTATTTGTAATGTTTGGAATTGACTGGAATTGAAGTGTGTTATGGTTTTGTGTGTGGTTCTTTTTTCTATTTTTAGTTTCACAGTCCCCCATGCCCCCCAACAAAAGCAATTTCATCAGACAATTTAATTGAGAAATCAATTATAGTAGATAAATAAGTCTTATGCTGAATGCCCTGTAAGTATAGAGTGTAATAATTTATCTAAATAGTGCTGCACGTTTTTGACTTGAAACAGTTTGTCCCTTATAGTTAATTTATAAGGTTTGGTGGTGTTCAGGCTTTAAATGAGTTTTAGCAGTGTTGGGAAGAGGAAGGGGTTCAGCCCTGTGCAAGTCTGTGCCCTGTACTTGGTGACTTCCAGCAAGATGTATCATCCTCAAGAATTTGTGATTTAAAATTCCTCCTCCTCTTTTCAGTTCGGTCAGCAGAACATTGAATCTAATTTTATACCAGTGCTGACCTAATTTTAGGAAACTGAGTTCCTGTGGGTCCTGTGTTACTCCCTAGCCTATTTTGTGTGAGCCCCTCTTAGAAGGGAATATGAGGCTTGTCTTGGAGTCTAAAAATCTTGACCAAAGGCAACACTTAGAGCTATTTTCATGTAAGCACTTGTTGCTTGCATGAGCTGTACCCTGCTGTAACCTTTCTTTTAAGGCTTTCTTTAGGTAGCAGTTATTCTGATTCATTGCTGCTTGTGGACACAGTAAAAGATGGGAAAGGGAAACACAAAGGGAAATCCTCACTACTGAATTCCTGTCAACCCAATACGTTTCTCAATCACACTTGTTTCAAATGCTAGTATTCAAGTCTTCTTGATATGGATCATTATGATGTGAAAGCTTAGGCCTATAAATAATAAATTAAATGTATCATAGCTTACCAAACAAGTAGTTTCTAGGAGAAGAGCAAGTGATTCCACTCACTTAGAGACTTAGCTATTGCACAAGCATTTATAGAAAGGGGGGGAGGGTATTAGCCTGAACCATCTCTCTTGGATTACAGACAATCCCTTCTTTTTTTAAAACAGTGATGACTCTTAATAGAAATAGCTGGAGAACAGAGTGAGCTAAAAGAAAGTTCTCCTTTCAGGGAAGCTAAGCACGCCGTGCCCACTTCCCCTTGACACAGCAAAATGCCATTGTTTGGTTATTGCTTACACACTTCTCCTGTTTTTATGTACCTGAGTTGTCCCTGTTGAACAGTATCTATTGTCTGTGATAAGCTGTGGGTATGGGATGATGAAGTGGTGGTTTCCTGGAAAGGAGCACAATTAATCTTCAGAATTCCCCATCCCTTATAAAAGGCTTTCTGACTATTTGAAAACTGACAACTGTGAACATTGTTAAAATTCATGTGGCTTGGAAAAAAGCCCTGTTGGATTGTCCATTTAAGCACATTTTTAGGCTGGAAGCTTTTACACCAGTTACAAATTTATTGATTTTTAAAAAGAAATTATTGACCTTTAAAACCCTGGAGTCAGCTGCTGCCTGGCCTGTTGGAGACATTTGGTTATTTGTATTCACAGAGGCCTAGGTAAGAGCTGGCAGCTTGGAGCCAGCCCCTGGGCAGTGATCAGAACTGAGGCGTGGGTGATGAAAGCACAGGATTTGCATGAAGTACAGTTACACAAGACTCTGAGTGTCTTGTGTATGTAGTACCTTGATCTGTGTATCAAGGCTGAGATACCACTTACAGGACATCAGTCTATATCCTAGAGTAGGGACCCTAAACTTAATTTCCTTACTACTTTTACCCCATTTCTGGGACAGTTCCCATACTATCTGTGATTTGGAAAAGTTTGTTTTTTCTTCTCTTCTGTGCCTGTCCTGCTTCTGCTGTCACAACAGTAATAACATTTTAGCAATATCAGGCTCTACTTTCTAAGCGGTTTAACACTCACAGACATGTGTGATTGTAGGTCTCTTAATGAGGGGTATATGTATGTAACACTAATTTTCATATTTACCGGAAGATGACTGGGTTATTTCTGCTGTGCCTTGTATTTACATTTTCACCTCAGAAAATAAATTGTTTCCTAAATTCAGGCAGAGGAACAATTTTCTGGCTGTCAAAACATATCAAGAAGCATTGTATGAATGGGATATTAGTCACTGTGAATTTACAGTGCAGATCTGAAGATAACAATGCTGTTATTTAGTGACTATACATTGATGATAGATTAAATAATACATATTGGGTTGCTTTTCTGTTGATTTTTCTCCTGGTTTTCCATACTCAAAATGCTCAGGTAGTATCAGAGATGTTTTCAGCCCCAGCAAGTTAACTGGCATAGAAAGCTTGGCTCTGGCAATCTAAGATATTCAGTGAAAAGGGGTTGTAAGGATTTAGGATGGCTCTGAGTCACAACAGGTGAAAATCAAATCCCCACTAAGTTCTACAGCTTTCCACTTTCATGCTAGTGAAATACTAGCCCCCATATTTCCTCTCTTCAGTATTTCTTTCTTCAGTAGACTACAGTTCTGTACTACTTCAATATTTTTAAGGAGATGTTTGCACCATGTTCGTTGTACTTCAGTGGTTGTTCCTAGGCCTTTTCTTTTTGTGCATCACAAAAATCACTGTTCCATACCTCCACCATCTACAGTAATGTGTTTCTTCTGGATGGACACCCTTATGCACTGGCTGTGGGAGACTAAAATGCAGTGTGGCTTCTGCCATCTTAACAGTTTATGGGTGCTGAACTGTCCAACAGAAGGATCAGAATTCATGATCCCTATCCCACTGTCACAGAGAAAATCCATTTGTCCTGCAGTGCTTCAGAATGTGACTGACAGGACCATGAAACATGTTGAATTGATTTTTGTAGTGTGCAATAAACGAATGTCAGAGTAGCAAACGTGTTTTGCTTTGGTATCTGGTCTCTAACAGCATCAGCCCCATCCCTACCCCTGCTCACCTCCAGCAGGCATTACCCCCGCTTCCACTGCTCAAGGACTGGGAGTGAAGGGGCAGATGCCTTGTCAGAAGGTTTAGATCTAAGGGCGTGTGTTCCAGCTCCTGCCCACAATAACAGACCATCCGACAGCCCTGGCTTTCAGGGAGGGGACATCTGTTACATCACCTAAATGTTCTATTTGGAACTTTGTTTCATTCCATTTGTGTCCAGTTCTGAGCTCCTCACTACAAGAGGGACCTTGAGCTGCTGGAGTGTATCCAGAGAAGGGGAAGGGAGCTGGTAAAGGCTCTGGAGCACAAGGCCTGTGAGGAGCAGCTGAGGGAGCTGGGGGTGTTTAGCCTGGAGAAGAGGAGGCTCAGGGGAGACCTTATCGCTCTCTACAACTGCCTGAAAGGAGGCTGTGTGTGGGGTGAGGTCAGTCTCTTCTCCCAGACAACAGTGACAGCATGAGGGGAATTGTCCTCAAGCTACACCAGGGCAACTTGGACATCAGGAAGAATTTCTTCATTGAAAGGGTGGTCAGGCGTTGAAATGGGCTGCCCAGGGGAGTGGTGGAGTCACTACCCCTGGAAGCATTCAAGAAATGCCTGGATGTGGCACTCAGTGCCATGGTTTATTTCACAAGGTGGTGTTCAGCCGAAGGCTGGACTTGATGGTCCTGGAGGTCTTTTCCAACCTTAATGATTCCGTGATTAGTATTTGTTTTCTTTTTCTTTTGTGTTCATTTGTGTCTTAATCCTTATTTCTTTATTGATTGATCCCTAAATCCACTCTAAGTGTCATAAATGTTGAGAGAAATGAGGGAAAAAATGCCTTTTCCTTTTTTTTCCCCTTTTCCTTCCCTTATTTCTTTCCTTCGTCTTCCAGTGTGCTCTATTGCTCCCTTTTTGCCTCAGCTGTGCTCATTTTATTCATTAGCAGAAGCAATCCTGCAAACGGATTTTTCAGGCAGCTGTAGGGAATGCTGAGGGAACTGAGGAGTTTCCTCTGTAAATCCTACTATAATGCTGCACAGGGTTGTCTCTTTTCGTCCTCCTCTTTCCTACTGTGTAGAAGCCATCCCTCAATTTTTTTTAATCCTTTATGTTATGTATACATTTGGCTCCAGACAACTTTATACGTACCCTTTGCAAGAAATTACAGAGAGCGTTAACATTTACATTTACCTTTTGAAGTGCAGCACTGGTAATCTTTTGATTAATGTTAAACCCAACAGTTATGCGTCTTTCCCTGTTAAGTTATCCAAAAAACAATGCTGAGGAAAAAGTGCATTGTTTGGGCTGGAAACCCCAAAATTAGTAGTGTGGTGTGATTGCAATTTTCCTGAGACTTCTGAAATTGTAAATTTTGGAGGTTTTTTATAGCAAGTGGTAGAAGCGCCTGTCATCTCTGTTGAATTCTAGCTCAGGTCCTGTAACCAGTTTCCCTTTCTTTTTAAAGTTTCTCTTAGCTTTCTGTGAGAAATGCATTTTGAGATGAAATTGCCATGTTCAGACAGGATGAATATGTTGCAAGGGAGGGGGCTCGTGGTTAGCTGGCTTGAAGAGACAGGAACGATGCCACTCTCTTGTAATCAGCAGCTGTAAGGTCTTGCACTTGCAGCTTGTATTATCCTTTTTGAGATCTGAAACTGTTTTATAATAATGGACTTACCTATATAAGATACTAGGTTTGACACAGGTAAAATTGGATGAAATGACAGGGTTGCTGTGGTGTGCTGGAAGTCAGACTCATTCAGTGGTCCCATTTGACTTTAATATTTATGGATCTTTCTGCTAGTTGGGGTTTTTTTCTTTTCTTTTTTTTTTTTTTTTAAATCAAATATCAAACTTCATTGCTAGCACAAAAATCCAACTTAATTATTTTCAGCTCCTGAGGTTTCAAACCCATTAAACAGCAGAGAGGCTCAGTAATTGTTTTATTACTAAAACTGGAAGTGTAATAATACTAGTGGCGACAGAGGACAGTGAACAAAACAATGAGAGAAATGTAAAGGCTAAATAGAATTCTTAAAACTGTCTCACATGAGATAAACACCAATGTAAGGTTAATATTTCAAACCACAGACAGTGGGTTTAAGTACTCCTTCTTTCATTTCCCTTGTGAAGAAACTAGCTGCAGCAACATTTGGCTTTCTTAGAAGTGTAAGGCTTTCTGTATGGCTTCCTTTCCTCTCAAATCAGTTACTAGCCATAAAGAAGTTAACAACTGGAACAGAGCAGGTGCTTTCTGCAGTTCCTGGTAGCACAGAGGTTGTCTATTTTAGTTCTGCCCTGGCTCAGTTCTGATCTATTTTGCTCTCCAAGAGCAGTAGGTGGGACACGCGCAGTTCCAGGTGGCTCCTGGCAGGGTATGGCATTGCTCTGCTGCACACACCCCAGTGGTGTCCCCAAGAGGGAAGCCTGAACCATGTTCTGGCACGGCAGGGACCTGGGTGTTTCATGACCTGAACTGCATCCTGGAGTTTTATGGGATAATTTCTTGTTTACTCTATATTCCATGTATTAGATATGACACAGTAGTGATTGTGAAGCTGTGAGGATATGGTTGTAAGTAAGGCAGAGTTTATAGGTGTTTAGGAACTGAAGAAAGGCTACTCTGCTCAAAGCTTCCATGTTCTTTTCTTTATGTGAGGATGCTTATTTAAATTTATTATTTTCCTAGGACCCTGCCTCAAAGATGACAAAATGTGATTTGTAAAGCTGTGGTTGTATTTCTGTTTTGAGGGTGGTTTTTGGCTTTTTTAGGATCTGGAGCTTTTATGGTGTCATACATGCACATGTATGTGTATACAGCACACAGTTTCATAGGATTTTTGAGTGTTTTATCTTTTTGAGTTTCATGACAGAATTTGTAATGTTTACAACTTAGGAAAAAACTTGAGTCTTTTCATTGTAAAAGTTGGAAAGAAGTCTTTAACAGAGGGTTATGTATCTCATTTTCTGTTGCCACCACACACTTTTTTTGTGCTCTTGTACATCTTGATGCATTGATCTTGTCCCATAAAGCTCCAGAGTCTCTATAACACACAAAATCATTTGCTACGTTATTTCAAGTACCATGCAGCTCCAGGCTCCAAGCTTCCTCATAAATCAATAATTTACTTGGCTTTTACTGTGGTTGCTTCACCGTGTGGATCATGGTATTGTCCTCTGTGTAACCTACAGATCACTTGGATGATGCATGTTTCGCTAAACGTTACCCAACATCGCCTGTGCCCTGAGGAATAGGAACATTTCTCTCAAACACACATCTTCAGTATGAAAAGGTTGAGAAAGACACAAGGAGAAACAGGAAGGAAAAGCCATATAGACCTTGCTGAGTATAGCTGAAATTCATATCATGTCTAACATCCATTTCAGATGTGTCATTCAGGAGAACTGCTCTAGAGAATGTATTCTCCGCTCTCAGAAGTGTTTCTCTTTGGATAGTTGTTAGTTGAGTCACACAGATTGTTTTTAACACGGCATCCCTAAACTAGCCAACAGCTCAGTAATGAGATTGCCCCAAAACCTAAAGAGAATACATGTCTAGCATACTTAGCTTCCTTGTAATTTTTGAAATTTGAATTATAATCAAAGGAACACAAACTAGCAAGCTGATATTGAGTGAAAAGACTTTTGACATGTTAATGAAATGAATGAGAAGAAAAAAGGTATTTTCCTTTTCGTTCAGTTTTGAAAGACATCAGTTTTCGCAAATCCAAATTATTTGACAAAGCTTGACTATGAGGAAAGCTATTTTGTGATGAACACAATATTGTTCTTATTTTGTTTGACCAATAAAGAACTAAAATGGTGCCTTGGAATCTGCATCATCTGTGTTTTATTTTAGAGAAAATACAGACCACTGTTTGGATTAAATAAATACAGAAATAATATAGATGTTAATGGAAAAACAATTAGTCCTAACAAAATAATTAAACAGAAGCCTGAAATTCCTGATTTTATTTTAAAGAAGAACCTGTTCAAACTCAGTTGTGATTGAAACTGGACATATTACCTTGTACTTAGATTCTGACACTCTTTCCACATGTATACTGAGATACACTTCACATCTGTTACAGTACTCCTTTGTTTCAGTTGGGTGTACTCTTCACTGGCGTAGGGAGTCAAAGGTTCAAATTCTACTGGACTGCAAGTGCTGGAAGAGTGTGGTAAATGTTTTTGAAAAATGCGAGAATTGAAGGTAAAGAAAACAATAGTTCTTATCCAACAAGTACAGTCATCACTAACTTACAGTGTGTTTGAAAGATACCAGGAAAGAGTTTTTCACCCGGAAGATGGCTGGGCAGTGGAACAGGCTCCCCAGGGCAGCGGTCACAGCACCAAGGCTGGCTGAGTTCAAGTGTTTGGACAGCTCCCAGGCACAGAGTGTGTCTCTTGGGGATGGTGCTGTGCAGGGCCAGGAGTTGGACTTGATGATCCTGATGGGTCCTTTCCAATTTAGCACATTCTACAATCTTATAATTCTAAGACTTCTTTACTCTACTTAAAGAAAAATGCTCTCATCAGAAGGTAATGCCTAATCACGAGGGTTGGATGTCTGTTTTGCTTCACATACACACCTTACTTTAACCCCTATGAACATCCTCAGTCTGAGACTAAGATTAGATTTTATCTTAATTGATGACAACATGTTACAAGGAGGTCCTGGAAAGCAATGTAGCAAGTGTGTGCAAAATGTCCCCTGTTCTAAAAATAGGGCCTGTGTAAATTCAACTTGAAATATCATCTTAATGATGATTAATAGAACTGTTGAAAATGTTACGTGTAGGTGCAGTTGGCTTACCTTATAGCAAAGTGCTATGCAGAGGGGAGGAGGTAATCTCAACTCTGTTCAGGGTGCAGGGAATAGATCTACAACTGCTGGAGCTAGAGCGACATTAACAGAGAACTATGAAAGTGGCTAAGTGTGTTTCAAAGGAGATGAAACTTTATCCATTTTTGCAGGCTGCTGTGCAGAATATGGCTTATTAAGTAGTTGGGATGGATTTGATGCCTTTCTAGAGGTTGTTATCAAGAGTTTTTTTGTTCCTGATGTGTAAAACCTTGTTGATTTGTTTAGAGCTCTTCATCTTTGGTTGGAGCTTTATGTTCAAATGAAATACAGAGAAATACCAGAGAACTGAAGTGTGAAGCACCTTCTATTTAAGCTGATTTTTTCAGGGGAAGAACTTGGCTGAATATTTTTCTTTTCTAAATGAAATCAGTTATAAGACTGAATGCACTTAACTAACCACAACAAAACTACTGCCTCTCCTGAATTCAGTTTCTGGAGGTGAAATGCCAAGAGGGACGTGAAACTTGGAGCTGAGGGTATCCCCAGCCACCCATCAGAGCAGCTGCCTGACTCTACTTTCAGCTGATTTGTGGCTGGTTTAATCTTCTAGGCTCAAGCAGACCTCCAGAGTTGAGCATGTGTCTGTCTCAGGGATGTTTCCTTCCAATTCCAGCATACCAGCTATGCATTTTATTGCTCCCTGAACATGTTTCATTGATAGTGGACTCTCCATTTGGAGTAAAATAGGTAGGACAGTTGGTAGCATTGTGATAATTTTTCTTGCGTTGTCCTCCCAGCTCACCAGTAAATGAGTGGCCCAAGAGCCCGATCAAAGAGAAATAACATTGGAAGTAGTTTTTTATTTTAGTGAAAGTATTATACCAGAAATGAAGCTTCACAGAGAGACCAGTGATAACCCCATGCCACTCACACAAGTCTTGCCACCTGGACCACAGCCAGACCATTCTTCTGTCAGTGATACTAAATGCCATACGTTTCCTTAATAATTCATGTTGCAGCAAAAACAAGACTCAAAGCATGTGTTTCTGCTTTACAAACAGCTCCTTGCACGTGTGCTGACTTTGCAGCTGCTTCCTGCAGTCTTTGACTTCTGTAATTAGAACAACTGGCCAGCCCAGTTAATGGTATTAAACTGACTGGTCTAGAATGTCATTTATCTCAAGGGTTTAATTTGCTGAGTACAGGGCAGCACAATACAGGGTTTGCATGTGTGATGGATGTAACTTGGTGGTTTTTTTAGCTCTTGTTGCTAAGTTACAATAAACTGTTATCACAGTAAATTGTCTGCATTTAAATGGACTAAGATTCCACCTGAAAGGAGCCACTCAGATGAAAACTGATAATATACTGATGTCTCAGAAGAAATGAAAATAACACAGAAAAGCCCAACTTGTGAACAGGATAATTTTGTATTCTAGACATTAGCCAGACAGGCTCAAAAATAGCTGCTCAGACCCCAGAGACTATGACATGTGCTTCACTAGCAAGTGACTAAAAGCTGGTGTAAAATACATAGGTACTAATTTAAAAATAAGTTACGTGAATATTATCAACTGTTAAAAGAATCACAATGATCTGTTGTCTGAATTGTGCTTTCGAATTATTTTCCCTGGAAATAATCTGATACCCTGGCAGTCAGGCACTATATCTAAATGTTAAGAAAAAGAAGTAAATTTTTTAAAAAGTATTAAAAGTCTCTGCACTTGTCCAAATGACTAGAAATGGCCTTAAAGCATAATGTTGGTAAATGCTTTCCATTTTTACAACTCGAAAATTGTACCATATTCTGGTGGTAAATGATGTAGAATCCATGCTGACACATCAAGATGTTGTCCTACCTCTTCCCGAATCTCTGTACCAAATTCCTGAAGATTTTCTGAAAGAAGAATCTTCTTTCCCCCTGATTTTCTTTTAAAGAGTGCATGGAGGGGGCAGTAGCTAAAGGGAGTGTGTTTATTTGTGCCATGTTTGAGTTTATTCCAAAAATATTCCTGCTGGGTCAACAGATTGTGGGTCTTGGTATCTATTGGGAAGCTGAGTGGTGATTTTTGTTAATTGTTGATACCTGTTTGGTCACCTCCATGGGTGTGATCAACGTGGGACCTGTCATCTTCCTTGAGCAGAGATTTCTTCTCATGGCATTAATGTCAGGGCAGTTTTTGTGGGTTAAAAGTCAACTCTTAATCAACCTATTGCCTGTACACAGAAGGTCCGAACAAATAGAATGTGTAGGACACTGCAGAAAAATACCATATAATGTACGAGAAACCCGGATAAATTCAGTTACAATTGTGACACTTTCCACACTACAGAAAACCTGTACACCGAACCAAATATATTCCACTGCAGTTACACCATAAAGATCCAAAGGTAAGATTGTGGGATTCTGCAGTGTGCACTAGCTGGTCTGATACTCTGTTTATAGATCTAGAAAAGCATGATGCTTTTAAAGCAGGGTTAATTTTAAAGGTGTCACCCTCCAAAGAAAGCCATTTGGTAAAAAGCATCGGGTTGACAGAAATGAAGCTGTAGACATTCGGTGAAAGATTTCCATTAAAATCACAACTAAAAACTGTCAATCAGCCCCAGCAGAAACCTGCCTAGATAACTCTGCTAGAAATACTGTACCTCCTCGGAAAATGGAAGAAGAATATTTTGCCAGGATTTCAGAACGGGGAGAAGCAGCTTCTCCCTTTACTTTAAATTGCTGTGCCAGAGACATTTACTGTCCTTGCAAAAACCCTCCTGCAAGGCTGAATTTTTGATTCACAGCAGAAAAAGCAGAGAGGAATGCAGACAGAATATGTAGTGCAGCACTACTCTGCTTTCAGTGAGCACTACTTTTGAAAAGCCTGAAAATGGATCGTATCTATATGAGAACCCCTCAGAGAGAGGGGGAATGACAGGGAAGCGTTTCTGTGGACTGTGGAATTTCAACTCATTAAAGTGATGAAACAACTGCTGTGGGAATGAATCCACACGGAGTCCATGACAGACGCCTGGTACGCTCCATTCCCAGCAGCACAGCACAAAAGGCTCATCATTTAGCAATACTGAGGAGGTTCTTGTATCCACGGGAGCAGGTGGTAGCGCAGCCGCCAAAGTTGCATTAAGGGGTGAAAATGCAGCGGCTAGGTTCTATTTTGACCTGCCGTCTCTCCTCCCGCAGGTAGCTGGGTGGTACACACAGGGTTAACACCAGAAAGACACACTGATGGCATGTAATGCCAGGTGTTCAGACACCCTCCGAATTAGTGCCACTGCCAGCTTTTGTACACAGCTTGGCACCCTCGAAGCGCTGGGTGGCTGTAGGGTAAAAAAGACACTTAAATCTCTTACCTTGGTCTAGTCCAGTGTAGCTTTTGGGTTGTTCTCCGTCCACTATCAGAAAAAGAGAAATTAGTGCCAGATTCCAGTGAGTCATCCTAAATGACAGAGTAGGCTCGCTCCCGGCCCCGGCTGCTGGCTGCCTGCGCCGTGTGACAGCTGCCGGCTGGCTGGGCAGCGAGCGCGTCCCATTCTGCAGCCTGCGGCGGGGGGAGAGGGGGAGGCAGCGCCCGGGAGAGGAGGTGGGAGACGGAGCCGGAGAGAAGGACCAAAAGAGGGAGAGGAGAGAGGCAGAGGCAGGAATATACCATGTGGCTGCGTGCTCCCCTTCCCCGCCTGGTGCTCAGCCTCGCAACGCGCTGCCGAAAAGTTACTTTTTAATATGTGATGCACTCTCCGATTTTACAGCCTCCCTGCTCCTGTCTTCTCTTTAGGCTGTGCTCGGGGGAACTTCTCGGCTTTTCGGCCATTCCATTATCGTCTCTCTCCTTTGGAGGCTGGTGTGGATGCTCTACACAGAATATGTTCAGTAAAGGAAGTCTCTCTGTGGCTGTGTGAAAAGCAGCACTTGGCTCCTTGCAGCAATTTATAGGCTGTTTATCTGGGAGTGGGAAACCAAGGGCAAGGGTGGTAATTCTGGCATCAGAGGGGAAAAAAAAATGGGGAAAGATGTTGGGAGCCACAAGATTGTGCACAAGATAAGCTGGGGAGAGAAACATTTCTTGGTTACCCCTAACAGAACAAGATTGGGATAGTTTCTGAGTCTCTGGGTTATCATCTCAGAACATGTCTCTGCAGATCAGAAACTGGTGCCAGAGACAGAACCCCTCCTGGGGATTCCCAAAATAATTTTCAAGAGGAAAAAAGAAGCTGCTGGAGTGGGTAACATTGCACTACACGGCAAAGATTTCTCTGGGCAAATATTGCTATTTTCTAATCACCCTAAGTCTCCAAAGTGTGGTTTAATCATTTCATTACACTCACACCCCTTGTATGCATTAATTTATTTATATAAATATTTTCTTAGGAAACTAATACAGGACAGCTTCAGATAAGTTGTTGAGGGCTGTAAATACTTTATTGTCACTAGGAAAATGGAAGAAATGTTTAGGTTCTCACTCTTTTCTAACTAGTTTGCTAAATCTGGGAGGCTTTCGTGGGCTTTTGAAAGGCCTTTATTAAATAATTTGTAGTACTACCTCTGTGTCAAGCTATGCTCAGATACTCTGAATATTTGTCAAGTTTATCTGTGTCTAAAAGGGGTGGTGATGTTTCATAGTTTATATTCCTGCAATATGACTGTGTGTAGATGGTCTTAATCCTGAGTAATTGGCACAAAATTCCCCCAAAAAACTAGGAGAAGAATTACAGCAAAAGGTGGAAGAGCTAAGATGGGAATGCATTCTTGCTTAGAAAACTGAATGTGGGATAGTTTCACAACCCCTCCAAATGATTGTACCAGTTAAATATCCATTAGGTGTTCTGCCTGTGTTTTCCTCTGCAGAGTACAAAACGATTGGGTTTTTTTATTCTGCTCTTATTGGATAAGGATGGTCCTGTGAGAATGAGATATGAGTTCTTCATATCTTTTTTTAACGTTTGATTTAATTATATATATAAATCTGACTGTGCTGAAGGTACTAGGGATTTACTGGACTCTAACTCATAATGAAGCAGAACAGCAGCCCATCTCCAAGAGCTTAGGAAATGTTTCCTTAGGCTGATTGCAGGCAAAATCATACTTTGGGATTTTTTTCCCCCTGAAATTTTTAACCAACATGGCAACCTTTTTTTAACCCCATTAATTTCCACATCTAACACTGCATGGCGGCATGAATAGAAAATACCTGTGAGCCATGTGCTGCTGTAGAGATTTCTCCTTCAGCTTCTGAGTGAACATGAGGTATATCCACAAGAGTGTTTAATCTCAACTCTCTGCAGACCTAAATTCATCAGGAGAAATAGTCTTTGGTACCACTGGGTACATGGGCCATGGAGAAGTCCATCATTATGGATAATCAGCTGTGTTTAAGATGTCTGTCCAGGGTTCATTCAGGTCTCTTAGAAGTCAACCAGAATTGTAAGTGAATTAAAGGTGTAACAGACCTCAAGTGGAAAATGGTTGGGTAGGAGAAAAAAAAGATTTTGTGCCATGGAGGACACCTGCTGTAAAACAGACTGTGCTTCAGGCACTCTGTGGTACTGGAACTGTCCCTTAAGATCCTGCACCACTGGGAATATTCAGTGGAGAGAGGCAAAGCAGGGACAGGTAGCAATGACAGAATATAACCAAATTCTTATACACATTTCTCTGAGGTGACAGATGGCAGTGGCTGAAGCTGGGTGTCCTCCACAGCAGGATAGGAGTGAGTAGAGCAACTAAAGTGGCTGTGGCTGACATTCAGAGAACCACAGACTTGGGAACTCGTTCTTTAGCACAGTTCTTTTTACCTTTCACATTGATAGAAATGTCACTAAATCACCAACTCCTGTTCATATCAATAAAGCATTAATGTAAAAGTGACCATGAAAACGTTTTAAAAATAGGAAGGACTCCCTTGAAATCTTTATTTCTATAGCATTGTCCTTTAAATTCCTGAGGGCATACTTTATTAGTTCTTTGCAAATTCCATTTTCCGCTGAAGTTTGACCCAATGCAAGAGGTTAGGGAAGAATAGACCCAGTTTGGCTGGGAGGGTTGCTGCTATTTTCTGTTAATGACTGTTTTTGTCAGAGTAAATATGGAGTAAATTCCAATTCCAGTTACAGTTGTATAGCTACATATTACAAGAGCTGCATGAAAAAAACTCTCTTAGATGTCTGTTTATTTTGTTACCCGTGGTTGGGGGTTTTTTTTAGGAGCTCTAGGTGATGACAAGAACATTATTTTCTGGAGAGGTTGATTGACAACCTTCTTCAGACCCGATAGTGAGGATTTGCATACTCCAGAGTAGTCCTCAGGTTATTTATTGCCAAAATAATCAGGAGTCTTTGCTGCAGAGATAATGAGCAGGTCAAGAATCAAACTGTAAGTCAGAAGTTGGCAGTGTTGCATACAAAATCTTGTAGTGCAACTGCACTTGTCTGTAGCTGCCACAGAGCCCAGGCTGCCTGAGGAAGCTGTGACATCTGAACCATCGCAGTATTCACAACCAACTCAGACAAACACCAGAACATAAGAGGGCATCCAGAAAAATAACAACAACAACAAAAAAGTATTTTGACTTGGAATATGGCTGCTGTAATTTTTTTTCCCTTGTGCTAAATAGTCACTGAATATACAAATGGAATGAGCTCAAATCTGGTCCTTTTCCTTGACTTGTAACTGAATGCAACAAAATGGACTTGATGATCTCAAAGGTCTTTTCCAACCTAGGTAATGATGTGATGCTGTGAAAATCACTTCATTGCAGAATCATACTTTGGCCTGGTGAGTTTTATCTATTGAGTGGCTGGCCACCTTCCAAGAAATGACCAAAGTCTCTGGAAAGCAGTGCTTTTCCTGAGTTCTTCTGAAGCAATATAACCCATATACTTATTTCTTAGCCTTGCATGTCCAAGTCATTACTCCTTCTGAATTTTATCCCTTCACGTCTCTTCATTGTTTGTTTCAAATAAAGAGAGCACAAAGCATTTTTTCATTATTATTTTGCCTTTTTCTTCCACAGCCATATGCTTTTGTGTTTAGTCACTGTTAAGACTGCACACTTAACTCAAGATTTTGCACTTCAATTTAGGTGCTGGACATTTTGTTATTTTAAACTCCAGTAACAAATTCCAAGCATTAGACCTGCTATGTCTTCTCTCTCAAGCATTATTTTGAGGTTAAAGTAATGGAATTTGTGTTCTGGAAAGTGAAATAGAGTTGAGAGAAACTTTAACCTCGACGGTTAAGGGCAATCCCACTGCAGTGGTGATCTGCTATGTACAGAAGTCATTAAAAAGTACAATTACAGAATGCAAAACCACTACAAAAGTTGTATCTTTCTTCAGTTTGCAGCCCAAAATATTACATTTGATGTTCGAGATGTATTTATATTCAAGAATCTGAACTCACTGTAGTACCAGTGGGGGTTTTTTTGAATGGCAGTTATAATGTCCATATGTCTATAAATATGAAAATTATGCTTTCAAAACCAAATAAATAAGTTGTATGAATGATTACTTTGGCTGAAAGGGTGGCTGCACACAGCTGCCATTAGCTGTGTGTAGATATTTGTGTTTCTGTTACTTTTTAAATGTGAAGAACCACACAAGACCATGTTAAAAAAGAAAGGACTTTTTGTCAGTAGATAAATAAGCGGTAATATTAATTAGGGAGAATGTTTCGTGATTGCCGAAGCTGGTGGAAAAGATGAAAATTGTACTTTTTTTTTTTCCTATTCCATTTAGTGAAAAGATGAAGATTTTTTAAAATTACCATTTAGAAAATAGGCACTGAATTGGATTGATTTCGTTCCTATATCATTATGCAACTTAGCCTATGTTTTTTTGGGTTTTGCCTGCAATCTCTGAATGCTCCAATGGTATGGATTTCTCAGTTGTTGTCATCATCCTATTGCAGTAGTTAAGTGTTTTTGTTATTAGGAAGTTTGGGGTTGGTTGTTTTCTTTCCCTGATGTCTAATGCAATGCCAAAAATAGTCCTAACAAAATATATTGATCATCTCTGTTTGTCCTCAACATGGATAAGGGGAGCTGATTAATTCTTTTCTCTTCCTGCAGCAGCTTTTTAAGCAATTGTTGTGTCTGCCCACATCTCAGCTTGTGAGGTGGGCATCCCATCTCTGAAAACATTTGTCTCTCACTCTGCTCTCACATGAGAGGATACTTCAGAAAACAGAGGGATGCTCCTTCCTACAGAGTACTCAAGTGAACCTAATTCTGCAGTGCTGCACCAGTGACTCAATATCCCTGAGCATCAAGGAGATGAGCTCAGGTTTCTAAAGCAATAGCCTTGACATACAATGTGCATTACCTGACTTTACTACAAGGATGCTGAGCCCTTGAAAACAGATTTTATCAAATGTTTTTAATAGTATAGCTGAGTTCAGTTGCAGTTTCCATTGTGAAACAGTATTTTGGTGTCTGAAGAATTGCTGTAAAAAAGGATCCCTTTGCTTTGGTCATTTTTAAGGACTTGAGCCTTAATCTTATTTTTTCTTTATTAAATTGGGACAAAAAGTATTTTGGGCATTGGTGCTTTTAGAAGGCTTTTGTGGTTTAATTAATATGTGGTTATAAAACCAAAACTCTCAACTTTTACCTGGAATTGAGAAAGATGCAAATCTCTAAGGCTGAAAATTCTTTGACAAAGTATTTTTTACACTGAAAAATTAACAGTTCATTCAAATGCTAGGCTAGCACTTCTTTCTTCCTCCTTTCTCACCAGAAATGTGTCCATTTTGAAAATGGTTGAAATAGTTCATCCCAATGAAGGAAAATTTGCCTCAGCTGAGTGATGGATTCAGATGCAGCCAGCATTTGGAGTTAAGACTCTTCCTGGAAACCAAATTTAAATTTATGCCTTAAATTGAATGACAAAGGGTCCATCCCTGACTCAGAGGAGTTGGGAAGTCTTCCACGTCAGTTGTTATTCCAGAATACTAAAAGGTTTTCATTTCAGATTGCCATGGAACACAAATAAATTTTAAGATTGAAATAACACCAAAAGCCCAAGGAGTCTGCTGTCAGGGGAACAGATAGTTCAATAAGGTGTCTTTATGGGGGTTCATGGATAAATTGGATGCCTTTTCTCAACAGTACACTTTGGCTTTACTCTTATCAGAGGCTGGCATGAGTGATTGTCTGCTGTTTGTTCAAAAGCATTAAAAGTGCCCTGTGGCGAGTGCACCCCTACTGATGAATACTCAGACTGATATTTCGGTAGTGCTAACTGTTCCAGAAACTTGAGGTAGCTCCAACTGGGTGCCCAAAATGGGAAGTGTCCCTCTGATTTCCTTTTTATGTAACAGTGATCAACACGAGGACCTGTCTCTCAAAATCTTAGTGTTCTCCCTAAAACATGGTGGAGGCATCTCTCTCAATCCCAGACAAGCAATTTTCACTTTAAATCGTTTTCTATTGATGCAGTGTGGGAAAAGATTCAGCAGGAATTAAAATTGCGATGTTTTGTTTTGTTAATGAAATCAGTTACTTCCAGTCAGAAGAATATAATTATATATTAGAATAAGTTGTTCAGAGCCCTGAAATTTGGAGTGGTTGATATCTGCTGTTAGCAAAACATTTACATACCTGTACCCCTAAAAGACTCGTTAGTAATGTGTTGTTTGGTATCTCCCTGACAAGTAACACTTAGAAAACAGAGCTTGCTTCCCTGAGCTGGCTTTTGTTGCTGGCAGGATCGGTCCTTGGTGCCACGCCAGTTTGCTCTCGTAGAGGAGGGTATTAGCACAGAATTGCCGAGCACAGTGGCTATTTTGGGCTCCAGGGGTAATGAGAGGTTAAAAAGTGTGAAGTAGGGTTCCAGCTACCTGGTTTTGATAGCCCATGCATCCTGGAAATTTAATTACATATTAACGGCTGCTTTCTGCACTGTTAATGTTGTGAAATGGCCTGTGAGGGAGATGGTCTCAATTAGCCCTTGCATTAACTTTTTGTCATTAATGTGTGTCAGTACTGGTGCTTTTAATTGCATGAGACTGGAGGACAGCTCGAGTAATCACACAGGGATGCCTGATCTGACTGAGGTCTGGCCTCTCAGGTCACAGTAATACAGAACAATTGGGTTTGGGTTTAAAAACAATCCAGAAATAGGACAACTGGTGGAAAGAGGTATTCTATTTTTACAGCACTAGGAATGGTTTAGAGCTTGCTGTTATTTCTGAGTAAACTCCTCTTTGTAATGGTAGAGAAACTTATCTGTGACTTTGTTTTGAAATCTTAGTAAAGTTCACATTAGTTTTGTCTGTCGTTCATTTATTTTCTGTTGACTCTCTCCCCCTTCCTCCATCCCTCCCAGTGGCTCAGCCTTTTAAAGATTTCCTGGCTTCCTGTTGGGTACATTAGGCATCATAGTGACAGCATAGCCTAATCACCATGGCATCAGGCTCAAGGGTTATCCTTTTTAATGCAAGTAAAATTTAGGGGAAAATTTTTAATGCCATATGATCCTGGTTTATCTGCTTAAAATCTTCTGATTTTTGAACAGGAAGCACAGGACTGAGAAAGATCTGCTTGGAGTATGGGATATCTTAAAATTGATCTCATGTATTCATTAAAGGAGTGATTTTTTCTAAAGTTTACTGAATAGCTGTATTGAAGTGACAGTGATACAAGGTTTTTTGGTTTCAGGGTAAAATATTATTTTGAAATTTTTCACCCTTTTAAATTATAGATTTACTCCTAAATCCATCTGCTTTCCCATGAAGATTACATACTATTGAAGCCAGACTGTCGTTTCAGTTTCTTAGCATGTCCTTTACTCAATAGAGTCTATGTTTTTTTCTCTTCTCTTGTCATGCTAGAGACCTGTAGAGCAGGCTAGTTAATGTTTTTAGCAAAGCTGGTTTAGGCAGTTATAATTTCATGTATTAGTTCCTTTGCAGTCTGGGCTAGAGGTCATCCAGGCCCATTACCCTCATGCTTCTTTTCTAAGTTTTGCTCCCATATCAGTGTGGATGTTTCCATTTCAGTACACAGATGCTTCAGTTTCCGTTTCACCAGTCTAGTATGGAAAAAAGGCAAAGGATTTATTTAACTTTTCCTGGGCATCTTCCAAACGTGTGACTACTGATATTCATTTCAGCAGAATTTCCAGACTTTTACTAGCTTGACTTTCAACAGTTATCTTTCCTATAGCTCTTTTAACAATACATGGTAATTGTCTCTACTTTTTTGACATCAAAATTATATCATTTTTCCTTTTTTTCTAAACCAACTTGCTATCACTCCACCTAATAATATTTTTCAGCCTAAGACTTATCTTCTCCAAAGCCAGTCTAACAAAAAATTGAAGACATTTGTCAGTTTCAAAATCAATAAATATCCGGATTATCACGGTTAATTCTTTTCCCCTTCTCTTCCTCTCTCTTTTCTTCCCCACCTGGAAAATCATTCTTCTAGAACATTGGTTCTTTTTGTATCTCTAGTTACAATATAGAGATATCTAGGTGCTTATATTCTGTCCTGATGATATGTAAAAAACTCTCAATTTTCCTCCAGAACCACATCTATATAATCATTCCCTAAAGGGCTATTATATAAATTGACTGTGTTTTATCGATACTGTGGTTTTATGAGCAGAAATGCTGCCTCCTTCTTAGTATTTTTATAAATCAAATTTTATTTTTAATATTTTACATAATTTATTTTTCTGTATTGATATTTATATCAACATAATTTCATATTTTATTCATTGTAAATTCGCCTGTTTGTTTCTAAGCTTGAATAAACTTGTATGTAAGGAGAAAACTTCCTTGCACATGCTCTTAAAATATCTTTCAAGAACAATCTCAATGGATTAATGGATTATTTAATGAGAATGGTCCACTTTCTTCTAGGTTTTATTTATATGGTAGTAAATCCTATCTGACACTAATAAACAGAAAAAAAAACTTCCTCAGAAAAGTTTGCTTGCAAACCCAAACTAAGATGTGCTAACAGAAAAGCTGTAAGGTTTATAGAAGGTTAATGTGTTTGGAGTTATTAACCAAACCAAAACCACATTCAGTAATGCAAATGATGGGTCTGCTAGACTAGGTTTGTGTCAAAATTATAATATTACCTTCTATAAGGGAAAGCTCTATTTTCCCCTTTTTTCCCCCCTTGCATATGAACATGCATGAACACACACAAATGTTTTTCTGTATCAGAAAAGTGCTCAGCCTAGAAAGTCATGGTCAAGCTGATAAGAATTTGGTAGAGTCGAAAAAGAGTCTCATAATGGAGAATTTGGAGGAAAGCTTTTTTTCTGTCTTTTTAATATTTCTTCCTCTAATATGTACTATAATACTCAGTGACCCTATTAAAAATATGAATAACAGCAAAATTTGATAATAGTTGATGCAATTAACTCGAAACCAGGTGCAATGCATCTATTTTTGCTGTGAATTGTGAATTTTACTGTGAATCTTGCTGAAAGGTTTCATGCTTGAGTGTTATATACTGGTCAGAAATGGTTTGTAGTATCAGGAATATAATTCTATATAATGACAGAAATGGAGAGAGGTGTAAAGAGGGCGACAGTTGGATTAATGATGACAGTTCTGAGTGTGGTGTTTCTCAGCCTTGCCCAATTATGACATTGGGATGTCATTTTTAATTTCTACAAATTTGAGCTAGAAGACATGGGTAGTGTGAGTCTTCCCAACCTCGTGAAGACCAGACCTGTACATCTGTTAGACAAACCATGGCTGTTTCTTTCAGTTACCTAATTGAATGGTGAGAGATATTTAAGTGCAACTGTATTCCTGTCATGCATATTTGGGTTCCAGATAGAAGTATTTTCGCCTGACTGCTGAGTAAGTTTGCATCTATTGTTCTCAATTTAGAAGCTGCAATCAATGTTTTAATAAGTAGGATAAGATTTTGAAGTTTAAAAATAAGTTTTCTGGGTAATTTCCCCAAAGGGAGAAATCTGAAGAGTTTTCATGTGTTAATTTTGATATCAGCAGAACTGGAAATCTGAGCATCTATGATTAGGATGTTGTTGCTATCACTTTAAAAATGTATCTTTTCATTGATATTGATACAGCAGTTAAAACTGAACAAAGAAATTATTAACTTTTCTCAGGTGCGGCATCCAGCAGTTTTAATTCTGTCTTGTCCTTGTTCTTCATAGACTAAGGTGATCATGCAAATAAAGATCAGAAAAATAAACTGTAAAAGTAAATGCTGATAACTTATGTAAACCTAGGTGTCTTAGAAGTCTAACCCAAACATCTGTCTGCTATTTCTGCAACAGCATTGTATTTTCTTTCCAAAAGAGTTCAAGTAGTGGAAAAATAATCATAATATTAATGTTAAGAGGAGCTGTTCTTACATCCAGTGGTTGCAGTGGCGGTGTATATTTCCCATTTCCTCTTACTGTTCCAGTCAGGAAGAAGCAAAACTAAAACTGAGTAACTTTGGACTTCCATCCAGCTTTGGGAACTACTCGAGGAGTCCTTTTGTCTGGCCAGCCTGGAGCTCTTTCCGGATCATAGAATTGTAGGATCATAGAATGTTTTGGGTTGGAAGGGACCTTTAAGTTATCATCTAGTTCCAGCCCCCAGCCATAGGCAGGGACACCTTCCACTAGGTCAGGTTGCTCTCAGAGTCCCATCCAGCCTGGTCTTGAGCTCTTCCAGAGTTGAGGCCTCATCAGTGCCTCATGGCCATATGAATAAAGAATTTCTTCCTTGCTTCTAATCTAGATCCCTCATCTTTTAGTTTTAAACCACTCTCCCTTGCCCTATCACTATCTGCTCATGTAAAAGGTCACTGTTCCTCCTTTTTTTAAGCCACTCTGAAATACTGGAAGGCTGCAATAAGGTCTCCTTGGAGCTTCCTTTTCTCCAGGCTGACCAACCTCAACTCTCTCAGCCTGTCTTCATAGGAGAGGTGCTCCAGTCTCTGATCATTTTTGTGGCCTCCTCTGGACTCGCTCCAACAGGTCCATGTGCTGGATTTGTAACATTATTAATTTCACACATAACGCAGAAATAATAGTTATCTATTTTACTGGCTTATGGCTGAAAAGATATTGTTATCCAAGATGACAAGATCAGTTGTCAGCAGGTCTTTTATTTGTGGGGAATGGACAGCAGATGCTCAGGAGAACAGGTGTATGGAAAGAGCTACACCCAGGAAACCACTTGAGCCAAATCATCTTTTATGAGCCAAAGCACGTGGCTGCTAAGAAGCCCTTATTAGCACTAGTCTTAATTTTGCCACCAAAAATATCAGTGCTTAGAGCCCTTGAACCTGTCCCAGCTTGTGAGACTGGGCTGTAGCAGTCCTGATGCAGTTTAGCTGTGCTGCTCTCCAGGGACAGGCAGGCTGCAGCCCCAGCCACCAGCCTGCTCCTGTCTGTGCTCGCTCTGTGCCACAGCAATCAACATCCCGTGGGAACAGGACACGCAGTGGCTGTCACCAGTTTACTTTATTAAGTAAATTTACTTCATAAAAGAAGTTTAATTAAACATCTTGCATGGTTAATCTCTTTCAGTGTAGGCTTTTGGAAAATTTATTGCTTTTTCCCTTTCATTGCTTTTCTTTGACTGGTACTTTGTTTCATTGAATTCCAGATTCAGTCTGTCTGTATTAAAAATTATTTCACAGTTTCTGGTTGGAAAGTGTATATCAGGAGAGGCTTTGACATTAGAAAGTATAAATCAGGAGAGGTTCTTTGATTCAAGCTTTCACAAAAAGCCCAAACAAACTGGGTTTGAGGTGTTGGTTGAGTTTTTTTAGGGGAGTTTTTTGGTTTGTGGGGTTTTTTTGTTTGGTTGGTTAGTTTTTTTGTGATTTTGTTTGTATGTTTGTTTTTGTTATTTTTAGTCATTATTATTATTTTATTTCCCAACTAGATAAAATTTCTCCAGCATACAACCAAAGTTTTATTCTGTTTACTTAAAATTTGTTTCATAAATGAAACATATCATTAATATTTATTTTACAATATCAGCATTTGAGACTTCAAGGGCATAGTCTTTCTAAAGAAAAAAAAGGGAATATGGGCATATTTTTCTGTGCAATTAAGATTGCTATTTTTCCAAATAGGACCTGTATGAATTTAAAAGACGTGAAGCTTTAAAAAACATTGATACAAAATTTACCAATCTTTGTCTCCATGTACCCCATTTTAGCATGTTAATTTCTTGAACCAACTCTTCCATGCTTCAGAACATCCAAGAAACTGATTAGACCTCAAATCTGTGTTCTGCTCCCTGACTTTGCAGTTATCTTTTCAATTATCTCAAATTTATTTTTTTGTTCACCTGGTTTTGTGCCATTTTTCAGTTAAATGTGATTTCATTTCTTCTGCAAATGATGTTTGATTAGAAGGAATAATTTGTTTCCTATGTGAGTATTTCTCAATTAACTGATTAGAAAGTTTGGCTGGGAGGTTTTTGTCATTTTTTTTCTGCTTCAATGTTCTTTCCCTGTTTGAATCAGAGGTTTCAAGAATCCCCATCACATTATTGCTCTTTTGGTGTCTGCTTCTTTTTGAATACCCGAATGCTCATTTCATTTTTAATAATGTCAGCAAGTAACGACAGTTTTGGTTTGCCTATTTATCAGTTTGATTTTGTTTCAAAATCTGTTTTATGAACAAAAGAGAATTTTCTGAAAGATCTTGAAGGGTCAGCTACCCTTTTTGTGTTTCACAACAGTGTATATCTTCCATTTCATCAGCAAAACAGTATAAAACATCTGAATATGGATTTTTAAAAACTGGCAAAAAGTTTTAAAGGATATTAATTTTTTCACATATGATGATAAAAAACATACAGATTATAGATATTTATAAACTGCATTAAATCTTCCTGTTATTTGGGAGTTTGTTTTTCTTAACAATTTTTGCTTTGTGATTTATGAAAAATATTGAGGTGAATAATCAACATCTAAATCCTTTCTTCAAACTGAAAGGGCAATTTATGTGTGAGAAAACTGTATTTGGTGTTTAGGAGATTAAGCCTTCTACAGTCTACAATGTTCATTTTTCCAGTCATGCAGTTGAATAAACGACCCTTGTTAGCTATCACTATTAGATCAGTTTAAGCATGAAAGGTGACAACCTGCTTTTATTGAAGTTGTTGGCAAAGCTTCCAGTGACCTCAACAGAACCAGAACTTAGGCGGAGAAAAGGCATCTCAGAATTACGTGCTGAGAAATAAAAACTTCACTTCTATATCTGCAAGGAAAAAAAAAACCCTGGAAATTCAATAGATGGACTATTTTATTACAAAATTCTGCTTACCTCTCTTTTTAGTATGCTTGTCTCAGCTGGATGAGACTTTTGAATCTTTATATACTCATTAGTAGTGAGCATGTAGGTCTTCACAAAAGGAAACCCAACCAGCTGATCTTGTGAAAAAGCTTCTACAGCTCTGGAATATGGGCTAGAAACTGCAATAAAACTGATAGATTTTTGGATTCTAATTTGGAAATGGTTTTTTTTGTTGATATTATGGAAGAAGATAGGAACACAGGACTTTAAAATCTGCACTTGCAAATCTCACTGTGAACCCTGGCCGAGTTGCTTTACTGTCTGAGATGCACGTTTGAGTGTGTATAATTTCATAGATTAAACCATCAGGCTATCAGTTTCCCTGTGTCTAATAAACATGCTCTATGCAGAATTGATTTTGCTTGGCCAGTTTCAAGATGAAAATGTACTTTTATCTATTTTTCTAAAGTATTTATTGAGGTCATTTCACATACTGCAGCAGCAGAAGTCAATGTTCAGTATTTTCATGAGATAGATGAGCAGCAAGATGATAAAATCTTGCTTGAAGGATTTGGCCTGCACCAAATTAATCCAATCTCAATGCAAAAATAAGGCTGGGAAAAAAAATATGTGCAAGACAAATCAAGAGCACAAAGTCTAAATTTTTTCGTAAGCTCCATGTAACACTGTCTTCCACCTTCCATTTCCCACATTATTCTGGAACCTGCACTGCACTGACCCCAAATGCTGGGGGGGAGGAAACTAAGGGGGCTCTTTCTTCTATTTTTTTAGCACTGCTCTAAGTCTCTCTGTATTGCCACTTGCCCTTCAGATGCACAGAGACCTAACGCAGCTGAAAAAGCCAAACAGTTTGATTCTGTACAACTCACCTGAGCACGGCTGGGTGCTGGGCTCCAGCTGCTCATCTGGGACATCAGAACCTCTGCTGAAGTTGGTCTCATCATTCTTTTGCTTTTGTGCCTCCTCCTAAATAGATTGTTCCACCCAGCAAGGGACTCTACAATAATGGAGGATTTGAGTAGTATTTCCCTATTATCACTTAAAGATGTATTGCAAAGGCTGTAAATGTTTTCTGACTTAGAAAAAAATTTTTGCCATACTTTCTGCCCTCACTTTTACTCAAAGGTGTTAAACATTTGCTATTCTCAACGTAAATGGCTGAAATACAGAATTTGTCAAGCTTGCTGAGACATTTGCTGCATCACTTGATTTTGAATCCTTTGCTCAATCTGTTTTTTAAAAGTTTGTTTGGGCCACATTAGCATTTGAGTTACCTAAATAATTATTTTCACTGTGTGTCCTTGTGGGAGAGAGGCAATCTTAGTGCATTTTTTTCAATACCTACAGTTATTGATTGGTGTAAATCTGGAAGAGGGGTAGGAAAACAAGTTTAGTGGTCTAGGACACCTTTTTCAGACATCTCTCTGCTAATAGAGACTGGAGCAAAAAGGATAATTGCAGACAATTTTTAGTGGTGTATAAAAAGCTATACTACAGAACAAAATACCTGCGCTTAAATCTTTTGTGGTAATATATCACATATAACATTTTCTTCCGGAGGTGATCCTGTGTTTACTCAATCTATTTACCACTGTTTAAAGGATTACACAGTATATAATACCAGCAGCAATTTTGCCCAAGCAGGGATGAGTTAAAATAATTATTATAATGGAATTTTCACGTATCTCGGCTCTTCAACATTTGGTTTCTCAATTAACAGGGTTTTTATTAGGGGAGCTAGAAATAAATATGATGACCTAGGAGAGCATCAGGATTTCTGATTACCTATGAATTCATCATGCTTCTCTACTATGAGAGGCTACTAGCAAAAATCAGTAGTTTGCTATCAGCTAGTTAACCTGAAATAATACAGGTAGATACAGAATACATATTTTCAAGTCCAATACATAGATTTTAATAAAAATAGATTTAAATTGACACTTAAGTCCCATACTTTTTAATTGGTATTGCATCAATTTAATACCATAATAAAATTGTTATAGCACAGAAACCTTATGTGTAACATTTTTATCAGTAAGTGCCATACCTGGGGTATCACATAAGCTGACCATGAGTATTTGTTTTTGTATTTAGAAAACTAGAAAAAATAGTCTCATCATAAATATAACTGCAGAGGTTCCTAAAGCATGACAGTAAATTTTTCTCTTTGCTCTTGCAGCTTGCGTCATTGGTAGGGTAAAAAGAGAAGTGGTTGTCTAGCAACACTGACATCTTTATTTCTTGTTTTGATAGTGCTAATCTATCAGCATCTGCAGCTAATGGGAACACATAATTTAGAATTTTTTCTTACAGCTCCATATGTGAAGCAAAATGCAATTTTAGTGGTAGGCAAGAAACTGAATTTGACCTTTATTTTTAAAAGATTGTGTTGTCATTTTAATATCACTTAGTAATTCACAATAATTAATAATTATTACATGTACATTAATTTTTAAGAGGTAATTAATAAAAATTGTATTCTTCAGAAATAATTCCTGACTGCAAATCGACATAATAATAATAATAATTAGTAAATTAGAGTAGGTATTATCCTTTGGATTAATCTTTATATTGTTAGAAAAAGTAAGGTGTTTTCAGGTTTTTTTCCCCCAGATGATTTTTATTAAGTGACAACTAGATTTATAGAATGATATTTTCTGCTGAATTAATATTCTTTTCAGTACGTAGCCTCCGTAGACTGATTTGACTGGTGGCCAAATGTCTTTAAAGCATAGAACAGTAGGCTGAAAGCATAAGGGAGAAGGTGATTGATCTTGGAAATGGGTAATTTCAAGGTATTCAACTTAAACAAAAGACAAATTTTTAAATGTGGAAAGAGTTCAGATGCTAAAGAAAAGAGAGAAGTGGTGCATCAAAGGAGAACTAAGATACAGTCAAAATCTAAGAAGAAACAACAAGAGGTAGAGAAGGCCTGGAAACAGTAATGTAGTTCTGAATTGGATTCAGATGGGAATTCAGGTGTGGACATTGTAATTAATGTGGCCTGTGTGGCTAAGGAAGTTAGAGCTTCTTGGTGTTATGCTTGGCAAGGGAGGAAATCAGTCAAATGCTATTTGTAAAACTGTTCAAAAATAGACTGAATACAGTGGTTCTGTTTAGTGATCGGTACTTTTGTAATTGTACAGTAAAGCAGTTTAAGTCCTAGGATAAAGGAGGGTTTTTTTCAGAGGTGATGGAGTTATAGTTAATATATTTAATTTTGAAGTATAGAATTTGAAAACAAACAAAATACAATAGCTGGGATCCTGGGTTTGATTAAAAGTTCTCCTTGTTCAGCATCCTGCTTGTGACAGGAACCTGTGAAGGAAAGAAACGTTACACATATGTAAAAACCTGTCCTTGGGATATTTTTCTTGCTTCTGGGAAGTAATTTTGGGACATCTCAAATCAGAAGCTTCACATGAATAATTTTTAATGGGTATTGTTGGATGTATTTTCCACTAGTTAATCGCCTTCCATTTTGGATCAATGTGTATTTTGGGTCTTGGTGCTATCTGAATAAGGAGCTTCAAAATGTTCTTGTTTTGTACATTCTTTAGCTTGTTTTAGCCAGCTGCCTCACAATAACACTGATTTGCCTATGTGTCTTGTATGATGAGAAATAGTAAATGATAATTTCCCACTTGCTTTCTTGGTATTAGTAATAGTTTTATAGCTTCCTGTGACAGTTCCCAGTCATTAATTCCTTGAAAAGTGCCCTTCTTGGGAGGCAAGCACAGAGCCATGAAGCCAGGGGTAGCTGTCTGCCTCCCCCCTGCAGGTCAGGCATGGTGCAGACATCCATTTACAGCCGGTCCAGAGAGCAGATGGACAAGAAATATGTCTGTGGAGAGCCTTTAAAAGATGGAAATGACAATCTGGGACATTGTTTATCCCCTATATGGAGAACGAGATAATCAGAAGTACTTTATATGTCATTAGAGAACTTGTTACTTGCGATTGTTAACATTGAGAGAATTCTTGGAGTAGTGCAAGGCTTTTATAATTCTTATATAAGGTAGAAATATCTTCACCTTCTGAAGATAGCATCATCCCTCATCGATTTTCTCAGATATTGAATTCAAGTTTCCCAGAAATTTTTGTGAATCTTGAGCAAATATTATCAGCCCTGGATAGATTATTCAATAAACCTCATTCTTTTAGGATGTCTTCTCCAAGATATACGTGTAAATGCAGGGGATTCTCAGCTGAAGCTTAGAAAGTTAATGTCACATATCTTATATCTTGAGAATATACATCTGAATTATCACAGAAAAGTACTAAGTGTGAGAATGATTGATTGAGACTTTGAAATACTGGAGTGTAATATCAGAAACGTTCAAGTCAGGCAGCCTTGGTACATTTAAATACATGTCTGATGAAGGTTTCATGGCATGGTTAACTTTCCTAGTTGTTCCATCAGCTGGTTGAAGGTGTAACAGAGGAGGTAGAAGTTCGAATTTGTGCTATGTTTGCACTGCCTACTGGGGCCAGTAGCTTGTGTGCACAACACTGAGTAACTGCTGTAAGTCATCCTGACAGAGGTTTCACGTGGCACTGGGCACAGCTGCCTCATCTCATCTACAGGGGGGCTGATCAGACACTCTGGTCTGATGGGTCATCTTTTGGAGACAGGAAAATGTTCGTGTCCTACTTGCATTTGGTTATGGAGAGACTTATCCCACCTGGACAGGGCTGAAGTGACATTACAGAAGTTTGCTCTGCAGTTTCAATAGAAAAAAGTTTGAGCAGGAAGGGTCTAACCCTCCACCCCACACCACAGAGGTGGTGTCAAGCTTTGGGAGCAAAGGAGTTGAGGGAGAGTAAAATAACTCAGGACAGGGCTGAATTTGTTAGATGACGTTTGAGGAATGAGGTGGGAACAAAAATGGTGGGAGTTCAAGGAGCAAGGGATTCCTTTGCCTCACTGAGTAACAGCCTGGGGCTCAGTATTTAAAACTGATACCAGAACCAATCCCACATGCCAGCACTCTGCAGACATGGGAGTGTGTAACTCATCTTCTCTTTTCATTGTTAATACCCTTTCAGACTGTTACATCTTCCCATCCTGTCTCCATTTTCAGCTACCCAAGTTGATAAATATTTAATTATATAAATTTTCCATCATAAATCATTTCTTCCATGCTCTAATCTGTTCAGCTGGTCTTTTCTTAACACACAGCAATTTGTCAGTCTTACAGCTAACATTATGTCCTGCACTGAATTAATTCCTTGTAGTGTGTTCATGCCAAAAACTGGCCAAAGGTCAGGCAATTATCATTTCTGCAATGCATTGTCTGCATGGATTTTAGTCTGCACTGCACTAAGCCTGTGTTGTTTTTTGGTATTTCTGCAACGTGGGAGTTTCTATCACCCACACTTCTCTTTTGTCGTATTTTCTAGATTTCTTCCTCTCAGTGAATAGCCAGCCACACGTTGATTTCTATGTCCCTAGGTGTTTTTTAAGTGCATTTTTCTAAATTGAAACTCGTGCTGTCATTTTCTGCCCACTAGTGCCTCTGGCTCTGTCACTAACATTTCTCAGCTCTGACTGATATTCACAACTCTTTCTGATTTAGTATTGTCTGCAAATTGCACTAGAGCATTATAAAGATATTTTTAAAAAGGTAGAGCTCATTTAAAAATTCTAGAAGACATTTTTCCCCAAACTGACTGTTCTCATCAACCACCTTGTCTGTTGTCCCCAGTGGATATGATACATTGTGATATCAGAAATCAAATCTCATGCTTGAAAAGGATAATAGCCTTCATTTTCAGATTGGTACCTTTCTTTTTTTCTTTTTCATAGTATTCTTCCTTGGTCTCTCAAGTACAAAGTTGAATAAATATGTGGTGTACATAGGAAAACCTGGCAAGAGATTGTCTCATTACAAGAGTAAGGCTAGAAGTAATAGCTTATTTAAAGGGGTGACCTTATTTGAAAGGAAATGGGGAAATTATTCAAGAGGAAGAGAAAAGATTAAGCTTCCTAAGTTTTTCGTGCTCAGAAAACTGTAACATGTTGTCCTTAGACATGTTTTGGAGAACTGCAGTACTCCTCAGTGCTATTCCTGTACAGTTCTAGTAATTTGGCTAGATTTCTCTGGCTGTCCTCCCAGGTGTCATGGGAAAATAAAATAGAAAATGAGAGATTGTGAGACTCCTCAGCTTGGTGCTTTGAGTGAGAGTACAGCACATGGCGGGTGAAAGTCAGCTGACTTGATCAGGAGTTATGTTCACAAATCTGGCAGGGTGGCTGTGTCTGCTGTGGTGATCTGTAATTTACTGCAGAGATACTATTTGGATGTATCAGGTGCCCCTGCTGATCAGGCCCTCGAGCTGTGACAAATAGAAGCTGGTTACTGGCTCTTTGGATGGGGCACTGAATGCTGCTCTCTGGAGAGGATTATGGTATTCATGCCTAGGAATAATAGCAGGGACAAAAGGAGCAGTAGGCAGCCTTGCCACCCCCCTTGAAAATTCTCTACCTGTCTCTAGTGAGCCTTTCACTTCCCCCAGGGCAGCTGCACACCCTTCTGTTAGGAAGGCGACAGATGCCAAAGAGCACCCGGCACTGAGAGATTCTCCCAGTCTCTCACCTTTCTCCCAGTTTGCCACGTGGCTCAAATGATAACTGGGAAAGCTGAGAGAAACCACAGGCCTGCAAAGTGGCCGCTCTAGCACGGACACATGGTAACACAGTGAGGAAGCTGGCATGATCAAATGAATTACCACAGCCCCCTGCAAGGTATCTGAGATGGTGGAAGAGATCCAGATTCAGGGACAGAGGCTGCTGTGAACAAAAGCTTCCAATTTCCAGTGCGTCATTAAAGACACAAAATGAGTCCAACAGTAAAGGAATCAGTTTTAGAGGAAATTTTCTTATAACAGCTAAAGGCAGCGTAAGTCTTCTGATTCCTGCTTACAGATATGCTTTGCCACCAACTTGAGAGGAAGGCACATGGATCCACAAAATCTCGGTGTGCAGTATGTCTCACGGAAAACTACAAATGTATTATCCACTGGAATAAGAATTCACAAATTAAGAAACTGATGTTCCAATTTGGTATTTGTATCCTACAGTAAATAGAAATAAGAACAGGTAGAGTAGGATATAGAAAAAAACCCAGAAATCTTCTTTATGGGCCTTCAGGATTCCCTTTTGTAGAGCACAATCTAGGTCTTTATTTCCTTACTGTTTTTAATCTCTTAGGGTTCTGCTGCCTTCTGTTCCTTTGCAAGGTCGTATCTAACAAAGAGCAAGCATGAAGCCAATGGAACAGCTTGTGCAGTTATTGCTGCTGAGGCACTTTAATTCTTGGACTTGCCTCCTTTCCTGGGGCAGCCATTTAAGAGACAGGTCTCCCACCAGGTGCACAAAATACCCTTCCAAGGAAATGCCAGCTAATTGCTTTCATTCTGCTTTGGAACCTCAGGGCCAATGAAAAGAAAAAACAATGGTCTAGAAGAGCACTAACATGAGATACTGAAGTTCTGTTGGCAGTTTGCTTTGATATGTGCAAGAATTCAGAGCAAGGTTAATAAAAGTAGAAATGTTCATGAAGTCTAATATCTTTAGTTTTAGTTTAAACATGGTTTAAGTTTATTCCACAAAGGTAGCTAAATAAGGAAGCAGATGCATGAAAATGTTCCTGCAGTGGGAAATCAATCTACTGTGGTGTAAAATACAGTGGAACTGCCTTTCATAAATGTGCTTCTGGGTCTTAATGAAACGTTTGCTGTAAATGGAAGATAAGAGGTGTTCTCCTCAGTCTCAGCATGTTGACCTTTTGGATTTTTTTCACTGCCACACATTTCTGTGTCAGCTTTCCCTCAAAATAGGATGATGCCTTTGTTAGACCACTCATGGACTGATTTGGGAAAGAATTATTGTAGTTTTAAACAGTCTCAGGACCAGAAAGACTTACTGTATTTGGAATCTTGGAAGTGGTGTGGATTTTTACAGGATTATTTGTTAGTTATTTTTAAACATGCTGAGAGTGTATCCCTTAAGAATGAGGCTGCAATGGCCAGTTTGAAAGAAATAACATACATATAATATGAAATTCTCTATTCATATTTTGGAATAAAAATACAGAGTGAAAAGTTTTACTAAAACATGTGATTTAAGAAGATTAGCTCAGACTCCTAGACTTTGCCATCCTTTCAGTGTTACAGTAGGCTGAATGTAATGTACAGGTAACAAGAGATACTTCTGTATAGTTTTAAAAAGCTACACTTAACCCTCTAAATGTTTTGGTACTCTAAGCCTCTGGAGCCTTTTCTTGGAGGAGGGATCTGATCTTTGGTTGGAACTAAGCAAATCATCTTGTACTGTAAAGCAGTTACTGGCTTTTAACTTGGATGTCCAATTAAATATAATGTAACTACTGAAAGAAAGGAGATGACCTACTGTGACATAGTAATTGATTGACATGAACCAGTTCTGCTTCCCTCCCATTCTGCTGAAGGGGTTCTGTCTGCTGATATTCAGGCAGGAGAGTTTGCAAGAAGGAAAGGCTGCTCTGTAGAAGATTATTCACAAAGTTTCCAGTGCTCTGGAGCTGGCAGAAATGTCAGACTAGCCAGTCTCCCTCTTTTGGGTCTTTTTTTAATATCATTTTCAGTGTTACCTTAGTTCACACAGTCCATGCAAAAAATCAAGACATAAAAACTAAACAGTCCTTGTCTTGTGCCCAGTAGTCTTGAGACCTTTTTGCCATTTCATAAGCTTTCATAGCACAGCTCTGAGAGTCCCCTGAGTTCTGCAGAGATTTACGTAAGATGTAGAAAGGTATAACAGGAAAAAAACTTATCATTCCTTTCCTTCTCCCTCCCTCCATTTTCTTTTGTTCTGTGAGCAGTTTCCCCAAATCTCACCCTTTTTAAGAAGCTAATTACTGCTCTTCACTGGCATGCATTAGCATTATGCTGTTGTCAGTCTGTCAGGTGCACTTAGTCAGGGTTTAATAGGCTTGCAGTGAGCTACAATTAAACTCTGGAATTAACATTTAAAGAGTGTTTACATGACTTCCTCTTCCCTTCCTCCCCCGCAGCAGTTTGCTTAAAGACGCAAGCAGTTTTATGCTTTGCTTTAATTGTTATGTGAGGGAAATACTGACGAAATCCATGAAGTTGACTTTTGTTTAAAATTTGAGCTCTATTTTTTGCAGCTCTTGGGAAACATTACAGTGCTATTTTTCAAACGAAAAATCGTAGCAATTTAAAATTGTATGGTCAAATATACTTTCGTAACCATGCTAACAAATGTCAGCAGTTAAAAAGAGGAAGAGCTGTTGCTCATTCAGAAGCAGTGTCGTTTTCCACTAAGCCCTGAGAGGAGTGAGGGGCTCTCTGGCATTCTTCTGCTCCAGAGGCAGAGGAGACTTGCATGTGCATGAATTACTGCTCTCTCTGTGGCCCCCCAGAAGCTCCACTTCCCTGTCTTCAGATCTCAGTGCTTTGGTCTCTTGAAAAGCCAAGTCGTGTTTGTATGGATTTAGACACTCTTTGTGCAGATGTGCTTCTTTCCCAGTCAGAGAGGGATATTTTATGCTGTATCAGTCCAGTCAGGGTCCTCTTGTCATTCACTCAGACCAGTTTTGTTTCCTCGGTTGACTGAAAGTTCTTTCAAAGACCTCAAGGCTCAAGAAAGCCCTGCACACTCCTGCTTCCTTTGCAGAAGTCACCTGTGGGCTGAAAGAACTTTAAGAATTAAATGTTAGATGCATATTTTGTGCTAGGCATGCTCCAGAGAGCCCTGGTGGGAAGCCTCTTTAGTAATGGGTACAGAGTGCTGAGTTTTGAGGATTCAAAATTCTCAGTGGGGAAAAATTACCATTATGTTAGATCAGTGTTGGTGCCCCGCTGTTACTGCAGCTGAGGATATGCCCTAGAGTGTGGGGGTTTTCTTCTCAGCTTAGGCGTTGGGTGGAAAAGGAGAATCTGTTGCCTTTCCTTTAAATGGTGACTTTGCAATTTAGCTCTTAAGTATTTCTTAGATATCCCTGCTTTTCTAAACTTTCACATTTGGCAGATTTGTTGCTACACTGTACATTGTAATTTATTTATTAATGGTTATTGCCTATATCATCTTTATGCAAGCCAGTTGTGACTGTCTGGTTCTGTGTGTGGAATGTGAGGGTACCACTACCTCATCTTGAGAATTTTCAGAGAAGTTTTGATCCTCAGATGACACCTGTCCAAACACTCTCCCTTATTTCTGTGCGCAAAGATCCATCCTAAATTCTTCAAATTAAGAAGCTATTCATGTTTTTAATTCTTGTAAATAGATAGGGTGGTAGTTGAGGGAAATGGGAAGGTTTTAAAATAAACAGATGATATTGTTTGTCCAATAATATAAAATTAAATTTTCTTTCAGGTGGACATGAGGGAGTTTTTGGGAAAAAACCATGAACTCTCCACATGACTCAAAGACCAATACTTATGCAGCCGGGGTACTGCTAATTGCTGCATGAATGTATTGGCCACAAATGACAATATCAAACCAATGGTCACCTTCAGTTCCTCTTCCACGTTTCTCTGTAACCTCAAAACTTGTCCCATTTCTCTCAGCACAGCTATTATCAGAAGAGTTCATATGGGTTGTGATGATGAATTCTATGAAACCAGTGGGGAACTTGAGGACCATTCAAAAGGTGCTGCAGAACCAGTATTTGGACAGATATGGCGAACCCTAAATTGAAATAGAGGACTTTAATGTTGTGTTACTGGGATAAGCTTTTTTTCTCACCATGGAATGGGGGCAGAACACATAAACAACTCTAGATGTCAAAGCCTTTTGTGATCCACCATTAATTTAATAACAATAGCTCCTTAATGAGTTTTTACTATCCAGCTGGTGATTGATCTCTTTTACCTTCTTTTTGATTAGGCTGTTTAAATTATGCCATTTAAATCAGTATTTAACAAATTTTTCTATTCAGATTTTCAATGTCTTAATCTCCCAGATCAGTTCAATTTCCTGTACTATAGTGGAGTCTGAAAAAAAGCAAATTGTTTTACAATACTGAGAGGTGATGCTTGGAGCAGGAAATGCCCAAAATCAAATAATCTGCATGAGAGTGAGGTAATGGATATGCAGTCAATATCTCTTTATCCTGAAGACAACAATCCTTGTAACACAAAAATATTTTAATTTCTCATCAACTGTGTTAGAAAAAGAAAAAAAGTCCTTTTGTTTTTTGGTAATGGAATCTTCTGGCCATTGAAGTGTGCTCTAACATGTAATGCTAGAGAAGTTTGCTTTCCTGACCTTAGCATGGTCCTGTCCAAAATATTGCAACTCTGTAATTGTCTTAGCAGCAACAGTACAACGCAGACTGCACAGTGCTGAGTATATGAGTCATGCTAAAGCCAGACATTGTGCAATTTGACAGGAAAAAATGACTTGAGAAGAATATTTTAGATGAAATATTTTCTGACTCCTTAGCTTGAGGACGCATATCAGGTTACAGGGCAAATATGCTTTAGAATGGATGATCTAAAAAGAATTGGAGAACTTTGAAGATATTATGCTGTAGGCCAGATGAATTAAAAAAACCTCAGGAGAAAATAATCCTATCAAAATACTGGGGCAATCTTTGAGTAACTCCTCTTTGTTTAGACAGGAGAGATGCCTCTTTTTTAACTTTTTTTAAATGTTCTACCTCATAAAAGAGATAAGGTTTGTGGAACTGGAAATCAAATAATGTGTATTTATTCAAGAAAAATATTCAATAGCGAGGTGTTCCTACATGGTCTTGTTTATGTTGCTGAACTTTGAGACCGAAGCTCTCAATCCAGCAGGACTGAGCTTGCAGGAGGATGCTGTGCACACCTTTGGGAAGTCCCATGAATATTGCTGTGTAAAGTCCTGCCAACAGACAATGGCCTTCACTAGAAATTGGACCAAACTTCACCAGAGCAAGCTGACAAAGGCAGTAGCTTCATCATCTCAGAACAGAAGGTTCAGCAGGACTTAAACGTTCCTTGTACTACTAGAATTTTAGTTTGGATTGTGACTGCAGAAGGATTTTCATGGCACTGAGCCTTTATATGTTCAAGGGCAAGAATTTAAAAGGTGTTTGGTGAACATGATTGCTTTCATCTCACCTGTCATCAAAAATAATGTTTTAAAAAACTAAGTTTTCAGAAAGTGCTGTATTTTCTTTGCTCCTTGCAGAGACTCAAACTGGTTTTTCAAAATAGATTTGTCTGATTATTTTTTTATACTAAATGAGGTTCCCGTGAAAAGGAGGGAATTTGGTCTGAATTTAGAGTGGCAGGCTGATTTTACACCTATAGCTGTTGAAATCATGCTGTGGAGGGTCTTTTGATAGTGATAATCTGTGTTCATTAAAAAAAAAATCTGTTCCGTTGACATTTCAAAATGAAAGATGGTCAGTGGTGTTGAATGCTAGTTTTGCTGTGAGCGTTTTCCTTGAAACACTCGACAGAAAAGGCATAAACCTGTTGAGGAGTTTGCTTTAGTGATATTCCTGTCTGTCATGGTTTTGTTACTCATGATCTAAAAGTTCAGACAAATGAAATACTGAAATATTTTAGTAAGAAGAGGCACATTCCTTGTTGAGGGTGTTTAGACAGATTTGTAGCAGTAGGAAGGATATTTGGGATGACTGCAAATGCTGGTTGCCTGCAGCCAATCTCACTGAGCTGCTGAAATACCGGTGTGAGATGGGTAAGGCATCGAGATGCTGGATGATTAACAGCAAGGACAATTTGTGTTGGTGTATTGCACTTAAATCATCCTACGTCTTGTCACACTTTTCCTAAATGAATTATCAGAGTTTGTCACTAGAGACACATAGCCTGCATAATAAGGAGAAGTCATTAACCATCTAGATTGCTCTATGTTTTTTGCATTATCTCTTCTGCAATGAAATCTTAACCTACATTAACGTGATAATGGAGACGTTGTGCCCAAGGATGTATGCCAAAGCAAATAATTCTGCAGTAAACCCTTTCCTGATCAGCAGAGCAGGACTGTGATAGCTTAGGAGACAGAAAAGAATGGGAATAGGGAAGTCAGACATGGAATAATAGTGGTTTACCTTGCCTTTCACTATTTTCCAAGGAAGAAGCTGCACCTCATCTGTGGAAGACTTCCCGTCCCCCCAGTCCCTTAAAATACTAAAAACTTTTTAAAGGAACTTTATAAAAAATTTTAGAGAGGGGTTTGTCACTGACTGAAACATATTGAAACAGAATGACTGTGTACGTTGATAGGATATAAAAGAAGAAGCTGTTTTTTCATCAGTATAATCTCTTTTCTCTACATGCAGTTCTGATAAATTTTTTAGCAGGGGAATGAGTTAATTATGTTTCGGAAATAAAAATTAGATTTATAATATTCACACACTTTCACCTTTACCAAAACTTCTAGATTGATACACCAGCAATAAATCTTGGAGCTATGAGAGATACAGGAGTTAATAAAAAGCCTATCAATTTTAATTCAAAATGACAGAATACATTCTGATTTATTGTGATGTAAAACATGATCTCCCCTATGATATGATATTCCTACCCTGAAGAATATTCTAATTTAATCATAATTCTCTTATATTTCTAGTAATTAAATAACATCCCATCAGTTACAAATAGAACACTTTATGTACCAGATTTTCACTGCTTTATGTCTCCTGAGCAGTTATGAGCAGTTATAGTATAAAAGGATGAGGCCTGGTAGTTCACTAAATCTGGAATATTGTAACAAGAAGCAAACTTATTTTCAAGAATGCAGTGTTTTAAAATAGTGTAAGCCTTACTCTTAAAAAGAGAACAAGATTTCTAAGGTTTGCCATAACACTCAAAGAAGGCTTTTCTCCATGGTCTGATGAAAGATGGAATGTTTTTCTTATTATTAAGTGCGAGCATTGTGACAGAAAAGATGAATCTTGGAAAGAGAAGAATCCTCCTGAACACCTGTGAATTCAGCTGGTGTGCTTGCTCCCTCAGTCTATTATTATTATGCACCCTAATGGTCATGAAAAAGAAATGTATGACTGCCAGCCCTGCTTAAGCAGACCTTGAGTTAGGTGAACTAGAGAGGCCTTGGTGATAAGTATTTACCCGTTCAGGTGTTAATGATGTTTCAATTCCATGCCTGATGAACTTTGAATTACATGCTTAGCAGTGCTGTGGCAGTTTGCTGCCAGCAGAATGTACCACTGCAACAGCAAGGTACACACTAAGGGCAGCTCTGCTGGACAGTTAAAACTCAGAACAAAAATTTGGTTTTCAGAAGCTGCTGTTGACACTGAATGAAATGATAATCAAATTTGACATTCTGCTCCAATAGTGAGCCAGGGTTTCAATAAGAAAATCCAACATATATGTATGCTTCTCTTCTATCCTGGGGTGATCAGAAATACAGAATACATACAAAACTGCATCAGTCTGTGGTGGCTTTATCTTTGGAGCTCTAACTGCACTTTAAACTACATTAAATTCAGTTCACTAATCTGCAGTTGTCTGTTTAAGCTAAAATATCCTACCTTCTGTTCTTCTTTAGCTCATGTGAATCTGAAAGAAATATTCTATGTTGGACCATTCCCTCAGGGCATGTAGTCACATTCCTCCCTCCCATGATAAAATCAGCTGCCCTTGGACTGCTGGGGTGAGAAGAATTGAAGCATTGTCTCTTTTGATTGTTAGATCTGGCAGTCTTTCTAAATAGTGCAGTATTCCTGAAATTTAATCACTAGCTGATACTAAAATCAAGATATTACCATGGCTTCCAACTGCTATTTGAATATTTCAGCTTGAAATAATCATCTGTGGATTGGTGTGCTTTAATGGAGCAGAAAACATATTCTGTTATTGCCTAATCCATTCATCCTCACTTGCCAATTTTTTAAGCCTGTCCAAATCTACATTTTATCTTTCTTCCCTTTTTCTCTGTACAGGGAAGTAACTTGGTGACTTTGCTTCTACTGGCATGACACTGCTGCCAGGTCAGGAGTGTCACTGGGAAATGTATGTGCCTCAGCTGCTGCACTGCCACCTCTGGAAATAAGGGTGGAAGACATGAAAAGGGCTGTTTTGCACAACACATTTTGAAGAAAATTTAGGTTGTCTTTATGAAAGACAACATTCTAGTACTGCCATGGATAGGGTAACTCACACAAGGCTTGATTTTGCAAATAGGGTGCATTTAAATATTTTTCCCTGACTGGTTGGTTTCTATTTGTATTTGCAGTCATTTGCTGTCAGTGAGTTCCACCACTAAATCTCTTTTTCTCAACCTGCTCCATATATCTAGATGCTCATATGTCCTTCCATGTCTGTCTGGTTTGTGCTTTTTTCCCTAATAAACAGCTCACCCTAAAAAAAAGTAGTGAGGTTTGGGTAGATAGTGCTCTTTTTACTGACAACAAAGTAAGTGTGCATTATTTTTATTAGTGGAGTATTTGCCAGTGTTGCAACACCTCAGGGTTTGCCTCTTTTTCCTTTTCCCTCTCTTCTCTCCAAGTATTTCTCTTACCTAGGGATAAAGGTGATGATCAGCCTTATAAAAGATATTTTTGATCAGAGAGTATAATGAAAAACATCTCACACAAATATCATTAGACACCTTAAAAATAATCTACAATTATAAAACTTTAGGGTTTTCTTGTCATTCTCTCTTGCTATCTGTTAGCTTTGCTCTGGGCACTCCCTAGTTTTTCCTTGGAACACACTTTTCCTCACCACCACTCCCACTTTTAAATGAAGCTGATACTGCCTTGCAGTTACTTTTATCGTGTTGTATGGCATTAAGTAAAGCAAGACATATCATAAAATATTAAAATAAAGATATTTAACAGCGTTACTGAAGTCAGTGAAATGTCTGCATCTCATCAATTGGTATTTCAAGAGCAGGAACAGCAACCTGGTACTAGCTGTACTGTCTTGGTGCTGTAGCAATCAAACTGCAATAAAGAAGGAATAGTTACCATGCTCAATACAACTCGTCAGAGGGGTGTGAGATGGAAAAGCCCATCGGGTGTGACCCGGTTGTGTTGGCAGCCACCATCACTCTGCATGGCTGCAGAAGTCTGTTGGTGATTACTCATAAACTGAGAAGAACCCTCTTATCAAGTTGGATGATTTGCAGCTGGTAATTGTCCCATCTTTGCCACCCAGCCGCGTGGTCTGTCAGTGAGCTAAGGACAGCTTATAGTGTATGCATACAAAAGAGCAGGGACTTTATTACTGAATTCAAAGACCACTCTGTTCTAACCTGCCTTTACTTGAATCCTCTCTGTCCCATTACTGGGATATATTAGGACAAAGCAAATCTCCTCTAAGTAGGCATTCAATTACCAGGCTTGCAGTGTACTGCAATTTGGTGATGCTTGCTGGATTTATCGGGTAATCAGCTGGTGCATACTGATGAACCTCACTGGGAGACAGAGGTGCTCGTCGGGTGGTGTTTGGATTGAGACAGCTGTCACCTGGGATAGGTGTGGAGGGGAGAGCAGACTTGTTTTTATTGTGCTAAATGCTGCAGTAAAGATGGTGCACATTTTCTGCCATCCTGCTGTGCATCTTTTGAAGCACTTCATAGTCCCAATCAATCACATTGCAGCAAATTGGATTTTATTTAAAAGTTTAATTGGATTGGTCTTAGATGAATAACTATTGGGAAAAGTCCTTTATCTGGTAAATGTTCAAAATTTTAGCGATGTTAAAATTTAATTTTTTTGCAAACTGCTTAACTGGTGAAAATGTAAATTTTTCCCATTGAAGATTACAACTCTTTTTTGAGTCTGAATAAATGGAATTTCTTCAAGTGAGTGACTATAATGCAGTCATTTCTGGACATTTTACTTTCTGCTTGTGATTACATTAATAACATTTCTAGCTTTGCTGAATACACAGATGGATTAAGTTTTGTTGCTCTGCTTCTGATTTGAGCTCTGTGAGCAGTTGATCTGTGATGGGGGATTTTATTAATGATGTGACAGATTAAAATACAATTGATTAATTGATTAAAAATAGCCGCTTGTAAGTAAATAGTGACATGTTATGACAAAAAAGTAGATTATCTCTCACATTAGCATTGCAAGAATGCAGCCCTTATGAATTTAAAGTTCTTGCTTATGTAATTAAGTAATTATCTCAGTGACTCTCTTGAAGAAAAGTACAAAAGAAAACATGCTGTATATGAAAAGAACAATGAATATTTTAATCGTTACATTAATACCAAAGGGAACCCTCAGGGATTTTTCTCTTGGTGGGTAATTGACAGTAATACAGATTTTATGTCTTCACATTACTTTTTCCTGTTTCAAAACTGAGCTTGCTGCTCTTTATTCCTTCAGGTTTCTTTATAGCAAATAAACTGATAATTTTCTGAATGAAAAGCCACAGCTACGTGTGCTTTTGCTCATGTGCATAAATTCAGGTGTGTAGTATGGTCTGTGCCCCCTGTGCTCCTGCAGCCCAGTGAGGATCAGCTCCTTTCTCGCACTGTTGCTCGGACAAGCTGCACTGGCAGGCACTGCCTGCCTTTGGCCAGAGCAGGAGAGAGCTGTGCCCTGCTCTTTGGATGTGGGGAATTCATGCAATGAGCTGGCAGCTTCTACGCATTTTTAAAGGTCTGTGGCTAGAGCTACTTTCTAGATCGTTTTTGTTAATGTGGAGCGTGAAAAGATACGATTCTGTAAATCCAGCAAAGCATTCTCAGGGCTTGCCAAATGAGCCCAGGAGTGAACTTGATCTTCCTAGGAAAGCACGGGCTCACTGCTCACAGGCAGGGCTGGCACATCTGGACAGGGGCACACAGGCACATGCACTCTGTGCATGTACATGTACATGTTGTGGCTCTGATGAGGGCAGCGTCTCTCCTGAGCACACTGCTCTCACCTCTTGGTTTCAAGGTTTGCCAGCTGCTGTGACAACTCACAGGGAGGTGCCAGGTGAAATCTGAAGAGCAGATTCTAGTCAAAGCAAGTTGCCGCAATTTTCCATTAAAGTATCAGATGCAGGAGCAGTTCAGGATGTCTTCAAAACAGTTAAAAACCACAACTTGGTGGTTTTGTGGGTTTTTTTCTTGCTTGGTTTTGAGAGAGTGTGGTAGAGTGTGAGCTGTCTTCTCTGTCACTTGGGCTGCTGACGCTCTTGTGTACTTTGGGAAGCAAACTGGGAAATTTGCATTAAACGTAGCACCAAAGCAAACAAAGCCATATATGTGAAATGGAAAGCAAAGGAAACCAGAGGGCATGTATTCCAGCTGAAAAAAAAAAAATTCAAATGGCTGTTTATCTCATAAAAGAGCTTCCCATGAGAATTGGTAATACTTTAAGCCTGGACTCTGTGCCGTGAGCTGAATTTCCCTTAAAACAACTTCAAGTCCAACAATGCATTTTATGCCAATGCCAAAATACAGAACTTTGAATAAACAATGCTGACCTTCCCCAGATCATAAACATCTTTGGGGTCTGGTTTTGTAAATCCTTTTAGTACTGAACAAGATTCATCACATCCTTTTAAGCATGGTCGTTATGTGAGCTCTTTGTTAGGTACTTATTTCTAAATGAGGTATTTAATAACTTTTTCAGCCAGGCTTTTCAAGGTTGTAGTTATTCTGATGGTGTTCTTGGTTTCTTAGTAGTGTGGAACATGGAATAAACCTTTAGAATTGTTCCTACATGTTTGTTTTGCAATTCTTCCCTAATACTAGTAACTAGCATGCCAAATTTTGAAGAGCTTATATGCTTTGGTCAGTTTAAGACCGCTAAGGACTTTGTTATTTTTGATTTTAGACTCGTAATTAGCTTTACTGAACTAACAGATTCTGTGGCAGAGATGAAACTGTTCAAATGGTGTGAGAGCTCACATTAAGAAAATTTTTCTCGAAGTATTCTGAGGTATCGTAAATGACCAACATTTCTGAGTCAGAGAAGAGTCTGTATTTCCAGATGTCTTCAGAGTATCAAATTTTCCCAGAATAAAGCCTGCAAGATTCTTAGCGAAATCTAGGAGTTCCAGCTTGAGAAATACTTGGAACATGAAGGCAGTTCAGCAAACTGCAGTGCAAACTCCCAAGAGTGGAGCAGTCCTGAGAAGTTTCTCACATGAAAGATTTTTTTTTCTCCAAATTCATGACTTGCGAAAAGTTTAAGATTTCAACAAAAGGACATTTTCTGTTAAAATAATAAAAAAAAACAAACTCAAACCCCCCCCCCCCCAAAAAAAAAAAACAAACCAGCTAAAGCTGAAAGTCTTCTGTTGGTGTATTTTGTATTTTTCATGTTTCTGCTGTATGCAGATGTCATTCTCTGGCTCCTTACTCATTTTTCAGCTGCTGAAGGACTTGGAAGGCAATGAAGTTACTTGATTTGATATGAACTCCAAACTTTCCTTTAATCTTTAGGACTTTTAACAGATCTATTTCAGTGGAAATAGTTACAGTTCTAGAACACGGTTTAGTCCAAGGAAGCAGCTTATGGGAGCAAAGCTGTGTGAGTTGACAGAGAGCCCCGACGTGTTCCACGTGCTCTGCACGGGGGGCTCTGGGGGCTGGCCCAGAAAGCAGGGACTGCAGTGCAGCAGGTCCAGCTCAAAACCAGTTTGGCTCTGGAGGGACGATAGTTCAGGCACATAGCTGGTGATAAAAGCCACTTGAGAAACCGCACAAACTTTCAGAAAATTGTGAGCTTCAGGCTCCTGTGAGTACACAACATAAGTAGGATTACATGGGTATGTTTGTGTAAGAGCAGTGCTGCAGCAAAGCAGCACGTTAAAATACTTAAATGGGGAAAACTTCTTTTTCATGCTTGGCTGGCTTTGGTGTGGTCCTTGCCTCTTCACCACCCACAGATGTTTCCCAGTGAGAGACTTCCCTCTCCCTCCTATTCCCTGCTCCCTGTTCAGCTTTGCTTTGTCTTCATCCACATTTGTCTGCCACTCCAAACATCTGCTAAAAGAAAACCTCTTTCCTCCTCTGTCTTGTTTTCCTTTCATTTCTCCCTGATACCTGACTAGAACGCTTGGAAACAACATCTTGGAGAGCTACCAAAAAAACGAGTGGCATTGAAGGAGGAAGTGTGATTGTTTAAAATGAGTCTGTAGAATTCTCCTGCAAATCGAACCAAATATATTAAAAAATCAAAGAAAAAAAGGGGGACATGGCAAGGGGAGGATCTGTTGAGGGTGGTAAGAAAGGGAGAGGAATTAGGTGTACATCTGACTTAGACTGCAGAATTTCACACTGGAATCTAAATTTTATCATGTACTCTTTTTGACTTCTAATATACACAGTGCAACCCTGGTAGTTTGTGGCAGACAATATTTCCTTGACAACATATTTCATGCACCTGCACTGCTTAGTCATTCTGGAAAAGGATTTTCTTGTCCTCTGTGTGATCGTCTATTTACACAAAGCATGACCACTTCAGTGAAATTCAGATGTTTTCTGTGTGACCATATCTGGTACAAAGTGGTCTGGGAGGCCCAGAAGCCTCCAGTGGAACATCCCTGGGGTGATACAGCAGCAATGGAAAAACAGCTTCACACGAGTCTCTCCATAAAACTGGTCATGGTGGTTTCTTAGGAAACCTTTTCCACTTGTGGCAAGCCTTGGCTCTGCCTCAAGCTACTGAACTTCCTGATTTTCCAGTTCACTCAATAAAAGCCTCACAATTTAGTGACTGCATATTTGATTAGAACTGATGTTGTGTGTAAATAACACAGAAAGGGATCCAGAGTGGGAAATCCCATGGGATGTCTCTTATGGGTAAGGCCATTTCCTCAGCCTCAAGTTTCTATTTGATAAAGAAATTTGTCCCAAGAGGGTCGGAATCCCTCCTGTCTACAGACACCTGGCTCAGCCCTGCTACTGCATGCTGCCCTTAAGGAAACCATAAGGGCTTGTACTTGTTTCATGGCTGACCCTTCTTTATTCCTGTTTCCCAAGAAGGACAAGCATAATGCTTTTCTATTTTGGAGATGCTTTTCAGAGTGGGGAGGAAAATGAAAATATTTGCACTCACGCAACTTCTTTTTGTTTTCTACATTCATATAATAAACACAAGAAAAATTGCAATATTTCCTTATTCCAAGACAGCTGTCTAAAATTTTAGCCTTATGAAAAGTAAAATCTGGAAAAATGAGGTTAAAAAATGGAACAGCATTGTTTTGTTTCTGAATCTCCAATGTCAAGTATTAATGCGCTACATAGAACTCTCATTACTATCCATATCACAAGATCAAAATGTGAAATAAATTTAAATCTGTATATACCAACAGTAAGGAATTTCTGAAAACACTTGATGTAGTCAAGGTGCAGTGTCTTGCAGAAACTGTCTTGCCAGTAGTCCTGGAAGACAAAAGCATTTATGGAGGTATGGATGAAAGGCATAGTGCTGCTCACATCTGGTTTTATGTGCCTTTTCAGGGATTTATGCTGGCTGGCATCTTTTCAAGACAGGAAGGATGCTTTTGTGTTATGAGGGCTGTGTAGTACTGCAGGATAGAATTGCTTTCTAGTCTATTTTTAGCTGTATTAAATCTCAAGCAGTAATCCAAAATTATGAATTTATGGAAACGGTTTTCTTCCAGTTTCTTGCCCTTCCTTTCTGTTTCCCTTACTCTTTTCTCCCTCTCCCTGTTTCCTCCCCCAAGTGCTTGATATCAGCATTTTTAGAGCCCAGTTAATTAGTGTTTGGTGAATGTAGCCAGAATTCAAGATGCACGATTTTATACAAAGAATTTCCTTGAGATATTTTTGTCTGCTATTGCAAATATACCAAATGGTCCCAAATATCACACTCAGTTTTGTTTTCTCCAAATTGTTCTGTGTAGTGTATACAGAATCAAAGTTTCTTTCATTGCTTTCTAGATGGATAGTCAGCACTTTTCAGCTGAGTTATCACATCAAAAGCAGGTGAGGCACCAGAGCATGTGAAAATAATTTCAAGGAAGGATACTGTTCTGTTCAGTGGTTTGTCTAAATTATAGATTAAATTTTCCCTTCAAGAGACAGAGGTATGTTTTGAAGTTTTAGGCTATAATTTATTTTCTCTTTTCTCTCCAGCAGTAATGACTACATATTGAAAATTTTCTGCCTCAGACAAACAGGCTTTTCACTGAAATACATGAAAATTTTGTTTGGTCTTGGCAAGCCCTGTAATTTTTGCAACACATTTCTTAATCCCCTGGTATCCAAGGGCAGAGAGTGCTTGTGCAGAAAAGGACACTTTGCCCAGGTTCAAGCTGTACCCTCTGTCTCATCATTTCCCCTCTGATAAAGCAAAGGCCCCACATTGGGGAGATCTAAAACCAAAAGAGAAGCAAAGAGTGCCAGTGGAGTGGGCACTGAGACAGAACTGCTGTCACTAATCAACATCAGTGGTAATATAATAGCAAGTGCTGTGTGGTGAGCCATGTCAGGTGGTTTTGGAATTTTGCTTCATGTTTTTGAAAGGACGTTGATGTGTTTTTACATTGAAAGCAAAAGAAGCAGGTTAACAATCTGAAAAGGGAGCATCCCCTTTGATTTAGGTTTTAGCATGTTAATATGCTTTCTTAAACTTATCACAAAGTAGAGTGAGATACAGCTCGTAATTCAATACAGCTGATTGAATTATGAATTTTTGATCAGTAAGGGTGAGATGAGTTCTTAGATGCAAAAGTTAATAGAAGAATAATCTCTAGTGGGATGCATAAAGAAGATAAGAAAAAAGCTTTTGTCACCTTTCCCTTCATATTAGGTATCCATTAGTAAAAAACAGAGCAGAGGCACTGAAAAAGATGCCTACAACAGAAGTTTGTATCACAGAGAAACCTTATGCTTCACTTTGATAAATGTTTGCATTCTAAAGAGAAATTTATATGACAGAAAAACTGTTCTTTGTTTGAATTGATTATTTAATTCCCAGCAGAACCACAGGGAAGAGGGGCAAATGAATGGGTTTTTTAATAAAATCCTTCGCTAAACTTTTGTAACAGAAGTAAATGGCTATTTTGTCTGCATTTTTATCATTCTGCAGCATCATGTTTCACCATGAAAGCCAAGGATGAGGATGCATAAAAATCAGCTGCTGCGGTGTCTGCGGCTGTAGAAACAATTCACTTTCCAAGTGCAGCAGCTCCTTCCCTTGTCCTCTGATGTGTAAAAAGAATAGATAATATGAGGAGAAATGGGAAATGCTGTGCATAGGAGGGATGCTGCACATCTGTGATGCTTCCTCAGTAGCCTTTGTATGTCAGAGGGCCTCACAACAGGGGGGTAGTGGACACAGCATGATAGAAAGCAGACAGAATGTCACAGGGTAGAAATCTTAATTTACAGTGGTTTTCTTTCTACAAAGTTTGTATGTGTGCAAAAATGGTCAAATAATCCCCACCCAGCTGGGAAAAGGCAGAAGCAGGGAAGGGAAACAGGCAGAGCATGCCCATGACATGTCCATGATGATGTGTGACAAACAAACCAACCCTGTACCTGGGAATGCATCTTTCATTCTCCAGGCCTGTGGTGGGCTCAGAAGCAGAGTGACAGGCAGTGTGTCCTGGGTCACCCCAGAGTGTTGCACACCACTGCTTAGGAATGAAGACTGCTTAGCAACTCTGTTTTAGTAAACACCATGAGCAAAGGTGACTTGTTTACAAGGAAATGGCATGAAATTTGAGTTTAACCAGCACAAAAATTGTTCATGAGAGTATTCTAAATGCTGAGGGCTGTAAATCTGTGTCAAAACCAAAATTGCTTGCATTGAAGAGGGAGAAGCATGACACAATTGTAAATAGTGTGGAGAGGCAAGAAAATTGGAAAACTGGGATACTCTGCTCAAAGGTGTGAAAATGACATATGTATAAATGCCATCCACTGCTTGTAAAGTGACTGTAAGTGCTTTCTTGTCACTTTGCTAATTGTTTTAGAGGAGCCTTGATGTTGCAGCTGTGGTAGAAAGTAAATACGTGCTTGTTGGTACCTGAGAATGAAAAGTAATTCTTTCAATAAGAGAAAATTTCTGTGTTTGCTGTTCATTTTGTCTGGTAAATTATGTCTTGTATCAACAAGTTACTGTTCTCAGGCTATATATTTATCAAGATGTTTGTGGTTCATTAACTCCATGGAGGTAGTCAGAAGTTAAATTAGATTTATGTTTTACCTGTTTGTGTGTTTTCATCCTCTTATCCCAACCCAGATGAAGCGGATTAATAGCAGACTGTGCCAGATGAGGAAGTGCAATCTTACCTTTTTAGATAGATTTTTTTAAAGTATGTTTACCCTATTGGAGCCCAAAAGTGTTGACTTCTCTGAAAAGGGAGAAAATAGACTGTGTTTTTAATGTTGGTACCCTGTACTAGTTTACATATAAATCACAAAAAGAGCTCGTTGCTATATACCAAGAAAATGATTTTGCTCTGGGCTTTACTAATTTCACATTTAAAATCCTCGTGACAAAAGAGTTAAGAACTAATTTCAGACAAACTACTCTCACACTTCCAGATCTATGATTCCTTTTTTGTTATCTACTTGGCAATTAGCAGCAGGAGCTGATGCACCAATTTACACTGTTTAGCATTCTGGTCTGGGCAGGCAGGGCAGGAGCAGTGTAACCCAGCTGCCCTTTTGGCAAGAGGAGCTGTTTCCTCTTGGGCCACAGGTAAGAGCTGCAGTTCCTCAGACTAGTTGAGTACAAGTGACACTTAACGTTTGTGCTCTGATGAGATTTTTAAAAAACTATTGTCCAGGTATGAGAAAGAAAAGCTAAATAGAATTAGGAAACAAGGAAGAACTATTTTTTAAATGCAATCTGATGACAGCTGTGTAGCCTCAGATCACAGGTCTATAAATAAGACCTCATTTTCCATTTAACCTGACACATGTTGTTGAGTATTAAATTTTATTGCAGCAAGTTAGTTTGTGGCTGTTTTCTTTTTCTTTTCATAGTCACACGGATTAAAGTCTGCACTCTATTAGATGCTTGTTAAATCTTCTGTAAAAAGCCTGTTAAGAGTTTACCCTACTATAATTGTCATACTAAGTTTAAAATAATATTTGAATTTAGGATTTTTAAAAGCCAGTACAACAAAGAAATAATACTGAAATTATTAAAAAAAGAAGTGTGGAAGGAAGGTAGATTTCCAGTTTCCCTTGCAAGGCACTGGCAGTCTGTTTTTGCAGGTCACTCAAGCTCTACTACTGCAGAGCATTTTGCTTCAAATATAGTGTGTAAACGTCCATCAATTTATGTTCTGACCCATTATCTCCCCTGTACCCTGTGGAAAATGAGTATTTGCAGTAGGAGAGTGCTTTTCTGGGGCCTCAAGATTTTGAAATTGAAGGGGATTGGCCACACTGTCTGTCTATCAGCTCACCTCTCTGTCCCTCATGCTTTCTGTCAACTTGCCTATTCATACTGAATTATATCTGCCTTCACATGAAGATTGAGTTACACTGATTAGAATCAATCATCTATAATTGATGAACGTTTTTGATTTTGCTGTTTATGACAAACTTATTTCTTTAAAGGTGCCAGATTTGTATTGTAAGCTTGGAGTGAATTATGGCTGCCTTTGTTTAATTGCAGTTGTTAGCCTGTTTGCTATTCCAGCTGCTGTTTAAAAAACTTCTCTTGTGAGTTTGCAGTCTTGCAGGCAAAAGTGTATTGTTCCTCTAAGAATTTAGAGGATATTTGAGGGAGGATTACGTGACCAACATTAGAAGGAGCATACAGCAGTGTGAGAATTTAGAGTGCTGTATGTGACCCATAGAGAAAACGGTAAAGTAGCAGCCAAGGTTCATCTGGGGGTTTAGTAAGCAAATATCCCCACTACTGAAATAAGATCATTTTTCATAGCACTTTTCTTTCCCCTTTGGGGCCTACTCAGACATCACGCTGTTTCTAAATTATTAAATTAGGTCTTTCTTGATCATCCAAAGGTCATGGTGCCTAATGTGTGTTAATGTGATGGAAGTGTCAGGCACAATTAATTTCAGCAGTAAAACACGGGTTTATAGTCCTAAATGCAATAAATTAAAGTGTGCTCTGGACTGCTGTAGTCGGGGAAATTTCTGCACCATTAAGGTTTGATGAGGAAGTTCATGTCCTTGTTAGGTAGGAAGGGGGAGCACTGGGTGGGAGCTGGTAGCATTTGCTTCACCTCTGTGATTACTATTGCTTTTCATTTGAGAGATTATACATCAAATGGACATATAACCTCAAAATTCCTCTTTCCTTCTCAGGCAAAGCCAGGCAGTAGTTTTACACTGTTTGCATATTCTCTTAGCTGGTATCTTTATGCTGAGAACATTCCAAGGCACATTTAAAGCATCAAAACATCTTTAATCTTGATACTGGGAAGACTACATGCTGTCAGAAACAGATCTGTTCTACACAGCTTGCTACCGAGTTTCAAACTTCTGCCACGAAGAATTCAGGTATAGATAGCAGTGGATGATAGAAGTGGGCAGCCCGGGGGGAGCAGTAAAACTGACTAAATTGACATGCTCAGTAATCTGTCTAATGGGGCAAGATATTACAATTAACTGTAACTGTACCCATTTCCTGTCTGCAAGCAGGAGGAAAAAAAAAATAGCACATAAGCAGAGAGAGATGGATCAATTTTAGTTGAAAATTCTGGTAGCTTTGCTATTGAAAGACAAAAGGCAATGTCTGACAGTGGTAAATATCACTGACAAACCAAAGATCCCTGTATAAGCCCATTTACATTTGCAGTATATCCTGAATCGTTAAAAACTTAGGACAACATATACAGAAATGAGTACTTTCAGTAGCAAGGAAGTAAACAATTTTCCCTCATGAAAAGTGATCCTTCTGGGAAAAATATTGCCCTCCTAAGTGGCCATTCAATGTTTTTAATAGTCCTGTATTATTCATGGGAATCACTTCTCATGAGTTGTGGTTTCATAATGGAAAATGAGGCTTCCTCTTCTCGGGGAAGAAGGAGGAGACCATGCAAATCTGTTTGCACATAAAATAAGTTGGCCAAATTTGAATGTCTGGCTTCCTCCGACAGAGGAATTCTCTTTGATTGAGAGCAAAAATGAAAACCTTGAATCAAAACCTTCAAATATGAAAGTTTGTGAGGAGCAAAATTCTCATTCCAGCTCAGTGGTTCTTATTTCAGGGTAATTCAGTTTTCCAGGGAAATTTGCTGAAATATACTGGTGACACAAATAATGGGAGGCATATTTAGCTTTGAGGCAGACAAAGATGCCTAGAAAAAGTAGAGAGCAGTACCCAAATCAGAGGAGTGAGGCTGAAAAAAAGTAAATGCCATAGTGGTCCCTTTGGGAGCAGTTAATCAAATGTTTAAATATAAACTCCTGATTAGGAGATGGAAATAAAGAATTGATGGGAGGGAAGATGCAGTTTAGGGGGAGCATCAGATCGATAGTGCCATGAACTGCAACGTTGTAGTGTATAAACAGAGGAGCTCGGTGCACAGGGCTGTCCCACAGTGCTCAAAGTGCACCTGGAGAGCCCCTGCTTCGGTCTCTGAACTTGTAAAAACAATTCAAATGACTGCTACAGCAACAAGGAAAATCAAACCTGAAAGATGCAATCAAAGTAACAAAAGCCCTTTTCCTCATGTAAAAAGTGCCTGGCACACTACTGCCATCATATAAAGTTAGAAAACAAGACCTGTGAAGTCAACTAGTGGCATGAGGTTGTGCTTTTTAAAAAGGACAGTGTTTATTCCTTTTTCATCCAAAAAAAGAATAAAGGTCCTGAATATGTGGAGGAACCCAATGCTTTCCTTGAAGCTTTTAGAATATTCAGTTCTAACTTTTAGCTTTTAGTTACAGTAAAAAGCAATCTGAATACAGAACAAACAAGAAGGTCATGCTACACTGGCAACAAGGACGTTAAACAAGCCCTTCAAAAGTTATCAGTAAAAGCAGATGTTGGAGGCAAATCTTGCATAATTTCAACAGTGATCTGTTTTTTAACAAAACCAGAATCTGAAAAAATTGAGATTCTTTCCAAAATATGTCAGACTATTTGTTTATAGATAAAATATTTACTGTGGAAAAGCTTGACTTCATATTTTGATGAGAAATACAGAACATATTCTGGTAGGCTATTTATCTCCAAACTCTGCGGTAGATCTCACTAGATTTCTTCTGGTTTGTAGATTCAGGTTTTGGGGTATTTTTTCCTACTTGATACTAAATATATTTATGACAAACAAAAATGAAAAGGCACCTGTAAATCACAGTAAAGCCCTAAGTCTACCAAGGTGCTTCAGCAAATAAAGATTTCAGTGGTTTTAAACGTTTTTTCTTTTTTAAATTTCAGGATTTAAAGTTAAGTATGTGCACCAGGTGATTTGCAAGATCAAGGTCAAATTAGAGATTTTATCTGAACTGATTTGTAATTAGGGATCTGCCCAAATTTACTGAAAGATGTTCCCATGTCCATCTCATTATCTTGACTTCCATCTTTTTGTGATGAAAACTGAATTTAAGCAGCCTTGTCGATCTGGAATTCATTAGGTAAGGTTTATTTGTTTCCCCTCTCCAAATGGGATATTATTTGTGGTATTAGGCATGTCTAAACCTTGCTAGCTGTTCATATGGCACAGGAGAATGGCTTTTCTGAAGCCTTCTCATTCCCCTCAGCCCAGTGTGTGCTGCACAACAGCAACACGAATGTTTTTACTTCTTGTGAGAAGCCAGGATTGCAAACAGGAACTTAAGACTGCAAGGGAAAAACCAGACTGCAGGTTTGAATGAGGCACTGCAAGAATGTCTAAGTCTGCTCCTCTTAGGGCTGTATTTTGGCACTCTGACTCTTGGCCAGCATATGTCCCTGTTCAGCAGAAGGAATCATTCAAGCAATCTGTGCTAAGACTTGTCAAAGCCTAAATTAAAATGCGGCTATCTTATCCTGTTTTTTTTTTTTTTTTGTCCTAGGCTTTTACAGCATGTCTTCTGCTAGTAAATTAGAGGGCAGGGAAGCATTTATTTTGATGATAATTGAAATTATTGATTATGTATTTTACATCTTGTGCATCTTTTAATCTATGAAATGAGTGGGGATTTTTATCTTTTGTATCTTAAGGGAAAAAGAATCTGGTGACAAGATGGCTTCCACAAAAGGAGAGTCCCTCCAGCATAATGGTCTTTTGAGACAAATGTAAATGTACTGCTCTTTTTAATTAGCTGCATTTATGATCATGATTTTGTATGTGTCTCTTAATCCAGAGAATCTCCACAGAATGGTATCAGAGTTTTGTCCCGTGGCTCCTAGCTGCATTGCCTTTTATTGCAATCACTTTCATTATAAGAAAACTTCTTAATTATGCTCAAAATTCTTTGAAGTTGAGAACAGTGCTGTAATGAGTCAAAATGTATATATGGTATTTTCCCAAATGGCGCAAAAGTGAAAAGTACAAGGCGGTGCAGGAACATATGTATGTAACTTGAAGAGTTTAGTTATTTCGGGGAGCAGAACTGTTGACTAGAATTTAGATCTTGTAAATTAAACTCCCTGTGCTGCAGCTGACTAGTTGAATGACCTTAGGGAATGCCCTTATTCTTCTTACACATTTTCCCCTTTGATAAAGTAAGAATAATGTGACTGCAGAGAGGCACAATGATGTTAAATTATACTTTCACTAAGTGCTCGGGGATCCCCTAGGGAAGGGTGTGTATAAATCTGATTAGTTATTTTTTCATCATTTTAATCTTTTGAAGTGCATGAGTGTTGCTAAATTCTGTCAGTTTAGAAGCATTTAGGTGGAGCAAAATTACAGATACATTTTTCTAAATAGCAGTATTAATGATGTTTTGAATCTGCAGTTCTAAGGGAATTGGGAAAAATTTGGGGTTGCAAGTGTAGTGAGAGGGATCTCTGAATATCTGTGACAGAATTTCAAATATAATCCTCAAGGAGAGATGCACAGGGTCTTCAAAGGGCTTTAGGAATGAATGTGGTGAGCTGGTCTGCTTTGTTCACCTGGTTTCTTACATTTGTTCTTTGATCTCTTAATGTGCAAGGATTGGTATTTTAGTGTTAAATGCACTTTGGGTTATATTTGATTTTTAAGCTTGAAAAGTAATTACTTGAAAGAAAGCTTGTGGTTTTGTTGGCTTGGGGAGGGGCAGGTGAGAGAGGGAAGCTGAAGATAAAAACTGTTTTCAGGAAATACTTGTGAGATGCTACAAAGCTGGCCATTACAAAAATCCTCATATTAGCTTAGCAAGAAGTGCTCCCTGTTGTTCAGAAAATTGCAACTTTTTAAAAGCACTCTGGCCTCAGAAAGCAACCATAATAGCCAATACTGACAGATGGTATTAAACACACAGGCAGGGAACCAACATGGTTTTGATACTTTACTCCCATTACAAGCTCTCTCAGTGCATGTCTCCTGGGTTAATTGCTTGAGCTCTCACAGAAGGAATCCTGGCTTCTGGTGCAGCAGCTTGTCACAAGATGTGGTAAGAAATCGCCCAGGATTCTGAGCCTGCAGCCTGTGAATGTGTCACCCTGGTAACCGCTTGCACCTGCAAGAATGAGTCATAAGAGCCGAGGAATTGCAGGCTGATTTTTTTGTAGACTTCTGAGCGTCAGAAATTCTCCATCTCCAAAGCCACAGAGAGTAGAGAAGAGCTTTATTCTGACATTCCAGCTGCTGGGTGGTCATGACCAAGGGCACCTGTTCCCGTTGTCTGTGTCCCACTGCAGGGTGTGGCTGCACTGACCAAGGGTCCATCTCCTCTCTTGGACTTGCACTGTCCTAGGTAGTGATCAATATGTCTATACCTGATAGAGAGGAAAACAAGGCAGAATCTATCAGTAACAACAGTATTGCAATTTTAAGATTGTCAGGCACTTGTTAAAAAAACCCATAAAGACCTTTATTGCAGTTTAAGAAAGTCACCTCTCAGAAGTAAAGCATATCTTAAAATTCAGAGTTAGTACTGCATCAGCATTGATAAACTGGTCTTATATTCTGCAGATACCTTTCTAATCAGAATGGTATTTGTCCTCTTACAAAGCACATTTGATTTGAGGAGCAGGTGCTTATAAATTAGATAGCTTCAGTGACTTTGGAGTGGAACAGACAATTAACACCAGCTGAAGATTTGTTCTTGAAAGTTTTACCAACCAGATATTGCTGTTTTGTAGCATCTTTCATCCGTGCCTCAGAGTGATTTGCAAACATTACGTCTCATAGCACCCCTCTGATGTATGTAATTGTTGTTAGTCTTAGAAATGTGTGAAATATTCATGATAAAATTGGAGGCATTCAGAGTTCACCCCCCTCACAAACTCAAAAATATTAAGCAAATGCAAAGTTATTTGAGGTTATCTACATTGGAAGATTTCTCTTTTTCCTCTCTTTGCATATATCTCTTCACGGCCAACACATTGATGATATCTGTGCATAGCCTCCCTGTTATTGTCCCAACTTTCATTAGGAATGATTGGTTTTCTTTCACGCAGTTGTTATATTTTAATTCTTTGCACTTCCTTGTTAGCCGGTTCTAAATAGCTGTCCACTGAAAAAGGAAATTAGGTGGGTGCCTCCTGTCCTTGGTGTCCTTGCATCTTTGGGTAGAGTTTATCTGGGCAGATTTACTGTGGAACTGTAATGGGAGAAGGAAGCTGTAAAGCAGGAGAACTTGCTGTTGTTTGATTCCACCATGACTGTGAAGGATTTTTCTCTTCATACCACTGTGGGTGTGTCAGCGTTAGTAGTTGGGATGAATATTGGGATTTTGAGGTGAATTTTCCCTTCCCATATTTAATTCACACCACAGAGAAGTCACAAACCCAAAACCAGTATTTCTTTGGGATGAAACTGAACTAAAAGATGCAGCCCAGCCACAAGTAGGCCATCAGTTCATGGACCATGAGCCTTGGCAGAGCGGTTTTGTTTCCCAGAACCACTCCTCTTGCTCTGCACTAATGGGGAACTACCCCATGGGTCTCAAACATGCCCTTCTCTAACAACTTTCTTTCAGCTCCCTGATATTTATGAGGATGACCAGAGTTTAAGAACCAAAGCAGCTCATTTTTAGGGTCTCCTTGGCCCAATGTGCTAAGGAGGGGATGTCAGAGTCATTTGAGTGACCTCATTTATTTTCTGCACTATATTTTTTTTGTTGGAACATACTTCATCTTACGTAGGAGTCTGATTTGTTTACTCCCTGTGTCATTTAAAGGCTGATTTGTTTGTTTGGTTTAGTAGGTAAAATTAGTTTGTAGTGTAGCTCTAAAATAGTTTGGGTTTTGCTGGTTTAACCATGCTATGGCTCAACTGCAGGTGTTTTCCAGGTTGCCAGTGCTCTCTGATTTGACATAGTTTTTCAGTAAAATTGATCAAGCAGCAGGAAGGGGAAGTAATGGCTACTGAGAAAAAGGTTTTAGTGGAGTGTTAGGACTGTCCACATTATCTGCTGGACTGGGATCTCACAAGCATGTAGCAAAGAGGACTACAGTGAAACTGAGATCCAAGATACTGAATGATTCATTGCTTCCTGTGTCTGCTATAATCCATGTAATTTATCACACCTGTCTCTGTGAACTTTGTTCACTGTATTAGGGTCAAAATGCTCTGCATCCTCAATTTCAGAAAGCAGTACTTTGGAGAATTTTCATTAGGAATAGTTGACTTTCCTTATGAAAATTAAGAAAAAAAGAAGTTATGACCATTCTTTCAGAACATTTTGCTCTATGTAAGTACTTTAAGCTGTGAAATGTCCCTTTAATGTGTTATCTTATTCAATTGCTTTGCTAAAACTTCCAGGGTGGAAGGTTGAATTAGTGTGCAGAACACTGACACAGAAGCAAAGACCAGGAAAAAGTACAGTGTTTTAGTAGTCTGTCCTACTGTGTAGCTAAGTGTCAAAAGGAACCTCCCTACCCACACACACATCACAAAGTAAATAGTTCGTTATTTTGATTTGCTTTCAGTTAATGGTTTGTGATAATGAAATTTCACATCATCAGGCAGATTTACATTAGCTGTGGATGGCAGAGGAGGAAAGGAGGCTTTCTAGGTACGTGGACACATGTGAACATGCTAATTTTTAGCCCTTATTTTATTTAGGTGTATATTGGATGGAATTTGATGGGTTAGCAGAAATTGGGAGCCATTTTTTCTCTTTGCTAATTTACCAGTGATGTTTTCGTGTAATGCTAATACTCTGTACTTGCCAAGAAAATCCAGTGCTTTGCACTAAGCATTTAATGATAAAAATATTTTTTTAAAAAACCTTTGTTATTCTTTTCTTATTATTGACAGAGTGGTGGTGGTACTGAACTACTATTCCTGAAAGATTCCAGAAAACTGGAAATCAATTGCAGATTTCCTTGGTCAGAAAATTATGCACTTGCTGAAGGCATATTAGAGCTAGGAATGGTCACAGCCTGCAGTTCTACAGAGTTTTCCACCAGGCACCTTGGGCCTTTGGCTTGGACCTGTCTGTCTCTGTAAGGGACTGTAACGATGACTGAGCACCATTTTCCCCCCTTGGAGCTGTCAGGTGATTCTGCTGAGAAGGATATATGGGAAATTACATCAGTTTGTGTAATAGACCTAAGGACATTCTGCAGAAACGTTCTGCTGAATCACCCTGGTAACCAGCCCAAATGCAAATCACAGTTCTGCAAAAAAAAAAAAATAATAAAAGGACAGAAGGGCAGGTGGTGGTACTCTAACAAAAAGGAAAACCAACCTATCAAGCCCTACGTGCTCCAGTGGCATCTTGAGTGTGTACAAGACAAGAAGGAGAAAAATGGGGTGTTCTGTAGCTGAGGGTTTTGGAAGAGAAAGATGAAAAAGCTGGGATCCAACCTTTCAGCTCCCTAGTATATTGAAGAGGCTGTCACCCAGGCAAATATTAGGCTGAGAAAATCAAATATATTTTGTAGCTGTTGATTTTAAGCAACAAGAAGACAGAAAATTTTTATTTCTAGTAAGGTCCACATGGTAGGCATAATGTTGTGTTGTGCCATAATCATTAATTTGAAGAAGAGTGTTGTGTTTGGGTCTAATCTAGCTAGGATCAGTTCCCTTTTTAGCTACTACTGTATTTTAAAAAGGCAATTTTTCAACCCTTTGCTAATGTAATTTATCACCTACATCCATGGCTCTGACAAGATACTGGCTCTTGTGTTATGCATAGTAATTGCTGCTGCCCTCTCTGAATTTACTCTGTGTTTTTATAGCTGGGCTACTTCTGCTCCCAGATCTGCTTTTCTGGCAAGGATATTATAATGAAACACAAATGTCACAATTTTTCATCACACGTAACCTATCCAGTCTGTGATTCTCCTTTTTGTAAATTGAGGCATAAAAATAGTTGGTGTAAAGTATGGTGTACCCTCAAAATGAAAAGGTAAATTTGATCTATTACCTGGGTAGGGGAAGGACACATAACAGGGTAACTCATTAGGGATCAGGTACAAAACACTGGCAATCAGACCTCTGATTAAAAGCTACTTACCCACCAGGGACTGCTGGATGCACAATTAAGGCAGATTTTTTACAGAATTCAGTTTATGTGGGATGATTACAAATACTTGGTATTTGAGAAGTTTGTTCACATAATAATTAATTGTAGGCTTCTTTAGCTCTTTCAAGAAGAAATGGCATAGCACTAACATAATTCAGACAGAGTTCTAAGCTCAGTTTCTCAGCCTGAGAATCTCTATCTAATAAATCATCCAAATTTCAATATTTACCAATTATAATTTACAGTTACCATTAAGTTTGAGAAGTCTGAAAATTAAAACACAACTCAGCTTTGATACATTAGTAACTTCAAAGCAATCAGCCAGAGTAACTGTAGCATATCAGCTATCCTTATGGATAATGTAATGGTAAATCTATGAGATTTAAATCAATAGGATTTATCAAGAGTTTCAGAGCATCTTTGTCTCATTGCTGCCCAGGCAAGTTCATGTTGTAGAAATTTCACTGGAAAGCAATACTCCTAGAAAATATTACATAAAATGTGTTGTATATAGAAAAGTTCTTCATCTGAATATTTCTATTAACTATAAAAGCCCTGAGAAATTCTGGGTGCATTCTTGCAGTACCTGTTTTAAAAGTGAGTGCAGAGTTCCTGATCCTATGGATGATGAACAACTAAAATTCTTTTGGATCCTTACCATCTCAGATGTTCATAGAGACAATTTACAACCTCTTTGCTTATTGCTAGAAGTGAAGTTCTTGTGTTAGGGCAGTGGAGATCCAGAAATTGCAATCTCATCATGAGTATGAACATCCAGCTGGGATTTAAATCCCAGCAATGCAGCACAAAGAGTAATGTATTAAAGCTGAATTCTCATTAGTGAATTGAACCTTCACGTTGTGGAAGGTACAAAATGTCTATCCTGGCTGGAAATTAAAGGAGCAAGAGTAGAAGAAAATGAGTAAAGCTTCTCAGAATGTGGCCTTAAAATTAAAAATGTGGTTTTTTTCAGGAAGATAATTTTAATGAAGTGCCTAATACACCAGTCGTACTAACTCATTTTCCTGCAGCTCAGAAAATCGAGGTTAGAACTATTTTAATCTCATCTCCTCCTCTTGAATTTGGTGGCATAGATACATATGTTGGTCTGAAGACAGTTCTGTTTTGTAGAACTTTTAGTCTTCTGACATTTGTTATCTCTATGCTATAACAGAGACAAAACCGTACTTAGCGTTTGCATAAGGGAATTTTGTCTAAACAAGTATTTGGTTTTAATTTCTTTTACCAAATGAGTCTACAAAGCTGCGGCCACAAATATTTTCCTAATTAAAATGTAAAAGTTGATGTATGAAGTGGATGTATGTGTATTTGCCAGCCCACACTTCATCTTGTGAATGGGGAAGGTTTTGAAGCTCACCACCTTTATGAGAACATTCACTTCATGTGTCTGTATTGTCAGCTCAGGTCGCTCACTGCTGTGAACTTGGTTCAAAAGAATTGTTCTCTCCAGAACTACAGCCATTGCTCGCTGTCTGACAAGGAAGTCACCACTGACAGCTTGGTCATCCAAAGGAAGAAGCAAAAAAAGAAAAGTTGCAGGCTCTAGGAAATTTTTCCTATGTGCAGCTCAGCTCAGGAAAGACATAGTTTCAACAGTAGAGAAAGAGTATTTCGCCTTCAAAGCATATGAATGCAAATGATCTTGTAGCATCTAATCCAATGGTTTACTGTCTTGATCTCTCCACTGGGAAAAAGAAGGAATCCAAACAGCTATGCCTGAAATGTCAGATCTAGAACCAAAGGAGAGAGCTGATATCTGTACATCGATTGCAGCACACAGTCTAGTCCTGGTCTGTTTTGATGTGTGGCTAATTGTGGCTTTTAGGAACAAGTGGAAAAAACCAGACAAACCTCATGTGTATCTCATCTGTCACCATGTTAATTAGTGTGTAATTCATCTACTTCATGCAGCTCTTCAAAGTGGGGAGGCTTTTCTCAAGACCTCTTCTGACGCAGAGGGCAGGGTTTTCCACAGAGATGGCACAAGCTAAGTAGTAACAAAATTCAACCCTTTTAATCTTTGAAGGCCTCTGTCACTGATGCTCTGTAATAAGCTAAAAAGACTCCATTATCAAGTTGCTTTTCTACAGCTTGAGGCAGTGGAGTTTTTAAGGATTTATGCTGTTGTGAAATAAAACTCTTGTCAGTGTTTATTTCCTCGTGGCTGACTGTAAAGAAGAATTTGGCTTCCCATCTTTCCAGAATGGACATCCTTGTCCTATAGGAAGGAAGTTGAGTAATTTAGGTAGATAGACTTTTTTTGGTCAATGAATAACTGAATTAGAGATTCATAAACCAGGTTATGATCACTTGTACCATTGTATTTTATGTGTAGCATCAAACCAAGACACTGATCGGTACCTGAGGGTTGTCCAGCTCACTTTGCAAAAGTAGTCTTGAATTGATAGTGGTGGCACTGTTATTTTCACTGTCTTGTAAAATTAAAAATGAAGATATAAGTGATGCTCTATAGTGCTATTGAAAACTGTTGATAAATAATTTTTAAAATTCTGTGTACTTAGTGTATTGCAGCTCATTCTGGTGTATCAGTAAATTTTTAAGGAGAGAAAGAGAGGATCTTCATTTGAGAAGGAATTTGAATTGGATGCCAGTTTGGTAATATACCTAAGAATTGTACTGGACTTGACAGCTGTATCTGGTATCACCTTTGGTAGGTCACATCTCAGGGGGAAGAAATCAATATATTTTGATGGGGAACTCGCACCTCTGAACAAAATTTTGATTGTTGGTAAGGTGACACAAAATTAGTTAAATAGATTTAATGTGGATTTCATCAGCATGAACAAGATAAAATCTGGCCCAGAGCCCAGCATGTTCCAGAGCTGCCCACATCGTATGAGATGTGACATTATTTTCACTGTATTTGATGAATGTATGCAACAATAAACTTCCCTCTTCAGAGAAATCCTTTTTGAGCTCTCCTTTATGAAGTGCACAGGTACTCTCCCTGCCTTGTTATCCAGATCCCACTCACAGTGTGTGAAGTTATGACATTTTATTCTTTATGTAAATGTATTATAGGGCAGTAAAGCATATAAAAGGTAGTGAGAAGATGAGCTTCGATGGTACTGTAGAAGGAGTGCAGTATTTCAGTGAAACAAGCGACAGTCAATAGTGCTGCCCTGTTTTATCTTTTTGAACACATTTTGCATTTAATTCTAATGCTCTGCATTAATTCATGTATAATATGCCTGTTGATAACAGGTTTATTTAAAACTCATTAAAAGTTATAGAAAAATGAGATTTGCATAGAAAATGTCTTTGGAACTTTGTATTTCCTCCTTTTTCCAACACTCAGTGTACACAGCAAAAGACTAATATGGTAGATGTCAGTCAAACTCCTCTTAGCATTACTTGTCAGTATTTCTCAAAAACCTTTATGTGAGGAAAGCAGCCACAGGATCCAGGGCTGCCAACTCACGAAGGCTGTGAGCCTGAGGCAGTCCTAGCTGCCATTACTGGGAATGGGTACCACGGAAAAGCGCTGCAGCATGGCAGAGAGGCCTCACGGTCCAGTGATTCTTATTTCTGAGCAGGAGACCTTGGTGTTTGCTGGAGGTGCCAGGCTGAGGGCCCTGGCGGGGGTGCCTGTCAGCTGGTGTGCGGAGCAGCACCTGCTCTGCTCCTCCGCTTCGGCTCGCCCCAGTACCCAAATCACCCCTGTGCTTCTGTGCATCCCCTCTGGCAGCAGAAATGTTGCTTTTTTCCCTCCTGCTCATCTAGTTTTTGGCTGTATTCCTAATTCTGCCCAGGAGGAGGCATATGAGTAACAGTTGTTCAAAATTTCGGGATGTGGATACCTGCCCATTTGACACTGGGGGCAAAAGCATGTATAAACCATGAGGTATGTTAGTCATGCCTAAGTGTCTAATAGCCTTTTCCTTGCTGCTGCCCTGAGGTAAATCTTCCATTATTCATTGTGTTATTTACACTCTAGTACATGTATTTATGCTATAGTATGAAACTGTTCTGTTGAAAGCACTGTAACCTTTTTAACCTGTTTGCCTTTCCTATTTATCATATTTTTTTATGGGATACAATAGGAAGCAATGGTTGCCACAGGGACTGCAATTGTGAACAAGCAGACACGACGTTGTCACTTTACCATCTGAGGGCAGAGGGACAGCACAGGCAGTTCCATGAGGGACCAGGGTCATGCTGTCCCTGCAGTCGAGACATCAGTTTTCTAGCTACATCCTTCTAGTTATACCATGTTTTTGGGATAATTTTTGCTGCATACTTTCTGGAGGTCAAAGCATTAGATGTTGTCAGCTGGCTTCATGGAATAAGTGTTTTGCTTTTGAAATTACTGGATGGAAATCCGTGAGCGCTCTGCTGGCAGCAGAGGTGTTTTGAACATGTTGTCTGCAGACTAATGGGCACAGCACTCCGGGACCTTGCAGTAGGTCAGCTGTAAAAAGTCAGGCTTGTTAAGGAGCACACATTTCTCTCACACTTGGAATTCAGCTATTGACATCAGTGTTTCACTGAATCACGAAGCAAGCGAGTCCTGGGCTGTTGGCATTTAACTGGGTAAACATCTTCCATGGGCTGAAGAGGACAGCTCAATATGTTATGAATGTTTCTTCGTCTTCCTGGGAAACAATTTTCTGTATTACCTGCGTCTTTCTTCTCCACTCCCATAATTTGGGGAGATCACAGCTCTCTCCATGGTCCTACCTTTACAGTTTAATGTTAGCAGCTGGGACCTTGCTGGAAGTACATCTTAAATCTACCTGTTTCATTTCCTTGACCTGCTGCCAGAGAGGAAATATTCCTCATCATTTTGAAGAGGAGGGGTCCTCTTTCCTCTTCATTTTCCTCTGTAGCCTGTTCATTTCAGTGAAGAAATAAAAAACTCCCCTCTAGCAGTCCATAGTGGCCACAATGAAGGAGGAAATCATTTAAGGAGAGAACAAAGCTGGGACGGACAGGAATGTGTTTTAGGGGGTGTGGGGAGGGGAAAGACAAAAATCTTTTTCTGTTATTAGTGAGTCAACTCATGCAAGTGTTTCTTTGGCATGTGCCTTTTCCACTTCATATGTTGCAGTTTTTATTAGGATTTCCCCACTTTTCTATTTTTCAAACAATTTAGATACAACCAGTTATAACAGCTACTTCTTTTCATTGCTTGGTTTGCAATGGAAATATTGTCAAATTAAAATGATTTCTTGGGTGATGATTTTTGAAAAGTTATTTTTAGAAAAACATGTCCCTTTCCAGAAGTAGAACAAAAAAGTCAAACTAGTTGCAGGGGAAAAAAAGTAGAGCTATTACAGAGGTTGGAGTGAAATAACCACTGCAGTACAAGTTAAATTTGTCAATCCTAGAAAGTAGGGGTTGTGAACCAAAGTTAATGAAAAGTCAAGACCAGTGATATTTTATGGAGCTCATTCCATGTGAGGCTGCTTAAGAACAAGCATTGAACCTCTAAAGAAAGGATTAAGATAATAATAATAATGTACAGAGTATTCCTGGATAAAAAAATCAGCTGAAGAACTGGGTAGATTTCAGCCAGCCAGTTGTTTCTATGCCATGGCTTTGGTATATTTCCACAGTAGTTGTGGCTTTATAATGTGTTAGGGTATCAAAAAGGAGATTTATCTTTGGTTGTGCACACTGACTGCCAGATTTTTTGAATGAAGCTGTTTTAATTATCTGCCCAGAAGACTAAAAGAGAAATTAAAAACCATAAGGAAATAGCAGACGCTTTTGAAATCAGATTGCTTTCACTTGTACAATATCTGACCTGATGTCTCTCTAGTGAGATGAAGCAGTGGGGTAGATGTTAATGTGAAAGTGTAGGAAAGGAAAAAGTGGTATCATATATATGTATTATTGAAGATTCTGTTTTATTTGCTTAATAGAATTTTCCCATGTTAATAGCATGTTCCAACTCTTGAACTGTGCAACGTCTTATACAATCACCAGCATTTTAAAATTAATACATTAAACTTAAAGAATGTGTCGTCTTTTTAATACAGCACAAGATATATTTTGATACTGTTCACGAATAAGTTTTTTCTTAAGTTATCCATTTAGCTCTCATCTCTGAAGAACCCCATTTTAAGCGACTTAATACACAGTGCAGCTGCCATTCATATACTATAGTGTACCTCAAATTTTTCCTTTCTGATAATCCAGGATGTACGGATTGCAGAAAAATTACAGATACCTATACTGGAATTTTCTAGGCAAAGAGCCCAAGAACCTTTGAACTAAGGGGCAGGAATAAAGACACTATGTCAAGAAGTGACTGTGCACGGTGGCTGAGGAAAGCAACTAAAGGTTTGATAAATCCAGAAGCCGTCCTTGGGAACCAGTGCTAATGCAGGAGATGCACTGGAGTGAATGAAAGTGATGATGATGATGATGTGGAGAATGACCCAGGACAAAAGTTCTTTAAAGCATTTCTCAGAGATTAAATTGGTTTCCTTTTCNGGAATGAGAAATGCTTTGAAGAGCTTTTGTCCTGGGTCAGATTAAATTGGTTTCCTTTTCCCACAGTATTGTGGAAGGCTGAGATAGTTGGGTCTGGAACAGGAACCGGAGAAGAATCATAGTCTTGATACCTGTTCTCCAGAAGGAAAATATGGCAAGGCACCAGAAAGTGATGCCACCACACAAAATTTACAGGAAGACATAGCTTATCATTATTCTGTGAATGACCAATTACATCCAGAAATAATCGACTAAATGACCCAAACAGGTCGGTCCTAAATCAGTGTTTCTTGCAATTCTTTAGAGAAATTAGGTGTCTTGTACACATTCCTCTGGCAGCCCCGCAAAGTCAGGGGTGCAGGGTAGAGGTAATGTATTTTTTATGAGAGTTAAAATATTCATAGATAGCAGCTGAGCTGGTGGAGACAGCAGACTGCTTTCACCTAGGAAACCTGCCAGATGGCCAGGTTAAAAGCCCAGGCCACCATGGGGTGCCAGGGTGCGTGCCCTTCCCGGGGCTCGTGCCACCCCTGCGTGTGGCGCCGGCTCAGCCACGCTCTGCCCTGCCAGACCTTTCTGGCTGGTGCCAGAGCCCTGCAGCTGCCCTGGTGCAGAACTGATTTTACACCTTCTTGATGTCAAGCCTAGCAGTGTGTGCTCCATAGGCTCTCGGTGCACGTGCCAGCTGATTTCCTAACCACATTTATGTTGAGCTTTTTGTCCTGAGTTTAGTGCTGTCCTGTGGAGGAAGCAAATTCTGGATGGTGGGAAATGGCAAGAAATCTTTCGTTTCACTTTGATTTTAGGCAAGATAAATATTTTGGGGTTTAAGCCAACTATCCAGGATTTTTTGCCTTTTGTAATGTCCTTCATCATAAAAGTTTTCATTGCTCTGAAATTAATTCAGTTTTTGAGCTTGAAAATGCATACAATTTTGGTGTGGGTTGTTATGTCATTGCACTATCTAGCTAGCACATTTTTTAATTAAAGTGCTTACTCTAAATATGAAGTTCTTTTTCTCAGCATCAATTTCTGGTGGCTGGATATATCGTTGTTGATTAATTGGATAGCATATAGATAGAGTGTGGAACAAAATTGCACATATTTTAGAAAGAAAACACAGATCTAAACCTAGTTCCCAAGTTCTATGCTGTGGCATAGATTCAAACAGCTGGTTTTACCTGTTCTTTGGCATCACAAATAAGGAGAAATTCAGGAAGCAACACCTATGTATATTAGGGAATGTATTCCTTTTTGGTATGATGCTACGTAAATAAATCAGTGTCTGCTGCTGATTGACATTTTTATTTGTCTCTTATCATGCTCTGACAAAGAAGCTTCTGGTGACAGTTTTCTAAGGGGTTGCCTTGGAGTGGGGTTTTTAAAGTGAATTCTAAAAAATTTAGAACTCTCTACAGAAGTCTAATTTTTTAGAATGGGGGAGTAGAGATGGAGTAATTTTGTTGCTTTTTTTCTTTAAGAGGTAAGAAACTTGGCTTTGCTAAGACCAAGCCATCTTTCAGTGTCCCACAATATCAAGGAACTGAAATGCGCTCTCTAGTTCAGTTCCATGGGTTAAAACACCTTTCTGCCATGGGGCACCAGCCAGTCCTTTCCTATGCTCTTGTTTACCTAAAAACCTCTCTGTAACCCTATGTACCTGTGTTCAGGGCATTCCTGAATGACCTTCAAGGAAACTAATGGTATTTACCTAAGGAAAGAGCTGTCCTGATAATATTCCCCTGTATTATAGGGATAAAGTGCTTCTAAATAAAACCACGCAAGGAGAGCTTAGAATTCTCTTTGCCATTATTTTAATCAAATGATTGCTTTCAGTTTTGTGATATTTGCTATTTTGTCCATAATAAATGGTATTAAGCCAATATAAATAAAATAATTATTGAGAGAAGGTTGTATTTGACTAGACAATTCATGTATGATTAAACTCCAATGGTTACATTTAATTTTTAGACATTAGTTTTCAATAGATTTTTTTCTATTTGTTTTTGTTTTAATTAGTATAACCTAATTTATTACTCATGTATAGTGTCGCATAAATAAGGTGGACTAACCCTGTAATTGACTGAAAAATTGTTGAAGAATAGCCCAGTGCCAAATGAATTATCCTCTATTTTAAGACCAGGTATTGTTCAAGGCAGTGGTTTCTGGTGGCTCTATGAATACAAATTGCAAAAAAGCTACAAGCAGCAGATACCGATCTTAACTTTCAAAGCGAGGGTTCAGTGTTCAGGAAAGCCACTGGAATAGCAATTCTACAGGCTTTGTTGCACAACCTGATTTAAAACAGGAGCCAACCTTTCAAGCTTTTCCTCTTTGTTGAGCCTCTGTTCTTTGTAAATAAAGTTAAAGGAAAGACTCAAGTATGAGCAAAGCTGTTTCTCATTCCTATCCAATTACTGGCCTTCTTGGCAATGCAAACACACCGGGTTTCAGGTACAAATATATTCAGTCTGCAGGTGTGTGTGCGCATGTGTGTGACTGACCCAACTCACAGCTTCCTTAATGTCCTGGTAACCAAATTCCATTAGTCAATGTCGTCTAGATTTGTACTGATGGCTCAGCTGTGAAACTTTCTGATCTCTTTAGTCCCTCTCTAGTCCCTCTTACTTAAAAACAAGTACTTCCCGTTCAAAGGCACACTCGGAGTTTTACTCAGAGTGACATAAGATTATTATGGAAAACGTAGGAAGCTGCAGCAGAGCAAACATTAGGTCCATGGTGTAGACTGAAAAGGTCAATAATTTGTATATACATACATGTGTGTTTTTAAAGATCTGTTTCTGGTGTATCTCTGGAATCTGCAAAGCTGCTATTGCAGTTATGTGTCTTATGACACGTCTGCATTGGAGACAATGTTGTAACTATGCTGGTTTCGCTGGGTTTGTTCATTAAAGGGAATTCACTGACTGGGGCACAAAAGTTTCGCTATCAATGAATGGCTTAAAAGCCACTGTGGTAGAGCAAGAGGCATCTTATGCTTGTAGCATCACTTCCATTTCAAAGAGTAGGAGACTTCCTTGGAGATTACCTTTGTTTTCTGTACTTTCTGCCTTGCCCTGTGGTAACATTCCTGTGGCTGAGTTGTTCATTGAGACGAAGGGCACACACACACATCACACATGCCTGTTCATGAGGCAGCTGCAATATTCTCTGTCTGTTTCTCTTTGAGTTTACATAGTGTTTTGTGTATGTAAACTGACAGCAAGTGCTGTTTCTGGAAGATATCACAGCCAAGTTATGGAATACTTTGATATATAGCGTTCTTTAAAATGAACGTGGGAATTTTGGCTTCAAAAGAAGAAAGAAATGTGAATGCTTTACCCTTCCACGCTTTTGCACGTGCAGATAGATGTATGCTGTATTTCTTATGAAGGTAGAAAGAAGATATTTGAAAATAAAGATCATTTGAATAAATATCTTCATCAATTTTATTCCCCAGATTCTCTGATTAATTTTTCTTTTGTGGTAGTGTTCATGCCACTACACATCTACTGCTGTTGCTGTTCTGATCAGGACACCTTTCAAAGCCCAAAATACTTACTGTTTAGGCAACAAGTTAAGTCAGAATGGTTCAGAGAGTAAAAGAGAGAGGATCCAGAAGAGTTACAGATGTCACTGAAGGAGACCCTCTATTTATTTCTATTGTACCTTTGTATGTGTGTAACCACTTCTTGTGTGTCTGTATTTATATGTGCTTTAAAGAAGGGCAGCTTGCGTATATCCATGTACATTGACATATATCAATATATATCTGTAGTAATACATACGTTTATGTTAGAGTAGGGAAACTCCTCATTAGGATCAAAATTTGGACTAATCAGATTTTATACCTCTAGCAGATAAGGCAGGTATAAGGTGAAATATTTTCCTGTGAGATTCTAGATCTTTCTCTCCTGGCAATTGGCTTATAAATACTGGTATTTGGTGATATCAGTCCCTTAAAAGAACCCAAACAGTAAGGTCTTCAGACATACATTTTTACCCATGGGACTTACAAGCGCTTCATACTGAAAAGATTCAGGAGTGTCCAAAGGAAATTGATTCACCCAAAGTCAAGGCCACCTACCATTCTTCCCTGCTCTGATTGATAATTTTTCATAAGGGACCTGTGGGAGTTCCTCTGGATCCCCCTCCAGCATATCAATTACATTAAGTAACTGATTTTGCTTAATGTAGGAGTATCAGTGCTTTTTCATGTGACCTGTCAGGATGAAGTTCACACTGCTAAAGATATATCTCGCAAGATCAGGCCCTCTACTAGTGCTAGATGAGTCATGGAAATCAGAAAAAAATTAATGTGCTACTTAGGTTAGTTCTACCTGGAATGGACTGGAGGCCGTCTCTCTTTTTACAGGACTTGGAAGCACATAAGTTGTGTCTAATATTTGTCTCAGAAGTCCCATTTATGAGTAATTCTTTTTACTGATCAGGCAGTCTGGCATGTACAAGCACTTGGTGTCTATCCACCCACACTTTGTCCTTTCTGTCGTCGTCTGAAATATTCCACTCTGGGGCTCAGTAACACAAATTTGATGAACAAATGATATGCTACAAGAGGGAAAATATAATACGGAGTAAATGAGTTGGTTGCTGCTGCTTTCCAAGTGCCTGAGCTTTTAGAATAACTCATAAAACCGTATTTTCAGTTTTCTTTTAACATTTTCCAGCTCTTTATGCTAAACTATATGAACTCCTACTCAAGATGAAGTACTGGTGTGGTAAAACTCTTTTATTCCATTGAAGGAGGAAAATGGGAAAGGTATTACCAGTCTATTTTTAAAAATATGAATACACCTGGCTTTTTCTGTAACTGTTCAATGCTCACCATGTACACAGTACTGCTAATCATAACATATATTTGTACATTTTTTGAAGGTTTAAAATATACTTTTCCTGGCAATTAAAAAAGCCTGAAAGATCCCATGGCATTAGATAGACTCTGGGTGTGAACTGAGATTTCTTTCTGCCTAGGGTGTCTTTAGATAGGATTCAATAGCCTAGAGCATCAAGCAGGATAAAATGCGGTTGTTGTAATTAATAGTGATTATACTTAATAGTGGTTATACTGTCTAGCTTGGGTGTACAAAGCTGTCCTCTGTGATTTTCAGTGACATAAAAACCACTTTTGCTGTCCTATGATCTTTTTTCAGTCAGTTTCCTGGTGCTGTAAGTACAGAGGCTTGAGGTTTTTACGGCAGGAGGAGGAGGAGATACCTCAAGTTCAGGATAGGCTTTGCTGTGGTGAAACCCATGGCCTTTTTTGAGCTTTATTGGAGTCTCTAATGTGATTAGAAATGGAAATGGGAGGTAAAAAGGAGGTCTCTGAGGTGACCAATGGAGGCATATTTTGGTACAATGAAAAATTCAAAGTGTGACAGGTCCAAGGCTAAGTAAGAATGAGATGAGTCGTAAGAAAGTCAGTGAGGAACATGTTTCTTGAATCAAAATGGAAAATGGGCCTGGGTTAGGGAAGATGTCAGAGAGAGAGAAAGAGATGAGATGATTTATTATATGGGTGATATAGAGCATCACGCATTCTGTGTTATTGAAAACAGCTTCCCAAATGATTCCTGACCTCCCATCTCCTTACTCGCTCTTATTATCTCTTCTCAAGTAATGCTGCTTGCTTAGCTGGTTTCTTAGACGTCTTTCTTTCAGAATATTCCAGCACTCCCCAACTCTTATAGCACCTTTTTGAATGAATTAGGATTGGTGCCCCAAGATACTGGGAAAACCTAGTGGGGAAAAAAAACCCAACAACTTGATTTCTTGTTTATGGAATACCTCTTTCTGGAGCACAAATGAGGGCAAAATAAATTTTCCATGGGAGGTTGAAATCCTGCTTTCAGTATACCTGTACTGTCCTGATGATTACAGCTGCTTTTCACACAGTGTTCTGAAAGGAGAATTTATCTCTGCAATTTCAAAGCTGGGAGGAGGAGAATTAAGACTTTGCCTAATTAGTACTACCTTTTAAAGGTCTATTTTAAGCCATCTTCCTTCAGCCTGAACCATGTGATAGTTTCCAAAAATGTAAATTAATCATATCTGATTGCTTGCTGGAACCTGCAGTTAACTTAGGTGCAAGGTAATTAACAGTATTTGCCAGGTGTTTCGTAAATTACCAGGAGCTGCCTGTGTCACATATATGTTAAATGTGTTGTTGGTTGTTTAAATTTATTGGATAGAATATTTTAAGCTTGTGATTGAGTAATTTTTATTGCTTTCTTCCATTTCTGTCCCTAGGATGACTCAGATATGAAATACCATGTAATTATATTCTGTATACTATCAAACTATCCCTTGCAATTATACCACATTGTAGTTGTTCTTTTGAAATATTAGAAGCTACCTATCTAGGAAGTTATTTTTGGGATGCAATTGGTTGCTAGGGTGAAGATTAATTTTCAAGTAATTCTAGAAATATATTGAATAAAAAATATTTAAACTTATTTTAAAAATTATTTCTCAAGTTAGAAATCCAATTCCATCAAAAAAGCCTAGAAGTGGTTTTAGAAAACATAGTTTTCTGTAGGACTACATTTTTATCCTGTTTGAGAGTCAGTTCTTGCATCATTTGCATAATTAAAAACGGGAAGAGAATGGAAAAATTTGCCATCTGCCTGCAGAAAAATATTTTACTTGGTATTTGGAATGTGTTTCTGAGATCCAGATTAGTACTCTGACCCTTCTCTGAAGCCCTCTTGCATTATAAATTTCAGAACTGCAGGACAGTCTCAGGGGACTTTCACTAAGGCTTTGTCCTTCATTTAGTTCTAGAGTTTCAGGAAGGTTAAGTTTCAGACAAAAGCAAACCTCAGCTTAGTTCTGGGTTCAGAATTCACAGTTGTTACAAGTTTTCATACCTCACGATTGGGAAGATGGATTTCTGCTGTCTGACACCTCTCTTTGTCAGACTTGGAAAAGTGCACACTCAGTATCCGAAATTCCCTGCAAAATTCTTGTGAAAAGGAATTGTGGAGGCAAATACTTTAACTGGAATACTTAAACATAGCAGGAACTCTGAGATTTAAAAGTTCGTGCGTAGTCTGTGGTGGTCAGGAGCTTATCAGAAACTGTGGCTTCAGACCACCACTCAATTGGAAGATATCACAGTACTGCCAGCACGAAAGATAAAATCACTCTTGCCTCGTGATTTCATCAGGCACTCGAGATGATGCAACTTTCATTCCCCAGTACAACGCAGCCAGTGTGTGCCAGAAGCAAAGCAACGTGGGGATCTGCAGGAGATCTGCACTCTCCCGTTACCTGTTATTTACATTGAAACCGGGCAGAAAATTGCTCAGTCCGTTTACAGCTCTTTTTTACTGCTTACAGAACTCGTGATTACTGCCTTTCACTGAAAAGACCATGCAGATCTTACATTTCCCAAGGAATAATGCATTCCCATAAAGCTGTCACAGATTCTAAAAAAGCGAAAGATAAGGGGAAAACAGCAAAAACCCAACAGATTTGACAGTTTATCATTGTCTGAACAAATTGAAATTGATGTAACCATATCAGAGACTTGCAGGTGTTTAGATTTTAAGATGACATTTGAGACTGTAAAAGCAGTATTTGTAGCAACAGCCCTGATAAATATAATCCTGTCTGAAGCTCTGTGTGTCCCCCATACCGCTGGGACTTACAGGGGGAGAAAAGGTTCATTTATAACCACATACAGAGAAGTTAACAAAAGTTACCGAAAGCTTTTTTTGAGACTGTGAGCTGCCAAAACCAGCTCACTTCTCTAGCCAAAATAGACTGCCAAGTGATTTGCACAGAGTGTGTGTGACGCTCCAGAAAGGCCAATCTAGAGAATCGCATTTAAGTATTTTGGGTTTAGTTTTTTTCTTTTCTGGTAAAATCTACACTCTTAAGAGAACAATTGTCTGTGGAAATTAGCCTCCAATTTGCAGTCTGGAAAAGCCTGGTGCTGACTTCTGAAGTAATCCTGAAGCTTAGAGAACAGGATATTGTAGAGTCCTTGCTTGTGTGTATATCTAGTTTCAGACACTTGGCATAGTACGGTTCTGCTTATGGAGAAGCAAGAGGAACAATCATTCCTACATTTGCCCCTGAGCTTTCTTCTCTTTCTGCTGCTTTCTACCTGGTTTTGCCTTTCCACTTTAACTTTCTCTGTTCTGTCCTATTTTCCTTCTCTCAAACCTTTATATAATCATATGTTGTTTTCTTTCTTCTTTTTCATCACTTTGTATAATTCTCATTATTATTGCTAAGTCACTAAAATGGGCTTCTTTCCTGTCTTGTCAAGTCAGACTGTTTGGAGAGATTGCCTGTGGTGAGTGATTTCCAGAAACACTGACGTGATGGAGTCATGGAACAAATCAATGAAGGTTAACTGTCCAGAGGTAATTAGAAACCTCTGTGTTATTTTATTACCACGAAAGCCAAGTTCCTGCCAAGGATGGTCTTGTCAAGAAGATGCCAAGTCTCAAGGAGATGGTTCAGTAGTACAAGTCATGCATTAGTAGAGTCCTGAGCAGAATGCAGTGGATCACTAGAACAGACAATGGTTTATGCCCTTCTTGAAATAGAACTGGAAGGCAGTGATCCTTTGTGCATGTAAAATACTGGAGAAATGATCTTGCAATGATGATTCAATAAATCTTTTTAGATTTGAAGATCCCAAACTGATGTTTATACATAGGAAAAACTTGCTTCAGGCAGTTTGCAGAGGCTCCTGTGAGCCACTAAAAGAAAATGTTGATTTGCCAAGAGAAGCAAATACCACTCAGTATATCAGAAAAAATTATGTACTATGCGTAGAGAAAATGGAGTAAGTTGGGGGTTTTTTCTGGGGTGTTTTTGCTGGGTTTTTTAAATGCTTTTGTTAAGACTTTGAGTTCAGCTGGGTTTGCAGAAGTGTCGGAGCAGAGCTCTGCCTGACGTTTTGCTCAGCCAGTGCAATAAAGGATGAGCCTGCATTGTTAGAACTCTGCGGGTGGTTGAAAATACCAGGAAATATACATTTCACTGAGAACCTGGAATTCAGGCTTTCTGTGAATTATGACAAATATGGATCCAAGTACCTTTGTCTGCTGATACAGGGTTTTCAGTGTGTTTCAGAAAATCTGTTGCCATTTATTGCTTGAGCTGAGTCTGAGGAGACTTATCACCATCCTTTAATCTTTTTGCAGGTTTTCAGAAAAGCTCTTAATATACTGCTTCATGTTAAAAGTTGTCAGCACCATTGGCAAGCACTGAAGATGAACATGAAGGAGTTGTACTTTTCTGGATATGATTAATTTTGGCACAGTACTTGTTCCCATGGCTAAGCCCTGTGTGCACTGCTGTTCTTGTCAGGTTCATTATGCGTGTTTTCCCTTTCCAAGGTACTATGTCTTCACTGTGAAACATCCACTCAGACTCAGATTTGGCAAACAGAGTCTGAATCTAGCAGCATGCTGGTTTCCAGGAAAAAATAATTTGTTCCCTTGGAGGGAGGGAAGGGATTTGGATTTTAAAATGCTTCATTGTATTTTATAACACAGAACTTGCTTTACATTTCTGTATGTAATATTTCACGAACAGTTGCTTAGAAGTGACCTTGATGATCACTGAGTAAATTATAACATATTATGTGAAATTTCAAGTTCTGTTCCTAAATGTTAAATTCTAAAAAAGTAATAATAGCTCAGAAGTTAAGATACTATTAACATGACTGTTTACAAAATGGAGGGGGCTTTCCAGCTTAGAGCAGTATTTAATCAGTGAATTTTTAAAGTATATTTTCCTCTCTAAGAGCCCTTGAAATTTTAACGTGGCTAAGGAAGCTAAGTAGAGACATAGGTATTGTGTGTAATCTCCCAGGTCATCTGAGAGAGACTTAAGAGGAAACATAAGTGATTTAAAGCTCTTGTAAATTAGATAATGTTTATAGACACAGAAATTCCTATATGGGGTTGAACTGAAGATTCACCAAGTTCACTCCTCTGTTTCTAAGAGAGGCTGCATAGAAAAAAAAACCAAAGAATCTTACATTATTTTATTTCTCATCTCAATTTGCTAAGGAAGCACAGAGCTTGTTATGAGTATGACACAAATATGAAGAGCTGTTAGCATTCAATACCTGTGCTAACAGTCTCCTGTCAGATCTTCTCATGGTACATAAAGTGAACAACATAAACAGCTTCTAAATATCAACAGATTTTTATTGCTGGGGCAAAAAAACCCATAATCCTAAAAACATTGAATGATCAGTGATAACTCTCGAGGTAAGCATTTATATTTGCATTGCAACATAAGCAAGTGATTTGTAGACACTTATCTTTCAGCTTCTGTAATGCTTTAAGATAAATGCATGCTTATCTGCAAACCCAAATCCATCATGGCCAGGGCAGATTTGTGGTAAAATGAGGCTAATTTAGTAGTGAACTTGAAGGCTATAGGGATGTTTCTCAGCAATGTCTACCCATGGCTTCAATACACTAATCCATACTCCTCTTTTTTATTTTGGGCATAATTTACTTTGCTTTACATAATGCTGACATTCTGGGAAGTTTTGTCTTCATGAAGAACCTTTAAAAATAATAATAACAATGAATATGAATATATAAGTTGGGGCTTTTGGCAGTTCAAGAAGCAAAATATTCCTCCTCAAAAGCACATTTACATTAGGACTTGATATTTTGTTGATTCCAGCAAACTTTTGATTTAACACAGATGAAGGATACCAAGCACCCAGTCCAGGAGTCTGAAATTGTGCTTACTCCCAGATAGTTCAGGGAGGGATTGGAGCAGTGATGCCCTTTCATTTCATTCTTGTTGCAAGAATTAGCACTTGGGAACAACTGTCTATTTTTGTCTGCAATATTTGCTGCTCTGAAGCTGCCACCTCTGATGCCTGTTGTATGGTGAATGATTATCACTGTTAGGCCTGAGGTGAAACCAGTTTCACAGGAAATAGATCGATGGGTATATTTTTATAATAGAATCATTTTGAAATGAAAGCAATTCTTCTGTTTCTTGAACTATAGTTTTATCTACTGGCAAAAAGAAATTGCATATTGCAGTAGCTCTTACTTCAATCAAATCTGTGTAAGTTATGATACAGACTTCAAGGCAACAGGATTTGGGTTTTAACATTATTATTAGATGATTACATTAGTTGGTATGATGAGTTTCTGAACTTTGTTATTCCAGTTGAATACAATCTTCTGAAAGTTAAGGGTTTGAGCATGAGTTGCTTGAAGCCACTGGAATGTGGCTTTCAGCCAATGTATTTGTAATAGTTACTCGTTACTCGTTGTATTTGTAATAGTTACTCTTTAAGAGAAAATACCATTGTACACTTTAATCTTCTATGGTGCCAGCACTGAAGGAAGCCTCCCTCATCTTTTTTGCTCATTGAGATAATGTGGCTGATAACCTTTATATAGTTCAGGGACTTACTTCATTGCTTTCTAATAGAGTTTCTGGAGAGTATAGATTTAGATTACAATGTCGAATGGCCACAGGGCCTCAGGGAAATATGCTTTCATTAATGGACTTGTTAATGATTATCATTGCAGAGGCTCTGATAGTATCAGATGTAAACCTTGTCACAGCCGTCCATCTTTATCATGCAGATATGGAGATGCATCATTAATTCACACAGAGATTCTCAGATCCTCAGAGCTGTGCACATTGATGCAGTGTGATAATGTCTGAAGGAAATTAAAAGCTGCACATTATCAATTTAATATTTCAGATTTCTATTTCCATTAATACGGTCTAAGAAATAAGAGGAATTGAACCCCAGCAGTACCATGGGTCATTCAGAAGAGATCAAATGCAGATTATGCCTCTGTCAGTTCCAGCTTCATTATGCTCATTGCATCCTGTCTGAAGGGGATGAGACAACGCAGACTTATATCAGTGAAGTCTCTCAGCTGAAAAGTTAAAAACATATATCTTATGTGAGCACCAAAAAAATTATGCCAATATAAAATAGTTTACAGAATTTAGAATAGTTTTTAAGCAATTTTTTAGAGTTTTTAAACTTTATTAGAGTATAATAGTGTCTTTTTCCTTTATCATGACTTTGATGGGTGTATTCATAATGCATTGAGTGCAACAAGTTATACACAGTCTCAAATTTGTAGCTTTGGACCCTCTACATTAATAACCTGTTTGATAATCATTTGTTGAAATGTGAGAATTTGGTCACGAATATTTGGTTTGGTGTTTTGGGGGGTAGCTCTGGCTAGGAGCACGTGGAATAGTGAAAATGTGAACAGCACACTACTGGAACTGGGAGATCCCTAGATTCTCTTGAGCCTACCCAATGATGTTCCCATGTCGGGGAAAATTTAAGAACAGTTTTTGCACCTGTCTCTGAAGTGTAAAGCAGCTACAGCATTAATCTGCTGGAAACTATGAGAGAATGTCAGTGAAATGCATTTAAGGAATTTTTGAAAGGAGTAAATTGTAAGGTCCAAGTCTGGAGTGTGCTAAGTCCATACCACATGCTGTCATGGGTACAGATGAAAGTTTGTAGAAAGGAAGGCCTTGCAGGCCTGGAAAAAGATGTGAAAATGAGTGCTGACAAAGGAAATTTACATCAGGCACTGTTTTATGCAGGGCAGCAGTAAGGGAAGCCATCTGTGAAATCAGATCTTAGTGCAGCTGTGGTAGAGAATTGCCGCTCGGTGCTCCCAGCAGCCGGGGTTGGGACACCCTTGGCTGAGGCTGCCCTGGCTGGGGTCAGGCAGGGTCAGGGTGGGGTGCCACGGTTCCACTGCCTGCTGCTGGCACAGGGAGCCGGCAGAAGCTGAAACACAAAGCTCTTAAGTAAGGCTTCAGTTCTTTTAGCTTTGCGAGGGGAAGAAATCACGTAAAAAGCTTTATTTCTAGTATTTCCTGCCCACACTGGTGTTCACTTGAGTCTCACATTGCTTTTAAGTTATTGATAAATCTATGAAATGAAGGAATCTAATTATTTATCTCCAATGAACAACTGCCAACATCTGTTTTTGGTCCAGTGCTGCTATAAAATGCAATTTTATTAAGTTTCTTCTAGGAGCTGAGAGAGGAATTAGTGTGCTTTTCCAAAAATCTTACATATTTCTCTGGCATTATTCTTACTGCAGTACACTTTGCTCTTTTTTGAATCCCAAGACTGAAAGATAATGCTCACATTCTTCTTCTCAGCTGTTTGGATATTGTCTTTTGTAGGGGGCTACCAAGCCTTGCAGGTTTTTAACAATGTGGAATGAGTATTGTAAGGTCTGTAACAATTACCTGGCTTGCTGGGAAATTTTGGATAAGTGAAACATTAGCATTATTTGTGCCATTTTACCTCCACTTTTCACAAAGGTAGTTCTGTCTCTCTCATCCAGACTCATTTGTTGTGGTTTTTGTGTTGCAGTCAGTGCAAAATACAAAATTTGCCACCTATTCATCTCAGTCTCTTTGTCACACTTGTCACCTGCTTTTAATTTCCCCCTAGGAAGTCCCTTCCTATCCCCATTGTATGGTTCTGATTTTAATAATCCCAGTCCTTCCAGAGCTCTTTCCCCAAAGAAATATTTCACTGTATCCACCACTTAGTGTGTTGATATTTCTTGTTAGTATGCAGTGTCGGGTTAGCTCCTCTAGATAACCTTGATAAATTAAAAATTGGCTTATCAATATTCAATCAACCTAGCTCATTTATCCAAATGTCTGATTTCCTTTCTGTCAGAGCTGAGCTAAAAAGGCACTGGAAAAATAAATGGAATTAAAATTGCATATTTTTCTTTGAAACAGAAGTTAAAAATCAGTCTGCTGCTAATGTCACCTTAAATGCATTGGTTTATCAACAGTGAAATAACATACAGTGGCATATATGACATAAAAATTTGTTAGTGTTCATTAGATAGTTGTTCTTTGAATATAGTGAACATCTGATCAAGATTTTATTAGGAAAATTTGGGAAAGCTGGGTTTGGTCTATCTTGTTCTTTGTATAACTATTGACCCTTGCTAATTCTTCTACATATTTTTTAAAATGTATAGGGGTTGGTATGTTCCAGAGGGCTGGGAGGCAGGTGGGATGAGCATCCCATGGACTTATCTTACAGCATAATGACAGCAGCATAATTTTCCAAATCAGATCTCCCTTCATCTTGTGCTTCACTGCCTTTGCAGTTTAGAAATCCCCAAACACCCTTTTGTGTCTGCACCATTTCTGTGCAGTAGTTCTCTGTAGCTGCCCCACTCAGCTGCTTTCACTGCCTGCGACCAGTCCTTGTGTCTGTTGCCCATCATCTTGGGTTTGAATTCAGGATAGAAGTCATTTGAGGGAAATGACAATGGTGTTTCAACTTTATATCAACAATCTGGCAGCACATCATATGACAGGACAGGCTTGCAGGAATTCACCAGACCAGGCTTTTCAAAAGCCCCAGTGGTCTGGGGAAACCTGCACTGGGGTGCAGTAAATAGATCTGATTGTCAGTGGGCACATGGGCAGCAGCATTGCCACTGAGGGGCTCCTCATTCCTCTCTGCTTGAGAATGGCTTGCTTTGATGTCCTGGCAGGAACCCTGAAGCTCCAGGATGCCCTATGATGTGTTCCTAAAAACACTGATGTGTTCATTTCTCTGTGGCTGCTGAGAACAGGCAGCACTGTCAGTCAACAGAAGGCAAACAGAGGCCAATCTTTCATCACAATATACAGAGCTCGTTAATTTATCTATAATGTGAACCCTGAAGGATTTAATTCATCCAGTCAAAGTTTCCTGGGAGTTTATCAGCTAGGTTCATTCAGTATTGTAGCAGCTGTGCTGGAAACAGAGGTCTTCACAATTCTTTGATTTGCTTCTGTGTTCAATGACCTCTAATTTTGGAGTGAAAATGTATTCCTATTACTGGGGTTTCTTTTGGGGTTATTTTGTTTTAGTTTGGGTTTTCTGGGGGAGGGGCTGGGAGGCTTATCTATGTTCCAAAGTCAGAAATGCATTTTGCTGAGCTCTGCATATTGTACTGAAGTTAATCTCCATAGGTTTTGCATTAAGACAGTTAAAATTATTTCATCCCTGCCAAATTAAAAAAACTTAAGGTCAAGCAATTTCTCTTTGAAATAATTTATGCAAAATATTTAAACAAAATCCTGTGGGTATAAAACCTTAAAGTAAAAGTACTGCTTTAAAGGAAAAAAATTAAAAACCAATATTTTAAAATTAAGTCAAATGACTTTGATTAAACCCTGACAAGATTCAAGAGTTTGCTTCACTTTAAAGGCTCCAGACAGTTGTGCTAATCTTAAAGGAACCAAAGAAAGTGCTTCAGACAGTGTATATGCCCTATGGAGAAGAAAATACAAGCGGGAGTACAGGCACGGAACTGCTATTCAAACATTTTATGTCTTCAAATTGTTGCACTTTTATATTAGACGAATATTTGTGTGTATTTCCTAGTGGGACAGGCAGTGCATTTTTCAAAACTGAGCAATTACAAAGCATATACTGTAACAAGGATGCTATTTGATGGCATCAAAACCTTGATCTACTGGTTTTGCTATCATTTGTGGACAAACGTAACATGGGAATGAAGTTATGATATGGTTTTGCACCAATAACTTCTTTGTGCATTGGTCTAACCACACATTTGTCCTGGATTAAAGCTGCCAATTTGAATTCTATAAAACGATGTCCAGTTTTGTTATTGAAACAGTGCACAGGAGCAGTGCCATCCTGCTGCTGGTGTTACTCTTCACCAAGAGGATTTTTAGAAGGAGGAAGGTAAAACGTGCCCATTTCAGAGTTAATTATTGATGTTTAGAATGTCTGGCGCTTCTTTAAAGCCCTAGCCCTACAAAATAGGTTTTGCACAATTAATATGTGCCTCCTCAGTATATCAGAGTTCTCTGCTACGTTGTTCCTGGAGGGTACACATGTATACATCCTTGGGAATGTGTGGCTGGAAGATGTTCCATGTCCTCTGCTTGGTGCTGTTCATTTCCTTCCACTGCAAGAAATGGATTTTTTCTGTAAGGTTTTGGAATTATGGAGTAGGATGGAATCAGTGGAAACACCCAAAATGAGGAACAGGTGAGAAGGGGGTGTGACCTGGGACACTGGCCAGAGAGTGGAAGTCAAAGATGGTTTAGAAAGTACACAATACTTTGTTATTTGCATTACAGCAGATAGAAAAGAAAAAATATATATATCAGTACTAGAAGCTTGAAATATGCAGACTGGAACAGAACTGAGATACAGATCCAGTGGGTAGGAAACTTTGGTAACCACAGTAACAGTAGGCAGCTTCAGCCTTTTGAGTTATTCATCCTTGCAACAGGATTTCAATGCAGCAGTGGTGAAATTTTTGCTTGTCCCTTGGAAAAGTCAAAACAGACTCCAAGAATGATGACGTGGAAGAGAAAGCTCTGAGTTTAAATTTTAATAGAAAACCAAATTTTAATAGAGAACCCTAAGTTTTCACACAGATTACTGTCTTGTATGTACCTGGTCAAATGCCTTTCCAAGGAAGAACTGAGAGAGGAATCTGTTTCCTTTCATTTTGCAGTTTGTTAGCTTAGCTCTGTGAAATGCAGATTTGCATGATACTAAGCTGGAAGCTGAGCTATTTATGTGTTTCCCTTTAAACAATGTTTGGATTTCATAGTAATTCACATTTTGAAGTCAGCCTTAAAATCTGCACATATGTTGCTGTACAAGGAATGGTGTTCTGAGGCAGGGACTAGTGGCAGAGCCTATCAAACCCAAGGGGCTGCCAGTGGCAAAATCCACAATGCATTCTCTTTCTCCTGTCCTTTACACAGAATTCCTTTGGGCAGCATCAGGGTGGTGGAGGGAGAGAAAAATTATGAAAAATTCTTTTTAGCCCTCTCCACACTGGACTTCAGTCCTGGAACTAGACTACAATAATACCTTGAACAACAAGCTTGACCATGAGGATGCTTACTAATGAATAGAAAGCCAAGCACAAGTTTGGAATAAAATAAGGAAATGTTAAGTTTTGTTTAAGCATCTTTGTTCTCAGAAGTTTTCTTTTTATGATCACAAAGATACTGATGCATGAAAAAGCAATTTCTGGCTAGTGATCCAAAATACACTCCCAGGCACATCTGGGAAAGCACTGAGGCTGCTGGGAACTGACCTGGTCACCTCTGGAGTGGGATGGCAGTGGTGCTCCCGGGCTTCTCCTGTATTTCAGATTTCACACTGTGCCTTTCCTGGCAAAGTCCCACTCTCCCTCAGCAGAGGCTTGCCCAGCAAGAGTGGATTTCTTGGGGCGGGTTGGCAGGGTGCCTGCAGCCCTGCCAGCTGGGCTGGCTCCTGAGATGCCCAGGTTGGGGAGCCCCAGTGTGCATCTTGGAACCCCTGGGGCATCCACTGGGCTGTTTCTGTGTGCACAGTCCAAGTAAACCCTCAAAACCATAAACTTTTAAAATACTAACAGGTAAGTAATGAAAACCCTCTTTAGAGAAATTAAATGCTACACAGATGATGGTGGCCAGCCAGTGTTAGATAAGATTGCTGGTGACTTTTATTTTAAAATAAGAAATCTAATAACTGAAACTTCTTGCTAGGATGAGAAAAACCCTTCTTTGCCTTAATGTTGTGTTGTACATATTTTTCCACTTTAATGCTAAGGGTAGCCAAAAAACATGAAAAAATCTATAATTAGCTCCAGCTTTACAAGTATAAATCCATATGCTAGTTAGCCTTTAGAAAATAGCCATTTGTGTTAAATTCATCAAGAATTTCTCATTAAAAACTGAGCACACATGAATTAGTTTGACAGGGAAGAACTGCTAGAGCATTTGCTTGGATTTGGCTCTGTGTGTTCCCAGCCTTTGTCTTCACTGCAAATGTTGCTGCCAGCTATTTCACCCAGCCTAGCCACAGCCTTGGAGCCCAGAGTGATTTCATTAACAGATGATGAATTATGAGAACTTGAACTGTGGCTTGTGGTTGAAGTCCCACTGCATTACCACTTTGATTCTCAGCTGAGTTTGAATGTTATGCCACAGACCCCATTAGGCTGGCTCGTTTGGACTTGAAGCATATATTGAAATAAAGTCTGAGGTATCTGTGATCGGATGGGAGTTCATTTATAGAAAATAAATATCTATATAACTTTTGCTATACTGCAATGAAAGAAGGCTGAATAAATATGTGAGTAAGCAGCTCATTAGAAATATTCACAGCGTTGACGACAGATCCAGCTTGTGAGGCTGAAGTGTTTTCATTGTGGGGTGTCTGAGAAACGCTGAAACAAGATGCTGCTTTACTTTTTTCTGTTTACACTAGAAAAATCTCCCCAAAAATCTGCAGGTGCTTTTTCTTCTCAAAGCACAGACACTGAAAGGAGAGGTGAGGGTGATGCCTTCGTGTGGCCACCTAAAACACAGAGACTAGACAAGAAGAGGAGAATAAAAGCAGGTATTTATTTGAAAGGCCTTCAAAGGTACACCTTGGGCAGTCAAAAAGGCTCCACCCAAGATGGACCCTGGCTCACGGGTTCTTCCCAATTTTATGTTTGGTCTATTTGCATATCAGGGTTAATCCTCCAATTACAACCTCAGTTAATGATGTAATTACCCCAAGTTTGCCCCTCCTCTCAGGTTTTAGTTTACACATTTTGGGGCCTGGTGTCCTTGAAGAGCAAGCCTAGAGAGGGTTTGTTATGTCTAACCAGCAGGAGAGAACAGCAGCTACCAGGCCACACGAAACTTCAGAGTTGCACATTAGGCAGTGCAGGATTGGAAAAATATAAAAGCTAAAACCTAAGGCATCAAGGGTGATGAAGGAGAATGCTAAAATATGAGTGGAAGTTTTAACTGTAGCAGCCCCTATTCTGCTAAAGCAAAATTCTCTGCATTATCATGAATTTCTAAACTCTCTTCAGGAGCTGCAATGCTGAAACTAATTTATTGTTTGCTTTGTTTTAAAATACTCTAGATCATGAGTTTAATTATTTGATTAACTGAGTTGTTTTCGTGTTGAGTCACACAAAATTTGGGTTGTGAACTGCCTACTATATTTGTCCATTTGTCTTCATGGGAAATTCAGTTCTTCTGCCTTTGGGTTTTTTTTAGGTAAGGGTACAAGGAGTTAAAAATAAAGTTATAACACAGAAAAATACTTATCATTGACTCTATTTTGTGTATCTTTCACCTGGTTAAATTTCCTTAGCATTGGCTAATACACGTTATTCTGCATGCTTTCCTCTAAAATTTAAATAAATTGAGTGAGGGCTTATTATTACTCCCTGGTTCATTATCACCCAGGCTCAGCTTGATCAAGTCACAAGAGATGAGCAGGATAGGCTAGAAAAGAAGATATACGCAAAAAAAGAAATTACAGTACTGCCATAAATGCCTTAAAAATGCTCATTGGAACACATAGAAATAAATTATGTTACAAAGAATATTTTGCTTCCCAACCTGTGGATATTGCATTAAGCTCCTACTTTGTTTCCAAGTCTATTTATAGTTCCTAGATTATGTGAAATCCTTATGAAATTCTTTAGTACCCATGGTTACCAAACACATTTCATAAACTAACGCAGTTCTAATACTGTGATATATCAGCAAGTTTTTCCTCTTTTCCTAGCAGTAGGTTTCTGGTACAAATCCTCAGAGGTTTAGATAATAAAATCCAAAAATATTTCGTGCATTTGCAGTAAGCTGTGTTTAACATCACCATTTCTGCATGGCTTTACTCTCAGCATGGTGTTGTGGCACTTTGGAAGCATAAATAGTCTTGGCCTGCCTTGTATTTCAATGAAATTTGTTAGTCTTTAGAACATGCCATTTCTAAAGAGATGACAGCTGAAAAACCTTCATGCTTAAATCTAAACAGCACCTAAGCCACATAAAACTCCCTTTTTACTGTCCTTTTCTGTTGCAAATGTAAACAGACAGCAGCAAGTGTTGCAGCTGTAATAATTGTAGTGTTAGAGGTCCTGTGATATTTTCTTATTGTGGTAGGGTTCACACATTTTTTAATGTTTTGTTCTTTTCATCTGATGATTCAGGAAACGTGTGAAATTGAGGCAGGGATACTGTGTCTTACAGGTTCTCTGTGATATAAATACAGGACTGTTCACCCAAGACTTTTACAGCTATGAATGATACCCTGTGAAGAGAAGAAAACTGGCACAATTGACATAATACAGTGAAATTAAAGCTATTTCTCATTCCTGTAATTTTTTTTCCTCCTTTTTAATGCATTAAGCTATTCTTTGTTTTTAGTTTTGTCCCTTCCCCATTTTGACACCTCTGATATGGTTCTCACGTACAAGAATTGAGTGATGCCAATGAGCTATAACAGAAAAAAATAATATTTACAAACTGTCTTATTTACTCCTTTGCTGTTTTCCTCTAACGATCCCTTCATAGCCCCGTGTATATATCTAACTAAATCAAGTAGCAAAAGCCAACATGACACCCATATGTGCCAGTAATTAGCAGGTACAGGCTGATTGCCATCAGAAGCGGGTAATGTTTCGGCACTAATGGGCCATTACGAAGAGAGGGCACTATAGTCTCAGCACTTCTTTTGTGCAATAATATCATCCTGGCCATTTTCTGCTTTTCTCGCTGACAACAGCTTGAAATACAATCGCAGCTAAACCAGGTAATCCACCTGATCGAGATCTGCTCACTAAGGAAAAACTGTTGGGAAAAGGAAGCATTTGAAGCAGGTTTAGTATTTCAGAAGTATGTTTAAATCATTTAAGGCTTGTATAGTTCTTCACTCATGCTACTTGTTTGTTAAAGAAAAGCTTACAGAAATCCATTCAATTCACGGGAGAGCTACAAAACTCTGATGCGTGTATCCATTCCTGTAAACTGTTTATTATATTGTTGCAATTCGTCTCCCCTTTCAGATCTGTGTGTTAGCTGATCAACACAACAATTGGAAACATATGTGAAATGCCGATTGCTCAAAATAGATTTTGGAAGGGGGGGAGCTAAATAGTTCTCATGGAGTTTTATTTGTAGAACACAGATTCTAGTTGCATTTTCTTATTTTCATAAGCAGTACACAGGGATTGGTAGGGGTAGTGTTTTTATTTTTCAGTGCATAAAAAAATTCTGTTCAGTTCTGTGCTGCCATTAGGGACTGGGAGACTGAAGTAAGCAGAAAGAGGATCATTGCTGCTTCTGGCCCTGGCCTGGCTGTTTTTGCAGCCTGTCGGATGCTGAGCCTTGCCTGGAGCAGCAGCTCCTCTTCCACCCTGCAGCCTGGGGCTTGGACCCAGGAGAGTTATTTTGCAAGAGCTTGTGCAGAGTGCCTTCCCATCAGGGATGACTAAACAAAGACCCACTACGTGAGTTGCTTAGGAAGGCTGAGACTATTTGTTCATGTCCTGCAAAACACATTATACCTGGGTTAAAGAGAATTCTCCCTACTCTTTCTAGTCTGCCTCTGAAGCTTAAACAAACTTGGCATAGCTAAAGCATGGAAAGTCTGCCTGTGGGAGGAAGATATCAGATATCTTGAGACACAGGATGCCAACAGCTGTGAACCTCACTCTTCATTTTATACCTGCCTTGGGAACAGGCCGTGCAAGCAGACCAAAGCTGGCAGTGTGGAATGACTAAGCAGAAAGCAGGCAGCTGCTCAGAAGGTCAAAGTGGGGATGTCCAAATTACTGTGTGGTTACACTATGTTCCTCATCCAGCCATGGAGCAGCTCCAGTGTGAGAAACGTGAAGCACCCACTCAGCCGGGCAAAGGAGCTGTGGCCAGGGTGTGGTGGGCTGGTGGAGGCAGGAGGGGCTGGCTCCCTCCCCTCTTCCCCAGCTGCAATTGCTCTTTGCTACCTCCTTGTTAAGGCCCATTTCCTCATGAACTCCAAGTTATCCAAAACTGGAATATGTTTTCAAAAATGCTTAGGATCTGTAAATCCAGGGCCGTGCTAAGGTGACAGTATTTGTGATCTGAGCCTCAGAATTCTGTAGACAATCTGATCTCAGCATCTGTTGTGTGAGATAATTGGTGTGTCTTGGCTGTGTGTCTGGTGTTGGGCTGAGCAGAAAGATGAACACACTGTGCAGATTAAGGTAAGCCAAGAACAACATTTCTGTGGGTGTCGCTGGAAGTGAATTTGTCCACAGCATGATCTTGTAAATGTGATGTCTCCTCATGAGTCATTTACTCTCTTTCTTCCAGATACTGTAAAGTTCCACGTAGTTTTGTTTATTTTGTGATTTATGAGGAAAAATATCTATCACTCTGTTTACAGTCTCTGTACACTATTCTGAATGTCACCGTCACCTGAGCCAGTGAGATCCACCCCCATTGTGCACTCACATGGCCAGACTCACTCGATAAGCATTATTGGATCTGTTTGCCTCAAATGTGGCACTAGATCAAGAGTAAATAAACATATACCTACAGTCACAGAGCAGCAGAAGAAACAGCAGGACAAACAGATACGCAAGAAAACAGGTAACACATTGGAAGAGAAGTGAATGATGCCCACTTCAAATGTGAGATATTTGATTATAGTGATTTAGGGTTTAAAATCCATGTGCTTTCAACATTACTTGCAAGTGAAAATAATAGTCATTGATATTAAAGGCCTATCTGTGGACTCTCAGTTGTGCTATAATAACAGCAGGAGTGTCTATGTTCATGTGCAAAAGTGATCGCAGGAAACATTTCTTTAATTATAAGAGGTTTTCTAGTGTCAATTCCTCTTTTGTGAATTGTGGCTGACCATGTCCAGACACTCATGAAGGCCAGTGCACTTTCAAGTACCCTGCTGGAATTTTGAAACCAAATATATTGGAGTCTCAGCTGATTTCCTTTTGCCTTGGCAAAAACACTGAGATAGCTGTGGTTGGAACTGAACATTTTACCTTCAGATTTCCCTGTTCTATGAAAGGAGGAACACTTGTCTTACTGTGATCCTAGCAATTCTTAAAATCATTCTAGAGACACTTGGGCTTAGATGTAATTTCTACTGTGGTAGCTGAGGTTTCATGATTTACTTGCAAACCTCTCTGAAGCTCTTGAATCTCTTTTTAAATTTTCTGTAGTGATTATTCTCTCTTCTTCTTTCTCTTCTCTCTTTCCTTTTTTTTTTTCCTTCCCTGCCAAAGGGAAGTTCATTTTAAAGTCACATTTTCCAGCCATGTGTTGGGGAGGATGAATCTTAAAATACTAACTAGTTTAAACTCATTTTTACGAGGCTCACTGCAAAGCAGAGGTACAACAAAGGAGACTTTGCATCAGCTCTAACAGATTTCTGCTTGAGAAAACATTGTATTTTCCAGTAAAATGCTGTATCTCCATCTTCTTTTTTTTCTCACTCTTCAGTCTCTCAATTTAATTTATTTTTTTTAAATTTTTTTTTTAATCTGGATGCTCTTTGATTCACTTTTCTTCGTATTTTATTTTCTCCTTAGTGGGATTTGATCCCAGTAGAGCTGGGGTTCAAGCTGATAGTTTAGGAGCAGAATGTGACTGAATTGCTCATTAACTACAGTAAGTATATTCATCTCTTCTTAAATATTCCCATATTCAAAATGAAAATTTTAGTTTAACTTTAGAAGATGCTGTTCACACATGTAACTTCATTGTTAAAGAAGAAAAAAAAGACCTAGAAACTTGCTGTTTTCATACTTGACAGTATGAACAGCAGTTTCACACTGTAAATCATACTGCATAATACTACAATTTCACACTATAAATCTGTAAACCATAAATTATAAATAGAGCCTATAGCTACATATCTGAGTGCCGTGATCACATTTTTTAAAAAATTTCCTATAGTAGTTTAAGACTTCTTTTAGGGTTTCTCCTGCTGGTACTGCAGGTTGGTGATGATTTGGTAGATGGCTCCCTTCTTTCTGGTGTGAAGCAGCAAGGTGCCGAAGCTCAGTGGCCAAAAGCAGAGCTGTACATGTGGGCTGTGCTCACAGAAGGTGTAACTATTGTCTGTGGGTGCTGATCTTGGCCTGGCCCAGTGCCCTTGCAGGGCTCACTCAGTTATCTCAGTTCTGCCTTTTGCAGGATTTTCAGTTAAAGGACTGTGCAGGCCACTCCACTACAAGGGTCAAGTGCTGACCACGTCAGTGAACTCCTGCAGCCTCTATGTGTGCCAGAGCATGACCTTCAGTATCATCAGCAAACTGTGTGACCTGCTCCCAGAGCAGAAGTAATTTGCTTTCCGTGAAAATGCAAGGTTGGTGGTAGAGCAGGAGAACTATGAAAAAGTATCAACTATGCACATGCATTGCAATAAAGCCTGAGCAAACAGACAGGGTGTTCCTTCAATCTGACAGCACTGTTCATTCCTCTTCATCTGGCAGAATACACTCAGGATACATCTTGTTCTCTCTCTTACTAATTTTTAACCACTTTATAAGTAAGATTAGATTGGATCATCACTGGCATAAATAAAACAAGCTCACTGTCCCAGTGAACATAGTGAAGACACCAAAACTTCTATGGACTAGAATTCATACTGGGACAGTTGTGCAAAGTAATGATAGTGGACTATGACTAAGAGCAGTAAGACATTTGCCTATATCATGTGTGCCTTATAGGAAATCACTATGTGAAATTAAGCTTACTTTGAAATAAGCAGGATGTTTCATTTTGGCTTTAATGGGGGTGCATTTCACTCATTACATTCTACAGCTTTTGAAATCAAAAGGGAAGACAAAGATTACAAAGTTGCTCTTATTTTTTCTATTAAAACTGTCCCTCAGAAGTCCTTGACCAGCAGGTATCTCTTGGAAGGATGGTGGATGTAGGTGCACTGCAGGTTTGTGCTTCAGCCTTTAACACTCTCTGGGAATAGTGGTTTCATTTTCCTTTTCTCTGAGTTCATTTCTTTTTCTGTAAATGTCCTCTTTTCTTTTTGGAGCTTGTTGCAGGAAGAAGGCATCAGTTTAATTATAGTGAGCTATGGTATAGTTTCTAATGAGTCTGAAAGACAGCAACATCCCAGACACAGAGGCTGCCTGCAAAAAGCTGGACAAGTGTCAAACAGGTCCCTCTTCTAGAGTTCAGGAGATTATATGCTGTTGTAGAAGCCCACTGTGCAATTACTTCACTTTCATCGTCACAGATGGCCACTGAAATCATTCTGTCTGACAGTGTTTGATGAAGCATTTAACATTTTGAATCACAGTGGACTAATACAATTCCGAATGAGTCCTGAATGTTTTAACTGGATTAAATGTCTGAGAATTTTTTTGTCTCAATGTGCCACGCTTTTCTACTTTAAGAAAATCTCAAGCGCTTTAAAGCTATAGTATTGAAAATGCTATTTGCTGCTGTAGATTCTATAGAATAATGAAAGGAGTCCCACCTTTCCTTGTGGCTCTGGTTTTTCCCTTCTCACCATAGAGTACATATTAGCTCTTTCAGGCAGCTGAACAGTCCCATTGTCCTGGGCACAGAAAAGCATAAAATCACTGGCAATCACTTTGCCATTGTGTTTGGAGATTAAAGGACAGGACCTGACAAATGAGGCAGACCTTGAATCAGAAGAAGAGGTAGCATCAGATAATGCAGCTAAACAGTATGTCTAGCAGAGATTAGCTCTGAATGAATTCTTGGCCAGTCGTTCCTCTGGCAACCTATTTGCCAAAGAAAGGTCTTGATTTCTTCTTTCAGATAGTATTGATTTTTATTTCTAATTCTGAATATTATTTTGTATTCCATTTTAATTAAGATTTATGATGGTCTTTTAAGCTTTCAGGAATGCTCAAAGAGCATATATGATGCTCATAATCCAGAAAATTACGTGGATGCTTATTCCAGTGGTTGTTCTCTTTACTCCCATCCTGCCACCTGAATAACCTCATCCTGGCAGCACATATTTCTATCAGTATCAGTTTTCTAATGTAAAAAGCAGTGTACAAGGATTTATGAGAAGGTCTTGGGATGACTCATCTCTTGGCTGCTGTCTCTGTAGCAGAAGGCTGTGGTTTCCATTTCCACCTCATGTACTAGGCTCATACCCAATGCTTGGCACTGTCTTTTGGTGACAGAGGGTGTTTCACTGAGGAAGATGTCATCCTGAACATGACATGATGAACTCAGAGCTATTGTTTCTCCATCTGGAAATGAAAACCCCAAGGAATACTTCAGACAGCTTAGCTTAGGGCACGGCCAAACGTTCCCAAAATCATTGCTGTGGCAATGCGTATGTGAGATGTTGAACACGCGACAACCAGGTTTCTGCCTGAAGAGTTTTTGCAGCATCACTGCCTGTATTGTTTTCATCAGTGCACAGCATCTGTTGTGCCGTTTGTAAAACACACAGATTTCTATTCGCAGAGCAGACACTTTTCTTCTCTGCAAGTGGCAGGAGCTGTAGCAAGTCAGCTTTGCTGCTGCCTCTTCTTCCCACCTCTGGAGAGGTGTATCTTTCCTGTTGCTGCAGGGAGAAAGTCAGTTGTAGAAGTCAGTGTGGGGCACCACTGGAGCATTTAAACGTGTCTGCCAAGGGAAATACTGCAGCTGATTCCATATTTCTCAGTGATACAGAGACAGAAATTCTTTAATTATGGTGCGTGATGGCGGCTGTCACCAGGGGCCAATATTGACAGTTTATAATTGTCTTTAGTAAGGGAGCTTGACGTACCTAGGGAAACCAGAAGATTTTTGACTCATTATGAGATTCTGCTCTCAATCTGAATTTTAAAAATACATCTTTCTGTTGTCTGTGTCTGTCCATCTGACTCCATTACCCCAGCTTTTCTGCACTTCTCCATAATCTTGTTATGGATTTCTGCTAGTTTCTTTCCTCTCCTTGTCAGAAAAGGAAAGAAGAAAAGAAAGAAGGAAAGAGATAAATTTTTCAAGTATTTTCTCCTTTTTCCTTTGGTTTGAAAAACATGGAAAATGCTTGTATGAGAACAGTGATAACAGCCAAGGACCAGACTTCAGCCCTGTGTTTTCATGCTTTTCCAGGGAACATGGTGATGATTATGAGCTGATCTAGTCACAGCCCATTAACAAGCTTGTTCTCATACAGAGAGCTGATAGCAGATTTCAGATAGATTTGGGGTTAGATACACAAGAAGAAAATGCTTCTGTTTGTTCTATTCTCTTTAGACTGGATGCCACACTCTGAAGCACCAGCCTTGGCAATATCAGTGGTGAACTTGCCTCCCTTCACCACAAATCTAATCTTAAAGAGCAATTAAAAATGCTCTCTGAAGGTATATTATGATGTCCTGTCATCCCTAGGCAGGGGTAGCCAGGACCCTACCAAGGATACATTCATGTTCTAAAGCCCATACTCATAACCTCCCTGTGGTCACCTTGGAGAGCTGAATCTTCCTCTCTGTCTGAGCTCAGAAATAACTCTTGATGGAATTTGGGGGAAAAACAGTTCTGAAAAGTATTTACAAGTGAGAATAAATAAATTGTTTGGTACCATGACAAATATCTTGCATCTTTACAGGTGGTATGAATGTGCAAGTAAATTGGTTTGCAACACTCATGACACAAAACTAAGTTGAAAACCCTAAATTAAATTTTAGTTCCAGTCCACAGAAATAAGACAGCATGCAAGAGAGTCTGATATGTGAGCAAAGTTGCCTATGAAATATACTCCTCTCAGGGAATTTAAGTAGTTTTTGTCTTTAAGAAAAATATGGCTGTTAGATGCTCTGCCAAACTTTTAGTGGCTTAAAACTCCAAGATCTCTACAGAAATCTGGAAAGGAGCCATTTTGGAACATGATTTTTATCAACAGGGATTAGATGGAATGATCAAAACAAAATTGAAGTTTTAATAAACAAACAAGTTTCCATCTTCATTGCTTAGATTCTTATTTCCCTCTTATGCAGGTAGTGCTGAATTGCAGGTAGCAGGTGGGATCCTTGTTCTTCATTAGACTTTAATATCACTTCATATATATTTAAAATTTATCACGGGTCTCATGAATTCAAATGAGACGTCACAGTCCACAGATAAAACTGCAGTAAAAGTTATACAGATTTTAGAAAATAGCCAACCCCAGGTGTTGACTCATGAATATTTATACACATCAGTCATCAAGGAAGCAAAATACAATTTGGACCTGATCCTATCCCCAATAAAATGGATAAAAAAGCACCCAATACTAGAAACAATCTTTTAAAAGACATCTGAGAAAAAACCAATTTTTCCCCATGTGTATTTTTCCATGTGTATCCCCAAAAATGGGGTGGGTTTGAGGGATCAGGAAATGAAAACATGTTTTTGGTTTTTTTATTTATTAAGGTGGTACTTATTTTTCCTCAGTTTGGAATATATTCTTATCTAAATGCACGTAAGCAAAGTTATTTTTTACATACAAATTTTTTTAATTGTGTCACAGTGTTTGAACTTAAGCATATATTCTTTGCATGATAAATTTCATGAATAAAAGCAATCTCAGGGACACCTGTAAAAGGAAATACATAAAAACAATTTAAAGTCAGTAAAGATTTTATTTTAGTTTTATATGTAGCTGGAATACAGCCAAATGGATTTTTCTCACTTAAAAAAAGCACTCATTCAAACTGAGGAAGTTTCTATTCCAAAAAATTATATTTGGAGTTTTTTTGGGAAGGGGGGAAAAAAGGATATGTAACTGAAGTGAGTAAATACAAATACCTGGTAAAGTATGAGCTCTAGGTCAGATTCTGACTATATTTGCACCTTTGTACATACTAGGATATTTCCATTAAGTTACATTGTTAAAGGTATATTTCATGGCACTGAGGCCAGGATCGTTCACATGAATGCCTGACAAAGCAGAAGAGACAGTCTGACAGATCAGGAAAATAGGACCAAACCCAGGCTTTATATAGAACTTAGATTGTCACTCTTTCCTCAATTCTACATTTTCCTCCTTAAAACAAAACTCCATGAACAAGGGAGACAGTCAAAAGGGAAGAGAAAATGCTTGTGGCAATAAAAATAATGTAAATAAAGATTCAGGAAACATGATCAATTGTTTAGAAAGACCCAAATCTGTTCTTTTTTTTCCAGTGACCATGGATGACGGGGGAAGTTGTGTGTTCTGCTCCTATTCCCAGTAGTCTGTCACTGTCCTGCACTGGCAGGTGAGGTTTTACCTCCTGATAACCAGTCTGGGAAGTCCTCTCTGTGTTCCAAGCTAAGGACTTGTACTGAGTTGCAGGATACTGTGTACAAGTACGGTAGCCAGCAAAAGCAAAAAGTAGTAGCTTCTCAACTGTTTATTTCAACATGACAGTTCTTTGGAAGTGGAGAACAAAAAAAATTGATTACATGAGGTGATAGGACCAGAGCTATGCACTCAGAACTTTGTATGTGTTCAGTAGCCCTTAGCTTTCTAACTCGTTTCAACTTCCAAAACTGGCTAGAGCCCCAGGAGCAATATAACTCGAATAAAACACATAAATATTGGAAATTTTTTTGCAAATATGGCAGAAGTGATACCTCAGTTCACACTGGCTTTGTCTTGAGCACTTACTATATGAGAGGTTTTTAGTAGCCATTATGTATTTGTGATGAAGACTTTGAATCCCAGAAGATTTACAGAAAACACTTAAGGATGTTATTCCATTAGTGTTCCATTTAAAATATTTCACACTTAATTAGGTAACAGAAACAATATCTGAAATTGGTGTTTAAATTTTAAGCTGGGTATAATCACAGTGAAAAACTAATGCTATGATGGAAAAAGAATTATCTTGGGAATTATTTGTAATAGGCAGTAGGGCCAAAAAATAATTGTTAAAGTTCTGGTTTAAAGGAAATACAAGAGGACATAAATAAAAATTCTTTCATATGCAGGATTGAACAAGAACGTTAAGTAGGCTGCCCATCTGGCTATCTTGTAGGCAATTTTGCATTCTCTTTAATTTCTTTTCATTAGATATATTTTTATCACAGAATGCAGTTCTTTTGCTGAGCATAGTGTTCGCATGAGTTGGGGGAAATGTGCAGGTGACACACGACAATATCATTACTTTATTCAGTGCAACTGTGTAAGGAAGGGCAGCCAGTTTTCCTCATGTCCAGACTGAAAATCAGGTATGGGCAACTTGACATCGATCCCACACTTGAGGAGGGATTGATGTCAGCTGGAACAAGTGGCACAGAGGAGTAGAGGATGGCTGCTTGCAACCTAAGACCATGACGGAGCCTCATCTGTCTTCGGATATCAAGGCAAAAACAGGCAGTGGCAAACACCGTGGGGTGTCTTTACATCACCAGGGAATGTACTTTGTATCTGCTTAGTCACTGTGACTGCTAACAGAAGTCTGCAATATCTAGGGAAACAGCTTAGTGCATATTAATTTCTTGGAATCGCCCAAATTAAAGCAGAAAGTACAGTCAGCTTTCTATGGATTCAAGCAATTAAGGCAAATTTAAATAGATTAAACACATCTGTCTGTACTTAAGCAGAAAAGGGATTAGGACTTAAATGTAAGAACATAACCCTTGTTCAGCTGTATGTCAGGCACAGTTTGGAGCTCTGTGCTGCATAATGATTAAAATTCATGCAGAAGTATTGCTAAGAGAGGAAAGACATTTTAATTCTTATCGTCTAATTAATTAACAACTAAATATGACATAAAGACAGCATAAGAGAAGGAGAGCGTGTGAGTCATCTGATACCCTAGCACTTTGTTGCCTTAAGAAGCATCATCTTTAGTTACTGTTTCATGACTCTGCACTGCTTGAGTTGAAAATTCACAGTGCACAAGGCTTGTAATGGAACATAGTGAAATTTGGATCTCAAAATGAACTGGGGATGACAGAATGTGTGCCACGTTCAGCTTAGCGACTCAGATGTAAAATGGTCCTTCAGAGAGACCACAATGTTCTGTGTGAAAATCTATTTGAAATGTACCAGCACTGCAGTTCATTAAAACAGTGGTGCTGGAGACTGCTCTGTGCTCTAGACATAGAGCAGAGGTGTATTAATGAAGACAAGCTTTGTACTGTCCAGCAAAGTGCTTTAACTCTGGTACAGAACTATCACAAGTGGATCTAGAATGAATTTCTTTGCAGCAGCAGCAGCATAGCTGTGTTTGAGGGAACATCGGTGAGAGCAGGACGGCAGCGTGGGTGTTTCATGAGTTTAGTCTGTATTGTTGAGGTTAGAAACCACTTCGTGATTTGGAGCCGAGTATTTGCAAGCTGAGGGAGAAATCCCAATTTTTTCTGACTCTGTTAGTAATCCTGGCAGCGCCTAGGTTGCCAACAGGAATGATATTATATATAACATATATATAACCACTCATGGCAGGGAAGCAGGTCGCACACAGACTATTAATCCCTTGTCAGCCCCGCTGCTGCTGGCCCAGACCGGTGTGCGCCGCTGGTTTCTCCCGCTGCTCGGCACGGCGGCTCTTCCAGCCGGGAACGGCCCCGGCACGGCCCAGCCTCCCGAAACAGCAACCTGCGGCAGCGAGCGGGGCGCAGATTCCCGCTGCGGGCCGCGATGGGGACGGCAGGGGCCGGGGCTGGCAGGGGCCGGGGATGGCAGGGCCGGGGCTGCGGAACCGCGGGGCTGGCACGGGCCGGGGATGGCAGGGGCCGGGGATGGCAGGGGCCGGGGCTGGCAGGGGCCGGGGATGGCAGGGGCCGGGGATGGCAGGGGCCGGGGCTGGCAGGGGCCGGGGATGGCAGGGGCCGGGGATGGCAGGGGCCGGGGCTGGCAGGGGCCGGGGATGGCAGGGGCCGGGGATGGCAGGGGCCGGGGCTGGCAGGGGNACGGGTGTCCTCAGCTTCTCTCCCAGCCCTCTTCCCCTCGTCCTGCCTGATGGCAGCAGCAGGAGGCACGGAGAAAGTCAAGCTGGTGCTTCTCTATATGCAGAAATTTTAAGTTTTCCATATTAATCTATTTATCCAGTTTTGACATGAACCTTAGTGACTACTTGTAAAAATTACTTTTGTATCAATATATTAACTCACATTTCTTTTACGGATTTAATTTTCTCCTTCTCTTTCCACTGTGACCTGGAGCTAATAATTTAAACATCCTTGTCTCCAAAATACAAAATGCTATCTTGAATTTTCTTCTGCCTGTGATCATCTCTGCGTACCAGTTAGAAACTACAGAAGCACCATAAAGACAAGTTTTATAGAAAAATAGTATATTAGATAAGGAGGAAGCCACAAAACCACCGCCAGGCTGTGAATGTCTCCCTCCAGAGCTGTTTAGGAGTTCTGATGAAGCTGCTGGAGGTGATTCTAGGTCAGCAGATGAGAGATTCCTTCTGAGCCAAAGCAGATCCTCTCTCACTTTTACCACCACTCTGGTTTCCTGTCTACACCACATGAATGTACATTTGAACACACATGTTGTGCTGAACACAAATGGAGAAATAGTTTCCACAGAATTTTAGAAATTGTCTACAGAAGCAATTTCTATAGAAATTGTCTATAGAAATTGTCTATGGAAGCAAGAAAATGAAGGGATTTTGGATGAATGTTGTACTGTACTATTACTCCGTTATTTTTACTAGAATGTTTTTATTCCTTGGTTGTCTTTGAAACTTTACAGAGTGTTCTTGGTGAAAAATCAAGGATGATTAAGAGAACAGATCAAAGCAAGCATATTTTTTCCAGACTGAAGTCATCCACAGTCGTTTGATAGGGTTTGTTAGTACATGTGTATATGCAATTTTTGATGCCGTGGCATTCAGATATTCTTCCTTTCAGTTTTATGAGTTTTCAGTTTATGAGTTTTTTAGTTTAGCTAATGGCTTTTATTAAATACAATGCACTAAGTAACAGATGATGTCTTTGTTATCTAGATGGCTAGAATAATGCCTAAAATTTAGCAGCAGTATAATTTCCTTCCCTACCTATTTCAAATTCAATTCAAATTCTATTTTTGTGGTATGTAACAATTTATGATAATTGCATTATAGTAATTTAAACTATAATTGCTTTAATCTCATGTAATCCAGAGGCATCTAAGAAAGACAGTTTGAGTTACAAATTTTGGCTTTTGATATTGAAAGTAATGGAAACTAAATTATAAAAGTTTTTTTCATATTACTTTTATGGCCATCTAATGTTCTCTGTTAGATTGGTATTATTTGGACTGTGCTTAGAATTTTATAAACTATCACTTAATATATTACTAACACAGTTGTCTGAGTCCTCATAGTCGTAGAAACTTGTGTTTAGGTTTTTATTTTATCTGATAATAAAAAAAAAATAAGAGAAAATATTAGGCTAAAACCTGTATTTGTGATGAGAGCTACTGTTTTCATCAGCTTTATTTTCTGCTCCATAATTTTGGGTAAAAGACAGGTCTAGAAACTCATTATAACTTCACAAATTTGTGGCTTTAGAAATGCTCAGGAGCCAGGAAAAATTATATGCTTTGATTTTGGAGACTACAGCTTCCAAACATCTATCTCATTCCAAGACTCCTCCAAGACTGGGAGGAGATTGTAGAAAACAAAGAACCAGTTGAAAACTGAACATGTTATTTTTGTGTTTAAACAAACACAGAGTTTTTTAATTAAGAAGTGATTAAGGTAATTACTACGAGAAGGGTGGGTAATTTGGCCTTTCTGGCCTCTGCTGACTTGCATGGCCCCTGGTAGGACTTGACACAGAACATGAGTACATGAGAGGTCTCCACAGGCAGTTCAGTCTCCAACATGTAACTCAGTACGGACACTGGCTGCCTTTTAGTGAGCATAACTATTTTTTCAGCCAGAAAATTCTGCATAACAGTAATGTCACAGCAGATCTGTTGGGTTTGGGTTTCACTGAATGAATAAAAATAATTGTTTTCCGTAATTCGTTTCCGCACCCAGCGGGTTGGTTGGTTTGTGTTGGTTTTTAACAAATGTCGTTCTGATCCATTTGTGTCTCCTTGCATTTGAGCAGCTGGAACACTGATGCAGGGCTACACCAGGCACGTTTTGGTTTCCCTCTGTAGCACCACGCAGCTCGTGGAGCAGGTGCTGCTGGGTGGTCACTGGGCTTCCTCAGGGCATTTGGAGGCTGCAGCAGAGCTGTGAAGAGTCAGGACTCCAGCCAGGAGCCTTCTGCTGTGCTCGGGGAGAAATGAGGATGTTGGTACCCCTATTCCACTAGTGCTAAGATGAAGTGAGCAGGCAGTATTGCTTTAAACACAAGATATCCTCTCATGCCTGCCCTGGCTGCCTCTCTGAATTCCCCCTGATATTTGACCAAACCATTTGGATCCATTCACCGTCCTACACTGATTTTTTTCCCCAAGATTTCTGCTGTTTTATGAAGCATGTAACTATGACAGTTAAACTTCAGAGCACTATGGGAGTTTATAGAAAATGAACCAAAGAGGTTTTTTTGTTTTGTGTTCAGAAAATTGTTTAAATTTTTAAAATAATACCATGAGCTTCTGGGCATAAGTCACCATTTTTTAATGCCTAAGAACATTCATAATGAATCAAAAATGAATTGATTTGTGTACAGAGAGGAGATAGTAGTGTATCAAAGTATATCCTGCATGAGGTACATAGCTAGATATATGGCCAATGAGCCACTTATTTTAGAAAAGTATTGCATACATTTTATGCTAATTGTTTGCACAGATATTAATTCCATCAGAGGCTAATTAACTAACATCTTCAAATAACTTATGCTCAGCATTCCTGATATCACTATATTAGATTTCATGTCAAGAGGTTGATTGTTATGCTTTTTTATGAAGAAAAAATACCTAGAAAAAAGAATCCTACATAATGTAATCACAGGTGCTGAGGTCAAACACCTGCAGTATGACAGACAAAGGAAGAGATCTGATATCTTTCTAATAAAGAGATAACTGTCTTGTTTCCTTTCAAGGTAGATCATTTATTCATGACACAAAATTTAGGGAGTCCAGTAGTGACTTGTTTTTTGTTTCTGTTCTTAGTTGGTCAACTACAAATTTGGTAGTTTTAACCACATTATTTTTTTATGCAAAATGGCAGGAGGTATTGTAGCATCACATAGTTTTGTACCAAAGCCCAAAGCATTTTGAACTGTTTTCCAGATTAGTTCATAATATGTTCTTTCTTACACTGGAGGAGTCAGAGGGCTCAGGATGACCGAGTGTCATCTGGGGCAGCTCGCTGAAAAGTGAAGGAAAATGATGAGATTTTAACTTAATAGTCTGAAATAATTGTGGTGTCCACCACAATAAATCAGTTCCTGCCTCCTGATTCTATTGAAAAAAAGAACTGTACTTGAGAAGGTTTGTAATACATCACAGCTCCCCCGCTGAGGATGACCCCAGGTGATGCATAGCATGCAGTTTTGGGAAAGAGCTGATTGCAAAATGTTTGAGTAGCCTTGTTCAGACAGCTGCCACAGTAGGCTTTGCCAGTGTAAAGGGACAAAGGAATCAAGGTTCCTTCATTCATATGCCTTGTAATCGTGGTGTATAAATATAGCTGTAGCACATGTGTGTCTTTTCATTATCACCACTCACTTATACCAATGCTACCTATTATGCTCTGTGAGGTTTTTATCCTCTATAAGCCTTTTATTCTCTCTGTGACTTTGCAAATGTACTTCACAATGCTTTGAAGATTAATCCTATAATTAAAGGACATAGTTAAATAATGAAATTCTGGTTTGCTTATACTGAAGAGACATGTACAATCTTCAACCATTAAATTGCATCTAAAAGCATATTTTGCTTAAAGAAACAAAGTACCAGCAAATATTTTCAGAAGAAGGATTTACAGCTGCTGATTCATGACATACCAGATAAGCATGAATATCGTACATTATGCTTTGTCTGGAATAGGCTTCATTTAAGGTGTAATGTTTAATTCATCTCTACTATTTTTGTAAGGCAACAGAAGCACCTCTCCTTATTATTAAACAGAAAAGACTTCATTTTTCAGTACATCAGAGTAAGAAACCACAATTGATTGAAGAGGCAGTGATATGTGCTGAATCAAAATCTAAATATCCTACAGCACAAATTACTCCAATCCCTATTTGATGCATTGTCTGCCTATAGAAAAGCAGTTCATAAGCTCATTCAAGTCCTGTTTCTTTAGTTCCAAATTTGCTCTGATGCCTGCCTTTATTTGAGGAAGCTGTCCCACATCTCCTGCCATAACAAAGTCATCCTGCAGGCTGAGCAATAATAGACTAAGCAATCCAGCCTGCTGCCAGAATTCAGCAAGGCACAGATGGAAGTTACAGTCATCAGATGTTTGAGCAGCAGAATACCCTGCTTGTCCTCATTTGTATTGAAGTGTTTCACCTGGGGGATTACTTTATCCACTTGATCTTTCAGTTTTGGCTTGAAACGGAACCCTGGTGATGATTTTTTTTAGTTAATGGTCCATCTAGGTTTGCTAGGACTTTCCTTATCTTGCAGCCATGGGAAAAAGAAATGACATGTTAAGCTCAAAATATTAATTCTGTCCTTTTTTTTTTTCTGAGATAAAAGGATTCATCTGATAGAGTTCTATAGGAGTACTGAGCAAAATACTCTCTATCCTGTGAGTATAACCCTGAGAGTAGAATGGACTGAATCCTAACAAATGTTCCATTGACTGCCAAAATACCTGTAGGAAGCATGACCTCGTTGAGTAACTGAGCAGTACATGTAATTTTGATTAAAATCGGCAATGTCATATGCATTACTTAAAAAAGGTTGAAAAAATACTGTAATGTACCAACTCTGTACAGGCTGTATATGGTAAGGGGGAATTTTGGGCAAATGCGGGGGAGGGAAAAGAAACAGTGGAAAGGGTTTGATGGAAAGGGTTTTACTGAGTCTGAGGTCTTGACTAGAGAGGAGGGGATCAAGAGAGAGTTTATAAGCTGTGGCAGGTAAAGCTGGTCAATGACCCAAGGAATATGGGCCCTGCCCAAAAGGTCTTGGCCTCAATATAGCTTAGAGAGCAAACATTACTGGGCTATTTCAGTCAAATAAACTGTCCTGCACTGATCTCTCTCTTTCTTTCTTTCTCATTCTCTGTCTGGAAGAAAAAGCACTATTTTAGTTGCCCTATGTGATCTTTTTGCTTTTGTCAATCGCTGCTGTAAGGGAAAATAAAGAATTGAGAAGCAGTGTCCTTTCTATGGAACAGGAAGTAACAATCCTGTAATCTCTGTTTGAAATCTATTGGTAACTGGAAAGAGAAATTGGGTGATCCTTCTCTTAGAGTTTAGGGAAAGGTGCTGGACTGCCAAGGTTAACTCTTAGTACTAGTGTTTGTCCTCCTGGGTTTCTTCTGAAAAAATTCCTGTTACCATAAACTCAGCTTCCTCACTTCCTAATTACTACTCTTAGTAAGGTCAGCTTGTAGCCTGGTTTGTTATCTGGGAAGCTATAGAGTTAAGATTTCTTAAAGGCTGTCAGAGACTGAAAAGTATAGAATCATCTCCAATGGGAAACATTTGACAAGAACAGCGTTAAAGTCTGTTCTTAAGGGTCAGCCCTTGTGATATTCCAGGGTAATGAGATTCTGTCAAAGTATAAGCCTTCTAGCAACTTCCTTTAATGTCTATATGCATTTTTATATATTAATAGATATACATATCTATCCATGATTTTTCTTTTTTAAATCTTTGCGCATCTTTAGAACTGAGTGTGAAGGGAAGGCGGGAGTGCAGGCAGGGGGTCACCCTATTTAATCCCAGTCTAGTCCATGTTTTATGCAGAGAGAGGGTAGTAACAAAAGAGCTAATTTAAATGAGAGTGGCAAACCTGCACCAATTGAAGTACATTGTACTGAGGACAATTTCTAGGAGATTCTGTGACCTTTGTGAATAATTTCTCCTCATTTCTGGAAAGCCAGGTGACATACAGAACAACCTGCAGCACATGAAGCAGCAATCAATGCAGGGTGCTTTTTCCTTCCTTCCGTGTGTCAACACTAAACTTTCCATTATTTTTGGTCTCTTTTGTGGTCATAACTTCAAGTATGGCTGGTGCCATTCCTGCTTACTGTAAACTGGCACAGCTAAGCCATCGAAGCTCCTGTTAATTCATCCACAGTGTACATGTACACATACATGTGCATGAATGAAGAGCCTGACTCTAAGGGACGGGGTTATTTTGAGGATCTTCCAATACAAAATTTAAAAATTACTTGTCTTTTATCTCTTAATTAAGTTTTTTAAAGATGAAGCAGTACATAATATGCCAAAGTTTTGCTTCTTAAAACATTTGCATTTTAGATATTAACCACGGAGCTCTTTTTATGGAGCCATTGCAGTATGTGCTCATACCTTGTTTTAAACACTAGCACTGGTTTTTGATTCTTCTCCTTTCCTGTATTTGTGCTATTAAAACAGAAAACTTGAGACATAAATGACTGTTAGAGCTGGTACAAAATTATTCATGGGACAAGTATGCAATTGTGACTGCCAAGCATAAATATTGCAAAAATCTTGGTTTTAAAGTGTGTGCATGAGGCTACAAATACAGCAATTAATTTTCTCAAAAATAACTGCCTACCTAAAGATTGTGGTTGTACCAATAGCTCTGTACCATGGAAATGACAGGACAAGAGTAGGACATTCCAGTGTTTAAAAAGTGCCCTATAAATTATTCAGAGGGCAAATTCAACAAAGTGACTCTTTGTACAGACATGAAGTGACAATGTTCAAATCTGAGGGGGTGTTCAAACATTTAGAATTTAACAGGACCTGTCTGGAAGACCAAAGAATAAAAGCTGTATGAGTGCTGAAAATTCTGTTTGTATGTCTGTATGGAAATAATTCCTAGTGTAGATATTTAACTTGCCCTTAGGCATTTTGAAACATGTACATGCCTTATGTTGCACCAAGACACTGTGATTGCAAGCAGCAGCTGAATGATACTGCTGCCACCAGTTTCACATCCTCCTGTCCTCGTGCAGTCCCCAAAGGGTAAACTGCCAGCCCTAATCCTGCTCAGACTTTCAGCCAACCCAGTGTTTGTGTACTAATGAAGACAAGAGATGGGTTAGTTTAAAGAAGAAAAGATATATTTGGATATGCAATTATTTATTTTATTTTATGTTTATTCATGGCTGGATATGCAATTATTTATTTTATTTTATGTTTATTCATGGCTCTAACTTCTTAAGTTGATCCAAAGGATTGCTATTTAAATTACGTAGCACTATAAACCTGTTTAAATCTTTTGCTCAAGAATACATAAATAGTAAAATACCTTGCTGGCATATTTCTGATCTAATCATCATAAACACTCTTCTTGGTGTCAGGAAATTATTTGCAGATTTTTATCTGAGAACCATTTCTGACTAATCCAAAGCTGGCTGCCCAAGTTTTAGTGTCTTCTAACCTGCTGAAAAACTCAGGTAAACACTGGACTTCAACCATGTCATCTTGGTGGTGTTGTAGCTGCTTAGGGGCCAAAGTACATTTCTTTAGACTAGAGTCTCCTCAGTGTTTCTTTAATGTCAGTGACTTCACAAGTGGCATAACAGAGCTGGTAAACCCAGAGCCATTTTTATTAGACTGTTAACCTACTCTTGCAAGGTCTTTGAACAGGTTAAAGCAGAATCAGAAACTCTCCAGGTTTCCCTAAAACTACTATCCCTGATGAGATGATTTTAAACCTAAATCATATGTGAGAGTAGTATAAGGAAGAAAAGAAGGAGTTTAATGTCTGATTGACACATAATTCTAACAAACATGTTAAAAATAAATTCAGATTTGTCATTTCTGTCAGAGTTTAGAAGGTGAAAACTTGTGTTTAGAGTCTCTGTAACCATATATATGAGGGCAGCCTGTAAAGCACTGTCTCCCCTGAGGCCACAGGAATGACTTGGGGTCAATATTCTCCTCTGATAAACAGTATGAGAAGACCTGGTTTTTAGGTGCTTGAGTAGTTCTGGCTTCAAATACTGCCAAGATTTTTATTCCTTTTAAACTGGGTTAAGAAAAATCAATTTCTCTGTCATTTTTCAAAACCTTTATCTTAGGCCTCATAATTACTGAAACTGAGTTAGTAACTTGACGCACCCTGCTTTTGTTAATCAGGGCTCAAGGACGAAATCATTGCAATTTAGACATACGTGGAAATAGTCAGAAGACACATCTGAAGTCCTCTAATGACTAGTTGTGGTAGACAGCCTTATAAAGCCCTAATAATATTTTCATTATTCAGCTCTGATGGCTCTGATGTTTCTGACTACTGGGCTATCAATTAGTGAAATCATAAAACCTGATATTTTGACCAGGAAAAAATTGTGTATGAAACTGAAAAGAAGCATCATTAGTTCTTTCACTGCTCTGCTGTAGGTAGGGATATGAATGTCTTGAATGTCTTCCACAGCAGCCCATAATTAAATATTTGCTTTATACAACAGATGATAAAATGACAGCTGGGAGGGGTAAAAAATACTGGGAATTACAGATGGGATCTGGAGACCATGAGCTTAAGGAGAATATATTGCAGAAGAAAAATCTTCTCTGTTTGTATTTCAGATTTATGTTTAGCACTAAGTTCAGCATCATGCAAATTGACACTGACAGAGGCATGAGCCGGAGTTCTTCCACGCCACAGAAATATTTTCCTTGCTTTCATTATACTTTTCACCCCTCCTAAATGTAGAATGTCTGGGCAGAACTTTCACAAGCATTATTGCTGGTATTATCTAATACTCTGGAAGCCTGATTATGACATACATTTGGTCTCTGTTATGACATGAATTAGGCATATCAGTTAATTAGTTATCAGCTGCTGGTTTTGTCTCTGTACAATGTACAATGTACATGAAAATAATTAGATTATTTGTTTAGAATTATTATTTAAATGTATCTAGAATAAAGTGGCCTGGGGGAGGAATTTGAGATCATTCTACTAATTGCTCAGTGGCTAATGGGAGGTTGAGCTCCAAAATCATTTCTACTTGAAACTTCTGCAAAGCAACAAAAATCGTGGAGTAAATAACTGAGTGCACTCTCTGCCTCTGAGTTTTGTTTTGTCTTTTTTCAATGGAGCTGCGCTCAAAAAAGATTTGTTTTGTTTTCAATTCAGAATCTGTATTTAAATAGATAAAATTCTGATTACATACCTAGTGTAATAATGTTAAATTTAACAGAATAGGTGGCACCCATTAAGCGTGTCTGAAGTAATTCATATTTCTGGTCTCCTGATTTACAGAGGGTATGTTAATGTTCCCCATCTTATTACTGAGAGTTTAAAATTCTGTTCTTGACATAGACTGGAGTTGTTCACACAAAGCAGCTTACCCATGCATGTCTACCTCTTTTCACAGTCAGGAAAATGGATCTGTATTTCAGAGATACAGTCTGTGTGGGTTTTGGCTGCTAATTACAAAATCATAAGCTAATAAATTGGATTTTAGTGCAGTTCTGTTTGAACAAACTCAGTGAATCCAGAGCAAGTGTGAGCTCAGAGGCAACTGGACATTACCTATAACTAACGAGTAAAACAGCAAAAAGGGCTGAGACAGGATTGTAAGGGCTGGATTTTGCTCTCACTGGAACTTTAATGACTCAGCAGAAATACCCCCAAAATCATCAGTTAAAGCCCTCATCAAAAGCTCATCACTCAATGAATAAAGGCTTCTAAGCATGTTGGACATCTGCCCCTTCTCTGAAGTTCTCCTGTTTTCAGGGGGCATCACAGACCCTTAGCCCTGAGCAAGGGACAAAGCACTTGGGAGTACTTTCATGCCAAGGCTCTCAGTGTCATGTGATGGAGCCTTAGTTTACCACTGTGGGTTCCTACATTTTAGCCAATTTTTACAATTAATGTTTGTTTTAACAGCCCCTTTCTTAAAGGGTTTATTTAAGAGCTGCCCAGGTGCACTCATTATGTATTAAAAAACAGCTATTCAGAATAAAAAGTGGTGATCAACGCCCTTTGAGTTAATACAGTTACCTTATGGAGCATGAGCAGCTAAAGAGAGCCATCAGCTCTTGCGGTGATTTGGTCACGAGCCCTTGCAGGCCAGACTGAGCAGTGCTGCTGCACCCAGTGCTGAGCACTTCAGTCCCTCCAACAAGTGACAGATCCAGCACTGCAAACACGTACCAGGCTGTGGCCCTGCTCAGAGTGCTCAGCCAGGCAAAGACAGCAGAAAAATAAAGGAAATTAGGATCAAAATGGATCCAGGTACAGTAAAGCAGTTTTCCTGCAATTTGTCTTACTGGTAACTATGTTCAACTATTCTTCATTAAAATTATGTTTAGTACAGTCCTCACCCTGCCAAGCATAGATAGAAGGTTTGTGAGCATAGCTGATCTGAAGGTTTACAAAATCTTCTGATTTCATGTGATTCTGTGGTAAAAGACTAGATGAGCATGACAGCAGCATGCGAAATGAGAGTGGAATATTCCACAGGTAATTATTGTCCTATGGTTCTTTCAGTTCTAGATTATCACGTTTAAGTGTGTTCTCATCTGGTAGTGAATTAAATCTGTTACTAGTGCTGTTGTTTCAGAAGGTTTTTTGTGAATCCATCATATCTTTTTCTAAGGCAAACCTGGTGCTGTGTGATATATAGCCCAGTTCAATATTTTATGCTAAAGCGGGAAACTAAAGTGATAAGCATCTTTTTTTTGTTTGTTTTTCTAGAATACAAGGCAGAAGGAAATGAAAGGCCAAAATAAGGGAAATTCTATAGAATTAAGACTATTTTTCAGTATAAATAACTAACAATGAGGAATTCATTGGCTGGCTGGGAATGCTCAGCCAACATCCTTACCAAGCATGCTCGAAATGACCTACAGTTAAAGGATTTCTGCTCATGATTAAGGAAATTAAAAATGTTTGTGTTAATAAAAGAAGCCGAAAGTCAATCTAAATCTTTCTGGACCCATAAAAAACATTATTCTGACTCCTGTTAAATTCTGCAGAAATTTGGTGTTTCTAGAGGGCTAGAAGAAAGAAATCTAACTTCAGAGAAGGTCTGAAAATTTCTCACCACCAAGTTGAGGAAAAAATAGAACTCTAATGCAAATGTATGTGTCAGAAGAGATTGAGTACCCACAAAATGAAGCTGCTTTCAAGAAAATACTATTAAGGCATTAAACCAGTGGAAAAAAAAAACTGTAGAAGAGAGGGTTACTAAGGGTTGTGAAAAGTCACATAATCCATCTCTCTGCCTGAAGGAAGGCTAGAAGAATAGTGCCTTTAAAGCAAACCTGGAGGCACCGTGCTTTACACCTCCACTGATGCTAGTTGGGCAGAAAAATTTAAACCCTTCTGATTCAAGCAAGCAAGACTCGCCACCCCTTCCACAGCTTTTTGACACGGATGGTGGCACATCTGCTCATCCATGCTGGCAGGCAGCTGAAGAGAGCCACGGGAAAGGTGAGGGAGCCACAATATCTGGTCACAAACACAGCCTTGTGCATCACCACTGGAGCTTCAGTAGCAGAAGAGGAGGCAAATTTGCCCTTCTACCTTGCAAATCAGTCACTGCCTCAGGCCCTCACAAAAGTCTTACATCATTACATGTCCTACCTCAGTTTATCTATGGCTTTGCATTAGTACTTTAGTTTCCTTGTAAGCCTGGGGAGGATGGAAAAAATATCTCTCAAATATGCCATACTTGCACCCAAGTCTTAATCCTGCCATTATCCTCTCAAGAGAGGTATTTGAGTTATATTTTTTTTTTGTCTCTCTTTCCCTATTTTCCTCTTTAGAAATGCAAAAAATATCTAATGCCATGATATGCAAATATAAGGAAAAAGGAAATAAATGTTTGCACTTTGCAGAATTCCTGAGAACAGCAGAGATGGTGAGGAGGATAAAAAAGATAGGCAGACCAAGATAAAACAGCTATTTTCCAGTCAGATGAGCCTCCAAGCTTAGCTAGTAATAGAGACTAAACTTAAGACATGCTTCTAATAAGGCCAGGATTAACTCACCACAATTATACCTTGCAGTAATGCTACTTTGTCATCATGGCATAGCTATTATCATCTCTTCACATTTTCCAATAAACTCAATACAGTCTGAAATAAGGTAGTGAAATCTGTGATTCCAAATAATGACACAACAGCTGCTATTTACCACAGAAACCCCTCTTAATAAATGCAGTGGTAGGGGTTGATTTTATTTCAAAAGAGAGACTGAATTTTCTTCTGAAATGATAATTTATATATTTCCAGTATATCTAGGTCAGCACAGTTGTTTGGTGCCTGTGGAAAATTGACTTCTGTGTACATTATCCTGTGATAATGTACAAAGATAAAATTGACTGCATAGCACTGAAGTTTTTTTACTATTTCACCTCCTTCCATTGGGTAACTTTCCAAAATCTGCCTGGGCAAACTGCACAGAAAGCAGTGTCTCATTTGCACTTAAATAATTTTACTAAGGCCAAAAGGAAGGCTTAAAGGGCCACTCAGCAATCTTAGGAATTTATTCAAGCTGGATCTAAATGCAAATGTCTGAACTTCTTGAATATATTCAGTTCTGGAACTCCAGTTAAGATCCATAAGTATCAAATATCATACTTTGCATTTTTAGTAAAAGACCAGGGTTTCCTTTTACTGGTTACAATCTGCACCTAGTGGTTTTAAGAGGAAGCTGCAAATGTTTGCGAAGTTGAGATGTTAATTATTTGCTTCATTTACACTGTTTCTCTTCAACTTCTCTGATTCAACTCACTGGGTCATGAAGTGTTGGGGTTCTTCTTAGAAAACATGGACTGTGTGGACCAAAAAAGGACAACAGACATTAGAAGAGCTGGGTGGCAGGGTTCAACTTTTTCTTAAAGCGAGCAAGAGGCCCATAAAAAGAGTATACAGACAAGGTAAATTAAACAAACATGTTATAAAAGTAGGGAAGAAAGGCCCAGTTGCTCATTTCAGGTTGAGATAAGGTCCTTGTTTAGACAGGAGGAACTGATGAAGCATGGGTAGAGCAGCTCCTGTTACATCTTCCCTCATGCAGTTACCTTTTGAAAGCTGAATCATGTTGAGCTTGGGTTTGCAGGTGATTTGGACAGGTTTTTTTTGCCCTCAGCTGAGGGATGCAGCCAAGCTGTCTCATGCCTGGTGGTGACTACTGATGGCATAAACAAGAGCAAATTAGTGTGTACAAGAAATGCAGTATTCCTCCGAGGAAAAAAAATAGCATTTCGCAGAATTACTGCAGTTTTCTCAGAGATCTGACAGAACTAATTCTTCAGGATCTTAGTACCACCAGTGCTGAGGCAAAGACCATCTCGTGGGATATCTGGTTGCAGGATCCTGAACCCCCTAGGTCTTTCAGAGAGCTCCAGAGCTGGAAACCCAATTATGAACTCTTCATTTGGAATAGCAGTACTCAGCTGCACTGACATCAAAGTAAATTGGCAAATCAGCCATGCTTTTGTATGCAGTGTTCCCACACGTGGGTCACTTAGGGAAATAAGGTGGCCTTGCTCAGCAGGCTCCCAGAAGCTGCCACTCAGCTCTGCTCTGCTGAAAGGAATTTAGATGTATTGTGTGTCTGGGTCCTCCTTATTCTCCTGTTCCCAAAGGGAAGGAGTGCTAGTGGAAAATTATTAAGACCTGGTATTTTTGAAGGTGACCTAAGACATCAAAAGCGCTTTGTTGCCAAGCTGCTGGGCTGCTTGCTTCTCCAAGGAAGTCAGCAGAGAGTAGTGCTGTAGAATAAATAGCAGCTCTGCATAACCATCCCCTGAAAGAGGTGGTATGCAGGCAGGAGAAATACCTAAGCATATAGGTTGTAAAATCCTAATATTCAAATTGAGACCAGTAGAAACAGAGTGGTAAAGAGAGAACAGTGGACAAAGATGTAAGTGAAAAGATGGATTCTGTTAGTAATTTCTGAGTCATCTACCCATCCCTGGGTTGTCACTTGGTATAAATGTGCACATTACTTCATTTATTGTCAATATATAATATATAACATTTTTTATTATACTGCATAAATGATGTCCCCATTATGGCTGTACTGTATCTCAGTAACAAATTCACTACTTTAGCATTCCTGCTTGGATTTCACATTGAAGTTTGTCAGCTACATGAGTCTCCTTCATTCACTTTGTCATCAGGGAAAATTAACTTCCTCGTGCGCTGCTTTTATCATTTCTAGACAAAGAGAAACTGTGTTTGGCGACTTACTAAAAGGAAATGAACATTCCTTCTTACTGTAAGGTGATATTAGTGACAGTAAATCCTCCTATGACCTTAGTTAGCTGTCATTTGCTAGGCAATTCCCACACATCTGAGGAGCTGTGATGTAGCCTATGGTTATCTAAAATAAACTTAGAAAAGCTTGTCTGAAGATGATGGCTGTTTTTTAGGTCTTCTCTTGTATGTAAGAAGGCTGTTGGGGATTTATTCCATATTTTTCAGAATTCTGTCTAAGCTAACATATTAAAATAAGATCTCATTAAAAAAGTGGTTGGCTTTCAAAAATTCTGAAAACTTGCAGCTCTCATAGAGGTCATTGAAAACTTTGGGGCACCAAACCTTACGAAAAGATGAGAACGGTGTTTGAGTTGTAGCACAAAGGTGCTCCAGAAACTTAATTATTGCCCAGCTACTGGAGCAATTGCCAACAGAAGTATTCTGTGCCAAAAGATTCTTCAGCTGGTGTTGTAGATTGTATTTAAACCAGTGGTCATTTTAAAATTATTCAGAATATCCAAAAGAGGTGATTGTCACAGTCATTCTTAGTGCACTGGAACTGCAAAGCTTCTGTCACATGGGAAGTGACTGACAGGTATTGGACACTCCAGGAGTGCTGTCAGGACACATTAACAAACCCATTTTTGCATTTCTGTCATCATATCAAGATCTCTTTGGCTCACTCTCTTTGGAAATATCTAGTGTTTCAGAATCCTGGGTCTGGAAAATCTTCTTGACTTTCATTTTTTTGGCAGCTACCTTTTAAGAGCCATTAGGAGTCATTCTCTAATATTTTTCAGATACCAAGACACATTTTGTGGGAAGCTACTGTAGAAATGCAACAGCTTTGATTTCTGAGAAGAAATACCATCAAGGTTAATGACAACAGCTAGCTGTTCGTTTGGTTCCATAAATTAGCCAAACTAGTGGAGGAGGGCTTAAAACCAAACAAATTTTCCAAGAGTCCATTTTAGTTTAGTCCATAATGTGAGGAAATTGTGTATGAGACCTACAAAAAGGCAAAACTTCATCTCTGTTGTCCTTGTATTCCAGAGGAGGCACTGGGGAGGAACAGCCTGTGGTGCATTCCTGTCCATCCACCATGGAACAGCCTAGGGATGCACTGCAAGGGAGCAACAAAGGCTTGGAGCGTTTCTCTAAGGGAGGTCAGTCAGCACAGCAGCCTCTGCCCCGTGACTAAGCTGGGAAACTGCTCCAAAACTATTCAGAACATTAAAAGTGGTTTTGAAATAAAGAGGATGAGTAAGTGAAGACAGAATAAGAAGTTATTTGTACCACTCATGTTTTTGGCCAACAAGAGGACTGGTAGATATTAGTGAAAAGTAGGTGATAGGAGCTACTCTGCTTGAATAATTGTACATATTTAATTTGCTTGTGAATACTAGATGTTCAATTTTTTTTCTAGTTTAGTTCAGCATTATCCCTGATACATGCTTAATTCACAGTCCAAAAAGTCAAAGGAAAGTTTTGCGGTTTCTCAACTGTTGGTCAAGCACCCTGTGTACTTTTATGAAATTCAGATTTAAAAGACAACTATTTGCAGAAGCCAGACTAGCTCTTTCATCTGTTTGGGTAATAATTTTGGAGGGTAATAATTGGAGGAGGCATTAATTTGTAGACATTCCCCATTATCTCCAACTGTGCAAAAGTATCTGGTTTATTAAGGCTTCTATATAATATGAGAATTTACAGAATAATAATAATATCAATATTGCTTCAGCATAATTCACTTGTTTATTTCAGAGTTGGTACAGAGGAGTAAGGAGGTACTGCAGATAATGTAAGTCAAGCCACCCCTCGTGCTGTTGTGTAGCAAGCACTGGTACAGAGATGCAAACTGTGCAGGAGCACCACACTGTACTGCAGTGCCTCTTGCCTGAAATGTTCCTGATCAATGCGGGGTCCAAAGGAGTGCAGCAATAGACAGTGGGAGTGTTTTAGCAGAGGTGGAAAGTTACACGCCCCTTTCGCCTTATTTGTTTACTAAAAATTCAAAAATGTTGATCCTAGAGAAGAAATGCAGCTGTTTACCACAAGCATTCAGTTGGCTCGTGTTGCTGTTGAACCCTAAATACTTTAAGAACACTTCAAAAGCAGTGGTTTCTCCTTTTGTTTACCTCACACCAGTCCTGCTTAGTAAGAGCTTGATCAGATCTAAGCTCTCTGTCTCTATCACAACATTCCAGGCCTCAGCTCTTAATAGATATGCTTACTAATGCTAAAGGAAGCATATGGCTTTGCAAATCAGGGAAGATTTTATTTAGTAATAGAATTTTATTTAGATTGCTCATTAATTCTTTAAATCAGCTTTTGGTTACAAGTATTTGCTTAAGTTTATGCAACATAAATTGCATACAACTACAACTCAAATTATTTCTTATGAATAATGTATTTGAACAAATATAGGCCTTTAATGTATTTGCAGATCATTTGTAGTCAGCTCATAATTTTCATGTCTGAGCTCATTTTTTCAAGTTGTTTACTCGTTTAGGTTAAAAGTGGGATTTTATATGTCTCCAAGTGTTTACTATGCAATTTTCAAGGTGTATGATTTACTGCTTGAGGTGCTTTTTTTCCATCTCCCTGAAAATCTCTGGGAGTCCACCTGCCTAATAGCATCCTGAAACATTTATTGTGTTTGAGTATACTGTGCAGGTAATGGAAAGAGAAGCATAAACTGATGAAAAACATTTCTCTGCTTCTGTGCAAATATTGAATTCATGCGATGGTTGTGCTGTCATCTAATAAACTGGTTTGCATTCCTCCTATATGAAAATGTATGTGTCCAAATATTCATAGCTAAATAGAATCATCATATGCATGGATTAGCATAACTCGTATTAAAGCAGTGGAATAAACCTTGAGAAACATTTCAAGGGGAAGTAATTTTGTTACCAAGTCATGTTTTCTGAAACAGAAATGTTTCTTTCAGATCAGTTTCTGAGCACCTGCTGGAAGTGTTGCTGTTTCTGGACCCCAGTGTCCTCGTGTAGCCCTGCTCAGCCTCCCACTGGCCCTTCAGAGCTGGCATGGGCTCAGGTACTTCTCTTTCTTTTAACTGATCCATTCCAAGTGGTGGTAGCTTAAGTTTCTGCTCACCACTCAACCCCTTGCTGGTCATTCCATCACCCGGAGACTCCAGTGACACTTGTGCTTTGAAAGGGACAGCTCAGGGATGACAAGCCCGTGAAAACGAAATGGCTTTTTTCTGTCATTGCCTTTCCTGGGTGACAGGATTTCCACAGCAGATCTGTGGCCAAAGGGCTGCTTGTCCTCCCTGAGACGGAGATTTGCCTTCCCTGCAGCCCTGTCCCAGCAGGAGAGCCCCTGGCTGTGCCCAAGTGAGGCTCACCCTTTTGCAGACTTCAGACATTTCCAGGAGATGTTGAAGCAAGCTGCTCGGGCCTCTCAGAGCTGGCAGTGCAAGGGAAGAGGGAACAGCGTGCTCTGGCTGGGAAGTGACACACCTGGTGCATGTGAGCAAATGGTGCTGGGACAGAGGCATTTCTACATTTGTCCATTTGAGTCCATGAATGCCAGGCAAATAAATGCCTTAGAGCAGGAGCAGCAATGAATAGAGCATGTGCTTTGTCCCAAAGGGAGAGCAACTTGCAGTGAGGCCACTTTAGCAGAGAGAGCAATCCTGGCATAACAGGCAGTCAGGGGTTGCTGACCACGGGCATGCTGTCTGAGGCCAAGGAGCACCACCCTGGGTATGAGCCCTGGCTTCATATAGGCTCAGGTCTGGCCTGTGCACTTACAAGTGCAGCTCAGTCTTTCTGCTAGCCCCAATGAGCACCTGTGCCACACTCCACGTAAGACACGAAATCAAAAGCTATACAGACCTTCAAAGCTTTCACAGTCTTCTGAAAAGCTGCTTAGACAAAACTGTCCTTTGTCATTTTTTATCTGTGTTCTGTTCAGTACTTTTATGGCTGTGCTTACATATTCTGCTGTGATTTTACCAGTGCAATTTTCCTTCCTGGTAGAGAGTTAAGACAGTTCCTAACACAACTAGCTAAAAAAAGGGAAAAAAAAAAAAGAAAAAAGCAATGGTGTTTGAAAGGATGCTGTCTATTAATATGCTGTGTAATTAATATGCCTTGTAATTAGTATGTCCTGGATCTGCATCCAAGAGGCAGAATTCCATAGCTATTCAAATAACCTCTTTGACTGGTGAGAGTTTCCTGTCAGTGCAAGGGATGGGGGGAAACCACATGGCAGGGACTTTCCCATACTATTCCCTAGCCACTCAGGCCTCTGAGAAAAAATGACTCACGGATCAGTTTCCTTAGATCAGTGGCCATTGTCCTCTGCCGGGAGACTTAGTTGCCAGGACAACTGTTGCCAAGACATGCTGGCTGTCCTAGGGAACAATTTCAGTATGTTATTTCTGTACAGCAAACCATCTCCCATGCCTATTGTTATACCCACGTGAGAAGCTATCAGAGCTTTAACTCCATGTGGAAATTGGGAAAAGGTAGGAAGGGAAAACAAGTCCAGTTACCAAAGGGGAATTTGCAGTCCTGGAGGGATCTGCACAAACTTTATGGTCTGTCAGACTGTACATGCACTCTGCAAACAGAGGCCCCAAAGCCCAGAGCTGGGAGCCTCTTCAAACCATGAGACCAAAATGAATTCCCAAGCTTACAATACTTTAAAAAATATTTAGTTGGAGATGGGATAAGGTCCTTGGGGATATTTTGCACTGTAATAAATAGCTACATAAGCTCTTATGATTGAGTACAGCGTCTGTGCTCAGCCATTGCTTGTGCTGGAAGCAACAGGTTCCACCACCTCACCCAGCCTGGGACATGTTTTTTTGGAATGACTGACGTCCTCAAAGGACCACTCTGTTCCCTTTAAAACTGCTTGTGAGTTTTATACCACCTGAAAGATCACCTTAGCTTCACTTTGTTAGTGATATGTTAATGGCATATACACAGCAACAAAGAATCCCCCTTGTTACAGATGTTTTTAAAGTTTATCATTCAAAACTTTACCACTCCTGTATTAGTTTCCAATATTTTCTTTGCATCAAATTCTTTTTGTTCAAGAGGAAAGTGGTTTTGATTATTCTAGAATACTAGATAAAATTCAACTGAGTGGCTGTATCCTAGTTAAACGGATAAACTCCCCTCTTGAGAAATACAGAGAAATTTCACACTATTCTTGTCCACCAGAGGTCACTTACAGGCCACTTTGTTCTTTGGTGGCTGTGCTTTCACTTGCCTAGTTAGCATCTGTTGTTTCCCCTATGAAGTACTTTTGGATCAGCTGTTGAAATGCAGGTCCTGAAGACCCTACTAATGACTTTGAATCCTTTCTAGAATCATTAACTTCAGAAAGCAGAAAGGAAATACCCTGCTGAAACATAATAAAAATCATTAAGAACTATAGGGACATTACTGATCCCATAACCTCGGTGGGTAATCTCAGTATCTACACCGTGCTTCACAAGTTTTGTTGTACATACTAAAGGATCTTGAGTGTGAGCCGACTCTACCCTGTATTACTACATTTACATGGGATTTTTATCTGGATTCTTATCTGCTCAGTCTTCACAAAACCTTTCTCAATGCGCCCTTAAGCTGAGAAACAAAATGTGTTTACAGCTTCTGATACTTCAGCTTTATGTGGATGTCAGCTCTGGCACACTAGTAGAGGCTTCTGCTTCATAAATTTTTGCTGCAAAATGATGAAAACCCCTGAGAAATCTTTGTTTGACAGATCAGTTGTCAAATGTGAACAACTCATCCAGCTTTGGCAAAAGCTGCCATTCTGCATCTTCTGTTGCAGTTAGAGAGGAGAGCTGGATATCAGACATGGTGTTTTATGAGCCCTTAAACATCAGGACAGCCTCATCATGGCCTGTGTTTGAAGAAGTCTCAACAGAACACCCTTCCTCTTACCTCTCATTTACAGTAGATGAAGGAAAAGCAAAGGAAAAGACCCAGAATATTCCTGTTCCTCCAAGATGAATGAAAGACAGAAATTCCCCAATGGTGTATAGACCTCTTTAGGCCAATAATTAGATAATGTGCTCAGAGCTTTGTATGAATGGCATTTATTTGTGTTTTGTTATTGTTTGATGTCAAGATTTAACCACTTCTTGCTCAGAGCAATACAGTGCTGAGCAGTTCAGTATCATACACGTGTGTCAGCATCAACATACTTGTGTTTGATTCAGTTGAGCAAATACCAAAGTGTAAAATCAGGTTTTATCATGAAGCACTGTCATTTATCTTTGTATGTGGGTGTACTGGAGCAGAAAAAACCTTGCAATATTCTGTCTCTTTAGCTCCCTAATTCTTTTAATACTGGGATAAGATTATAGCTATTCTCAAGTATAAAGGTATAAATATGCAAAGATTTTATCTGTGCTTAGTTTTCCAGTTGCACAAATGAATGCATTCTTTGCAGGAGTCAACTAGAAAGCTGGGTGAAAAGTGGCCTGGTGCTGGATAAAAACTTTTATGGAGTGAGTGATGCCCCATAAGCAGATGCATTATAAATGTACAAGGTAAGATCCGTAAAAGCTCTATGAAGCTGAAGAGAGAAGTTGTTTGGCTTTATAACCAAACTTTTACAATGTAAGTAAAGTAGAAGGGCTGACTAGAATAAGAACAGTGTCTTTATGTTATTTATCTTTGTTCAGAATCTCATGTTTTAAAGCTCACATCTCTTTTACCTCAGATGACAGGAAATTCAGTCAGCAAACTTTCAGAAGAGAAGAAGCAGCTTAGTACAAGTGCTCTTAATAGTCAGTGTCCTGAGTGAGGGTTCCTGTGTGAAACGTCAGCTTTGAATCTCAAGTAGAACTTCCTCTCAATTAAGCAGGTTGTTTGGGTTTTTTGGTCTGGTCTGCTTCAGAACTGTCTCATTCTCTTAACAGCTTCTGTAAAGATTTTGCACAGCTTTGCAAACTGTGTTATTCCTGTGGCATTATTCCTAGTGAGTCCCACTGTAGAAATTCCCTACTCCCTCACAAGCAGTTGATGCTTTTACCTTGCTCTTAATATACCAAGCAGTCACAGGACACTCAAAGATTTTATCATTAATGAGGGTTGACTATTTCAAGATAGAAAACAAAACAAAAAGCAACTGTTCATGTGCACAGTCCCTTTGGCAGGCTAACAAGTAAAAAGAAACAGATAAAAAGCTTCAGCTCTGCTCCATCCTTTTTACTGTGCAGAAGCACGGGTGCGTGGTAGGATACACAGGCAAGGGATAAATCACTACTGATTCAGAAGGAAATGATCCTGCACGGGACAGCTTCCATTCTATATTTTTCTAAGAGCTCTAAGAGCACTGTATGAGCACCTGTTAAGAATCGTGCTCCATAATGCCTGCTCTGAGTTTTTTCTGAAACAAGGTTATTCCTAGAGTTTTGTTCTTCAAAAGTCTTTAATCCTGTCTCTAATTGTCTCAATGAAAAGTTTGAAACACTTTGTGAACTCCTGGTTTCAGAATAAAAGCACTCTGATGGTCTGACATCAAAGTGAATCAGTGAGGTAGCTGTGCACTTCTATCCAGTGCTTTAGCCATATATTCTTTTGCAAGTGTCTGCAAGCTGTCACCCTGCTATGTTGTGATGAAAATAATTGGATATAGTTCCCTCTTCTGTTATTCCCATATGATATTGCTGCTGGTGAAGAATGCTCAAAACTGATGGCTCCAAAGGCAAGTTTGAAACTTCAAAAGCCAAGTTTTCTCCAGTGCTGAGCTGCTTCCTTCTCCAAGGAAATCTGCAGTTTCACTATGTATTAAAGAATATGCAGACATAAGACCACTCCCCCAAAAGAATGGTATGCAGAAAGAAGGTATATTCAAGGATCTAAATAGTGAGGTGCTTGGTATGCAAACTTGGAATCAGAACCAAATAATTCTGGAGGAAGAGAAGCTGTATAGAGATAAGCAGATAGAAAAAGGAATTGCAAATCAAGTAAGAAGAAAAACATTTAATAGTTTGTGACTACTAAGCCACCTGCCCTTATGATTTTTATGTCACTTAGTGCAGATATTTACAATAGTCCTGTAAGTTTTGTACTTCATATAAACATGCTGTGTTTGACAGAGTTTGGTAAAATTTCTGCTGTGTGGAAGAACTATGTTTCAGCAAGATAGTGTCTTGACCTGGTGAGAACCTAGGGCTGGGGAAATTGCTGACAAACCTGTCTGCTTCATACTTCTGCTTTTGCAGGCAAGCAGCCTCCAGGGAAGTTCAACAGTCGTACAACAAACCAGACATTTTTGTGGGTGACAAGGTTACAAGTTGAGCCCTGAATGCCATGTGTTGACAGCACATAGATCCCACGTCTGCTTCTTGGCCAAAACAGCAAAGGTCAGTGTGGAAATTTCAGCTTATTTAGAAGAAAACCCAACAAATCTCTAATTCCAAACCTCTTTTTAATGATGTTGGCTCTACAATGTTTTTACCAAATCATGTCTGACAAGTAGCACTGCTCTGAGCTGATGTGTTCATTATATTTTTACAGACACTAAATTTATCCTAGCTCTTGAATAGGAAAGATACAAGGCAACCTGACAGCCTATAACTTCTCTCTCAGATGCCACCAGAACAGAGAACAATAGCCCCAGAAATGGGATCCTGGGGGCAAAACCCCTCCTGACACTGCTGCAGGTATGGAGAGCTTTAATTTTTGCAGCTGGAAATGTCTAACACCCCTGACTCTTGGTAAGGAAATTCTGGGCAAGCAAAACTGCTGAGACATCTCTTCCTCAGCATTAAATCTGATGTTATTAATTTTGCAGAGCTACCTAGCACACACTGTTCTTGCTACTGTACTTTCCATGTCCACACAATGGCACCATGGCCAGCTGGACTGTGCCAGCTCTGTGACAGGAAAGGCAGTCACTGCAGTTAAGCAGGCCTCAAACAGCCTTTCCTCTCCTAAAAAATACACCCACTGATTGAAAAGGGGGGAGAAACCTTACAGTTGAAACTCAGTGCCTGCAGTTGTGCTGATTCTTTAGTTGTTCATTTGTACTGTAACACAGCCAATGTCTGCCCAAGGCCAAGCAAAGAGCAAAGGGCTCACTCCCAGGATGTCATCAGCAGCCCCTGTCAATAGGGGTGGGAAGACTGAGGTAGGCAATCATTAGGATTGTGCAAGACAGAGATAAGCCAGTGAGCAACCTCTTCCCAAAACAAAGCACACAAGAAGAGCTTTTAGTGGAAATGTAGAGGACATACTTCTTTCTTTTTGGCAGGTTTGTCTGCATGCTAAAAATTCAGCAGGTTTCTGTTTCATTTCTCCTCTCCAGCATTCTGTTGTGCTGACTGCCAGGCAAGCTGGTGGTCAGCAAAGCTTCCCTGCGTGCTGGTCAGGTAAAGCTGCTGGTAAGCACCGAGTTCCTCTGCTGGGATGTGTTTGAGCACCCTGAGGCCGTGCAGCCTTTGCAGGCTGATGCAGATGGGATGGTTAGAAGGGGCTTCCCTAGGCTGCCCCCAGCCAGCTGAGGAGGGGGACTGTCAGGAGGAGACAATCCCACAGCCTGACAGCATTCCACCCCTGCCCGCTCTGTGTGCAAATACAGGCTTCCTAGTACTTCAACGGGGCTGTCAGGTTCTCAGCTTCTGGGCTGATGACCAAGGGCTGCCTTCTCCAACATTAGGTCTGGAAAAAGAACATCCTGCTGCCTCTTCCAGGTTCTCCTCTCTGCCATTACCTGAATTGGCTTAAAGCACATTTTAAAGAGAAAAAAATTAATTACCTGAAATCTCTGTCATCAAAAAGGACCTCCTGAACTATCTTCAAAATATACATTTCTGGGTATCTTTCAAAGTCTAATTCTGATCTCTGCTGAGAAATCTCAAACTGTGTAAGTCTTGGGACCTGAAGACTCTCATTACATCCACACAATGTGATTTTCCATGTGGAACTCTCCTTCTATAAATATAAGTATGGATTGCAAAACCCATTTTTTTCTTTTTCAGGTCCCTAAGATTTATGCAATTTTTGTGAGAAATTTGGTGCATTTTGCTTTTTTTTTAATCCAAGCCATTGTTGGTGCTAATTGTAATCCATCACTTTGGAAAGTGATTTAAGTTCTAGGAAACCCTGCCACCATCTTGCCAAAGCGTAAACAGGCACTTGGGCTCTTCTTCAGTAAAGGATTGGAGCAGTCATCCTGGAAGACTATGGAGGTAAATAGATTTTAGCTCCTGGCAGGTGAAGCCAACAGAGATTTTTGTGAGGTTGAATCTCTGTAGAGAGTGGACTTATCTGAAGACTTACGGTTTCTTTTCAAGTTTTCTTTTATTGTGCTGCTATTTCGAGCTTTGTCTTGTTACCTTCAAGGGAGACACCAGTAATGTCAACTTCCCTAGTACTGGATAATTCACATCGTATAGGAAATCAGCAGAAGGAAATCCTTACAGGGTGTTCAGAACTGTCTGGAGCCCATGAAATTGGATAAGAAGTATAAACCAGGATTCAAGTTTGTTATACAAGTTAGCTAAATACCTTCCTTATTTTATTGTAGTGTGTGCGATTTCTCCAGACTTTGATGGGAGCCTAATGGAAGAAGCACAAAGAAGTATGTAGAAAAGTGGTGCTCCTTAATCTCTATTTTTATCCTAATTATAATGTTCTAACAGTAATATTCCAGTGATTATACTCTATATTGTACTTTATCAGATGAAACCTGACAGGGGAAGCTGCTCTCTGTGGGAAATCTTTTCTGAAGCTTAAAATAAAGAGAAATAATTGAGGTGAGTAGCTGAATTCAAGCTGGATTTGATTTTTTCTCGTTACCCAAATCTGTCAACCAAATGGTGCTTCCCTAGGCTTCTTTATTTGACTGGTAGAACTGGGAGAAATTAAGAGAAATTAAGGCCACTGGACTTCGGTATGTGGCTTATTTACTCTAAAAGTTTGTCAGCTCATGCTTGTGGTAGTTTTATTTGGGGTTTTTTTCTGTTAAGCACAGAATGCATGAGGTATGATTGCCCCAAATTTGACCCTCATATTGAAAACAAGGGCAATCACTGTGGTGCAGCTTATCAGAACTTTACCTTATGATGTTACTTTCTGTTACTGCTGTTCTGCTCAGAGAGGGCACCAAAGCATTGCAGATCTTTTGGAATCCAGAAGGAGTTCAGCTCCGAGATGTAATACTGAGAAGAAATGTACCTTTTTAATATACAAGGTCTGAAAAGAAGTAGGGGAAGCATTCAGATCATTGCTGCTTAAACACACTTGAGCTTTTTGTCCTTTAAGCTGTGGCTGTTTGCAGGCAGTGGAGATTCTGATAAGAGAAGCACTTATCACTTTGAGCTTAGGCATTACAGCAACCCTGACAGCTGTGAAGAGTCCCAGCAGAAACACAAGGAGCTGTTGGGGATTCACTTCAGCTGGAATATTGTATGACTCCTTTGGCATGAAGAAAAATACTGTAAATTTAGACATACAATGAAAAAAACACTGAAATTAATTTGTAGCACAGTGAGATTAATAACTGTTGCAATATGAGGTTTTTTCATTAGACGTCAAGACTTTCAGACTCTTATAAGCTTGGTTGTTTCTTTTCAGGTTTCAATATGTACAGATACAATCAGGGGCTGCATGAAATGGTTCAGATACTATCCCTTTTGCCTGAAGACAGGAGTGTATTTCCCAGGTAACCCCTCAAAATTGTGTAAATGGAGAAATTTATGAAATTATTCTGATTTGTCACAGCTCTGTGGACTTAGCAATGATTTTTTTTCATCCTTTCAATGCCCTGGCTTACACTGCTGATGATAAGAAGTTCAGTTAACACAGAAAAACCTGGAAATAAAATTTATTCCTGCCCAGAAGTTCAGTGCAGTGCTCCTGCAGTCAGTGCCCTACCAGCCGGAGACGGTCCCAAAGGTGCAAAGGGAGAGCAGGTACAGAGCCATGGCCATTTAGCAATACTGTTATTTTGACACTCCTTATCATCCCTTTCCTCTTGTTTCATGCCTCCTTCAATCTTTCATTTTGTCTTTTCACTTCTCTCCTTCTGCCCCATTAGCCTTTTGTAGGCTCTGCACAATTTCAGAAAGCTGAACATGCTTTCTGCATTTATGATTCTACTCTAGATACTTGGCTTATAATAAATTAAAAAATAATATTATACATTTTCACAGCATCCCATAACATAGAGATATAATGAGATTTTAATCTGATCGTACCATTTGTACTCTGAATCATTTCCTATTATATCCCATTAAATTATTACTGTTTTTTCTTTCCAGGGGCCAGCTCTCAAAACCAGGAATCATGGTTGCTAGAGTTGCCTACTAATCTGATGGTCATAACTTGATTGCTTCATACACTCTATGCCCCAACAGCAGAATTCCCCCAAGGTATGATTTGTCAGGTAACTTTTTTCATGCACTGCTGCAAACAGCAAATAGACCCACAAAAGATTTCTGTCATGTGGTAGAACCAAGTCATGCTCTCTCCAGTTGCCAAATCAGCTTCTATCCAAACTCTTAATAAGTACACATGAAACTGTATATTTTCTTACCATATCCTGTCTGTGTTATCATGTGTATACCGCTCACCCTGGAATTAGATAACTTGCTTTTCAACCACAAATCATATTAGATGAATTATGACATAAAATTTCAGCAGCATACATTGATATTCTGTACAGGCATTTTCTGGTCCACATACTCCTCACTGTGTCCTCTGCAATTAAAGGAAAATAAGTAAAGCCAGTAGTGTCTTTCAGCAAACTACTTCAGAGAGGAATCCTCAAAGTTGCAATTTAGCTCATTTTATAGATCACACGCTGTGATGTGTGATTGGATTACAGCTGAACTAGATTGGCTTTCTGGCTTGAGAGAATGTGTACCTCTGCAACAACATAAGGGCATTCGTCCTACTGGATTTTTGCTACCTTAAGTAGGTGTAGTAAAGCCTTTTTCATCAAAATAATGCATTTCCTAGCACATGAAGCTTTCCACAGGAATAATTCAATTTTCCTGAGATGTTTTTATTTTCCTGGGGGTAGGCAGGTGGAAGAGGAAGGGGGAAGGAGTCAGTGTTTGGAGCTCTTTTAAAGCACTAAGAAAACATAGTGGGAGAAAAAATTAGGAAACATTTGAACAATCTTATTTTAAGTTAAACTCTAGGAGAAGAATTGAGAGGCCTATAACGTTTCCCTGGAAAAGTGAGACCTTCAGAAATAAAAGGAACTTTAGAACCACAAGGAGAGAGAGGAATAAAGGTAGAATATGAAGTAAGAAAGTAAGAAATAAATTTCTCATGTTTCTATAATCTGGTTTTCAACCTTTTAGTATATTCTCCAAAAAATATTTGTGTTAGTGTCTGATATTCCTATAGCATCATTTGAGGAAGTGTGTGCTTTCCAGAAGTATCAGGAGCAGAGAAATAAACCATCTGTGATATAGGAGATGAGTTCCCCAACAGAACTGGAGGAAGAAAGTGTCTGGAATGAGCCACGAGCTTGTTTTCTGTGAGTGAAATACCAAGCTCTCTATCTTAAGTTATAAACACCACTTTTTCTTCTCTCATTCTTTGCCCGTCCTTGTGTTTTCTACTCCAACTTTAATTCATTATAAATGTTCTCATATGTTTGTGTTTACCTCTGAGAACTGGGTTTTTCCCTCTGACCAGAAGATGACTTTGGCAGCCCTGAGAATTCAAAGCCTATCCAAGTGTTCACCTGGGTCAGGGATAAGGCACTCCCAGTTGGACAAATTCCCTGAGCAAATCTGCAGTGTGGCCTGTGATTTCCGCTCTGGAAACCAAATATCTCTTTCACGGGGCATCAGATTACAGGAGAGCTGAGCATCTTGGAGACAGGTGTTGTGCAGTCATTTTAATATAAATTATTAAATAACTGCCTGAACTCTCACTGGTAGTAACTGATGACTTGCAGAGACAAGTAGCTGCTTTGGAAACAAAAGCACAGGTTTTGGAGGCTGAATGAAATAGACCCAAAAAAAGGTAAGGTCTAATCATTTGTAAGTTTACTTTTTGGCCTGGTAAAATGATGGACATGCTTGTGCTGGAGAAGGGATGGAAAAGAGTAGGTTGAACAAATATTGCAAATTTCCTTCATATTGCTAACGGATGATGGTCATTAATTAAGTGATTTCTCACTGAATACACCCTTTCCGACCTGACCTGTCAAACTTTAAGGATCACTTTGCCAACTTACAGGGCAGGGCACATTACATGGACTGCAGGATCAGCCACTGTTCTCCAGGTACTTGTGCTTTAAGCATTGCATTGATATTTTCAGGTGTCTGTTTTGTTTGACTTCTATAGGATTCTGCCCTACTACTTCAAAAATGTCTGTTTATAGTTGGTATCAGCTGCTTCTGAAGTACAATAAATAACTAAAGCATAATAAATATTTGGTATAATACAATTAATGTTCATATTTGTTTCTATGTTTGTATTTAAAGAACGTCAGGAGTCTTGCTAAAACCCATATTTGTCTCATCTGGAAAAGAAGGAAAATCCCTTTGAGCAAAACTGGAAGTGCACTTGTTTTTCCTAGGAATGAGGCTGAGAATACAGCTTTACAAGGCTTTGTAACACCTTCAAAGCAGGCTTCTATGGGGATATCTGAAGAACACAATGGAGGCAGCTTCATGCATCTGAATGAAAGGACTGTAACTTAGAAGAACTGAAATGATGGAGAACCAAATCTAAAAAATTAAGATTGTGCAGTAATAGAAGACTCTGGGAAAATTGAATGTCATTAATTGTTTGTGAATTGTTGAGTCAGTGAACCTAGGAAAACCTGAAGTTTTTGTTTTCAGTTATGTGGTTGATACAGCCGTTTGTTCCCCTAAAAGTGACCTGGAATAACCAGAAACAGGGTGTATTTATAATTGTTCTCTCTTTGACATTCAGTTTTGAATCTTCTAGTAAAATACAGATTTAATTTTTTCAGTCATTATGAATTAAATTGTGTTTATCGCAGTGCTATCAGGGTAATAAGTTATGGCATGCTCTGCAGGCTGGTGTTTCTTTCTGCCTGAGTTCCTCATAAATGCAGCGTGAGGGAAACATTTCTTAATAATCTTGAAAATAATGAAAAATTTGTCTCTATTCCATCTTTGAGCTGAGCTGTAAACTTGAAGAGATTACTCTCCAAATGCTGCTTCAGATACATCCTTTTATGATGTAAATAATGCACAGTGCACACAGTCCTATGTTTCTTCAGTATTTAGTGATGCTTTTGCTCCTAGGGCACTTTTATTTTAGGTCTAAAATTGACTGATAATGATCACTTAGAGCCTAGAGTGGTATTTATCACCTGAGTACAGAAGTCCACTGCAGTTGCTACTGACATGGAAATAATTCCTTTTTTGAAGTTTCAGCTATTTTCACGCTGTTCTTCCCAAGTGATGGGAAAATGAATTGTGCTGTAACTACAAAGAGGAATAAAACAGTAAACCAGTCAGCCAAGTTGCTTTGTGTGCGGTAGAAAATCACAAGAAGAGAACAAGATGATGTTTTTTGGCAATTTATAGGTATCAACTGAGGTACAGGAGATATAAATCAAGATTTAAATGCAGTGGAAAGCAGAAAATGTTTGTCTTAAATTAAGTACAAAAGCCTGCTAGTGAAATGTTCTCCAAGTGGAATTTAGCTCATGCAGAAAAAAAGCAAAAGGCCCTATTTATGTGATAGGTCCTTAATGCAAGAGAAATGATCTTTTTTGAAGAAGAAATGAGGCCTTTTTGATTTTCTTGATGGGAGCTCCTTTCACCTCAAGTGAACTACAGAAGCAGAATTACAGACTGTATTACCTAGGAATAGGTGAATATCATGACAACAAAGCCCAATACTACAAGTTTGACAATTAAGAAAAATGTTTCCATTGAAGGCTTTAAGTGTTTAACCGTGGAGGAATAGATTTTCAATTTGTCTTCCACTTAAAGCCTAAGCTAAGTGCCTCTACAGAGAGAAGGATTGTGTCTACACTGGCAAGTTATGGGCCCATGGGAACATAGGAATGTATCTGTACAGAGGAGCATTTGATGCCCAGCTCATCTGTTTTATAGCTGTTATTTTCACTGCCTAGTTCCCTGCCCACCTTTAGAAGTAATGACATTTCTTTTCTCTGCACTAGGTTATGCAGGTACAGCAAAAAAGCAATTACTGAAATTGGTAAAGGATATGAATTTTCCAGAGTATGATTTAGCTGCTGATCTGCTTCATGTCCTCCTTGTCCTTACTGGCAAAGCATCTTTGCAGTTCTCAAGTGAACTGCATTCCTTTTCTGCATTAATTGGTGTCCTGAAGCTATGAAAAACAGAACTTCTTAAATTTTGCCTGGAAGTTTTTAATCAATATTTATTATCTAAAAACACAGGAAATGGTGCAATATTTAAAAGATGTATTTGGGTTTAGGGATCAGAGATAATTCAGTTTCCAATGCATTCATTTGGAATGATTATATAAGTCTGTTTTGAGAATGTATCCAAAAACCACTGTGAAATGTTTTGAGACCATTTCTTTTGGAGCAGGACTAAGAGCAGTGAAGTGTTTTGCCCCCAGTGCATCAGCCAGTAGGTTACAATGACTGAACTACTGATTTGAAAAAAAACCTGGAGTAGTATTTTGAAGATATGAAAGGTTGTTTTCTTTCAACTCTTTTGGTTTGTTTTTTTTTTTAGAAATACTATTCCTAATTGCCATATCAGTCACTTTCTCAAGAGTTCAGCTCTGAAATGTAGTTTAGACTGATTTTGACATTATTTTTCCCAGCAAATCTCCAATGGGCTTGAGAAATTTATGAAGCTTCTTGTAACCTTAAGTTAATGTTTATTTTCAGAGAGAACTGTGCTTCATTCAAATGAGATCTATATAAACCACAAAATGGTTTGCAGGTAAGTGCAAAAGTATTCTTATGCTAAACACATTGGAAGTTCGCAAAAGCAGAATGGGAAAACATTCCTGTTGTATGTTCAGTTTCACACAGTCCAAAGTTATCAGATAACTAACTTTTTAACCAGGCTGTGTGCAGGAAAGGGCTATTTGGCCCCAGAAAGGATTGTGTCCATAGAAAATCTGAGCTGCACTTCTGGAATCTTCTTGAAATAAACTCCCAGCCCATAAGCTTTTAGGTTTCATTCTGGTGTCACTTCTCATTTTCAGTATTCCCTGCCCTTTAGGTGTTCCCTGGCGTAAACCATCTCATCCCCCAGGTGTAACACCTCCTGTGCAGGAGGGAAGCTGCCAGCTTCCCTTCCCTTTGAGAAAACCAAACTCTGCTCTTTATCACACTGGTGAAAACCCATCTCTGCTGGAGTTGCCCATGAAATGCAGCTGTGCAAGTGGAAGTGTAGCTCTGTTAGTCTGGGCTTACCCAGTAAACTGTCCTGTCCTGAACCAGTGCTCAGAAGAGTGGTGCTGGAACGTGAGAGCTTGGAAGGCCACTGTGTAGGAGCAGGCTGATCTCAGGCTGGACAAAAGTCCACAGGGCAGGAACCACACCTAGAAACAGAAAATGAGCTCTCACTAAGTCTTATTACTTGAAACTTTTAAATTCAGCAAGGTACTATTGTATGTGCCCGAAGTTTTGACCTTTCATAAAATTTATGGTAGGGACACCTTTCTTCAGTAGGTGTTAAAAAGGAAGAGTAGGAAATTGCATTCTGTTTTCTTCCAAGAGGCTTAAATCAGCATCCCTGATGACCACTTAATTTTGAATTAATTATAAACTAATCTGTAGTTGCTGTTATATCCCCAATTAGAACCAACTCATATGGTGCTAATATGACCTCCACAGAGCTTCTAAGTAATTCAGGATGAAAGCAACATTTGTTACTCAGCTGCTGGGTTTATCTTTCTAAAACACAATTTCGGGTTAAGTAGGCTCAGGAAGAGATATCCTGTCACATGAAAAAACACAATCTCTGAAAAGCTCTTTTCCTTCTCTTAAGTTTTCAAGTGGCAATTTTCAGTGGAAACTACAAGGTGCAAACAGGAAGCTATTCAATCAGTAGCAACTTGTACTTACTGCTTTATTTTTAACTTATAAATATGGGGGAATGGGTGGTTAATTTATTCTTAGAGCAGAGAAGTGTGTTCTTTGCTGTGGCTCGTTTCCTGTTGTGAGGGCATCAAACTCTTGAGTTAAACATGCAGAGGAGAAGCTTTATGCAGTGTGACTTTAGCTCTACCAAATGGCTTTACTCTGTGGCTTTGCATCTGGAGACACAAGGAGTGAAAAACGATTCCTGGGTTGCAGTTTGACCAAAAACGCTCAGGGGAATAAATAATGCGGGATTGCCTGGAAACCTAGGCACAGTCTTATGTCTCTTTTAAGCTCTCTGCCAAACCTCTCAACACCAGCAACATGACTAGATACTCTGTGTTCTCTCTAGCAGGAATGACTTTTTCCTGAGGCACCTGCAGTTAAAATATCTCTTTATGGCTTGTGACCCCAGTGAAGATTCAGACATCGGTAGCTTGAGCTGTTTAGATCAGCGCTTCAGGGTAGACAATTGTAAGAGCTTTTTCCTGGCTTTCTGGTTTATGACTTCAGCTAGTGGGACAGTTTGTCCCTCAGAGCTGAGCTTGTGCGTTAATCCTGCAAGAAGCTTCTGGCAGCTTTGCAGTGGGAGGAAGACTCTACAGTGTCTAACTGGTCGGCATCCTCTTCCAGGGTGTTTAAATTCAGATAAAATTTCAAGCAGCTGGACTAAATACACAGAATGTGAGAGCAGCAGCTGACCCACACTTAGGTGTCTGGTTTCAGAGTCTGAGATTGCTGCGTTGGGCTTCTTGGAAACAGACCTGCACCAGCTCAGCAGTGCAGCAGCCTGAATTTCAGTGTTTCATTGTACCTGTCCTTGTCTGGCTTTCTGGGCTTACTTGGGAGGATCCTGAACAGAATATCTTCCCCTTCTTCCCACCTGCACTGTTGTGCTACAACACTTGGTCACTTTTGCCTTGTGCTTCAGCTATGTACAAAAAAAGGTTCTATGCAAATTTCCATCCTGTCTCAAGAATTATACCCAAGCACTTTTATGATTCAAAGTTTTCTTTTGATGTACGAGAAGCTAAACCATGCAAGCTGCTTTAGCTGAGATGGACACAGCTCACCAAATTTAGCTGGCAATCTGAAACCTCTTAAGCAAAATCATAATGTATACATTAGTTACTCTCCTGATTATCTCCTATCTTGCACTTTATGTATGCAATGACACCTCTGTAAAGTGGTTCGATGAGTACCACACTGCCCACAGAGCACAACCTTTTAACTTCTCTATCCCCTTACACCCTCTCCACCCTGCTTAAGCAACTATGTGTATTCACAGAAGCACGGTAAAGACAGCAGGAATTGATGCACTTTTAAAATCCTTTTACCTCTTTACCATTTTTGTTCTAGAGCTGCAACTAAAATTAAAAAAGGGGTATTTATGGCGCTTCCTAAGCCTGCTAAGTAGGTCTTTTATTTATGCATCAAAAACTAGTGGAGCAAATATTCTCTTGAACGCTCTGATTGTCCTCTATGGGCTGTTATTTTCTAGTACACGGTATTTAGCCTCAAGCTGCAATTGCCACCCTCTGGAGAATCTCATCTTTCATTTTCATGAGTGAAGTGCATTTCTAGCTTTCATGACTAATGGTGAAAAAAAGTTAAAAGCCTTTCAATGGAAAAGCTCTACAAGCAGAGTTGAAAGTGTTTGGTTTTTCATAATGTCATGTTTTAAATTCTATCTTAACGCAGAACCCGTATTTTTAATAAGTGGGGATTAAGTGTTGGCCACAATATGGCAGGACTGGATGGCAAAAAAAGATGTCAGCTCATCACACAATAGCAGTTGTAAAAGTTATTTAAGAAATATTTCAAATGTGTCTACAGCACCTGGGTGTATGATATATCACTTCACTGGAAATTGTGTATTACACTCTGTCTCGAGTTACTGGGAGCTCTCCAGTGGTTTTGAGTGCTGCAGTCCTGAGGTTTATTTTTGTCAAATACTCTCAGAATAGTTCTGAATTTGGTCTTTATTCTGGCCAGCTGTGGGAGTTGTTGAAAAGTATAATAGTTTACATCATTTATCTCTAACTGTCACAAAGTGTGTTCCTCAGGAAAGGTAAAAAAAATATAAAAGATGGCAGTTATTAAACAGCTGGGGCCCATTTGTGTGCGAAAATAGATGTTAGAGAAATGTAATGTACTGCTGGCCTGGTGGCACTGGTACCAAAACATTTAGGAACACAGTTGTTCTCCAGGTTTCGAAAACTATATTTTTAAAGCTAATACTTAAAATCCACTTCAGTTTTAGAGGATTGTCCACAATGGAACAATGGAAATGGCCTGACCTTGTGAAAGAGGCACTCCATTGTACCCAGCAGGCTGGGCTGTGCACAGGGCTGAACACAGGCACAGCTGGGGAAAACCTGTGCTGCACGTATTTTCTAGGTGGGATCCCTGAGATGGGCTGGTAAGGCAGACAAACAACGAGACTGCTTGAAAGATAATCATATTTGAAGTGCTCTTGTGTAGATTCCCACTCCTGAGAAACAAGCATATATTCCTGTCTGCCTAGAAAGATTCCTCAAATCTAAGCAGAGTGCCAAAACTAAACTATAAATAAATATAATAAATATTTTCATTATACTACAAAAGATATATTTTATACTAGAATAGGTAGCTGAAATGATTATTAATAATTGTGTAGAGTTTCTCTTGTCTTACTAACAAAAATAGTGTTTAATCTTCAAAACTACATATAAAGGTACTGCAAAGGCTGTAAGGGGTGACCCCCATGGAATAACAAAATGATATTTTATTAGTTAAGTAGTTGACATTCATGGTTATTACATTTCTCAGAGTTATTAAACATTCTCTTTGATTTTTCATTCAAGTTAAGTCTGCTGTGTTTTAATAACCTACTAAACAATTTCAGTTTGAATCATTTTGGCCTCGAGCAACATTCAAGATCTTCCCATCTCTTGAGAGAGAATCTGAGGGTGTAGAACTTTGTTCATTTCCATTTGTTTTATTTCTATTTCTTTCAGTCTTCATCTGTTGCTTGTTTTTATCTATACGATGAACTTCAAGGAGCTTTAAATAGAGCTTTTCTTGTTTGCCCTTGCAGAAATCTTCGAAGAATATTTCTGCTCTGAAGCCTCTGCAATAGCTGCACCTTATATAGTTTCAAGTCAGCTCAGATGTATCAATAAAAGGTAAGGAGATTAATCTGCTTCCTTGGGCACTGAGAGGTTTTCCTTTTCATGGCAGCACTCCAGCTCAGCATGGCTCAGTGCAGCACCGCTGGCTCCTGCCTGAGCCCCCAGCCCTGAGGACTGAGAGCTGCTCCTCCGGGGGTGAAGCACAGAACCACCACGTGGAATTGCAGGAGCTGGGCGGATGCAGGGCTGGGCCTCACCAACCCATCAGGTGCTCAGGATCTCTGCTTTTCAGGGGAACTGAAATGATAAAGTGCTTTACAGGCTGTCTGCTATAAAATGTTCCTCTGCTTTTGCACGAGTTGGAATCTAGAAATGTGCCATTGCAAAAGAAGCAGACTCAGTAAGTTGAGCTCTATGTGCTTCCAACAACACAATCAGCTAAAACATAGAGAATTTTGTGTTCGGTCTCCTGAAAAATTTTGTGGAAAGTTGGAATTCTGTAATACCTGTTATCTTAATTTGCAGCTCGTAACAGCAATAACAACCATGATAGGTGGTGTTTCCTGGGCATTCATGACCAGTTGTGTCTCTTCAGTAAATAACAAAGCAGCTTCATTTCACTGTGACCATCAGACCTTAACAGCAGCTTGGTGAGTTCATTATTCTCTTTCACTACTCTGAATTTTCTGCCATGTGTTTTCAACAAGTTTCTCCCAAGGACTTTGAATTTCAATTGCAAATAAAATGTCGACAATGCTTTTGGATACGTATGTTCTAACACTTATCAGTGAGACATTAGGCAGCCATTTCCCAGCAATAAAAGCATAATAAGAGCTTGGCAGGGTTTTTTTTCCTATCAGCAGGCTAGATTATTTTAAATTGATAAAAAGAGCCAGGTGGCTATTATAAGGGCAAGATATGAAATGCAAGCATACGAAAAGTGGCAAATGTTGGCCAGTGGTTGTTCAGGCATAAATTGTTTCCTATTACCACTTTGGGTAGGAGGTAAATGGTCCAGTTCATCTCTATGGGAACAAAAAGTGGCAGGACACCTCCAGCACTGCTCTTTGCACTGTTTCCAGTAAAAGAAGGCAATATTTACTCCACCGTGACACACCTAATTGACATTGCAGTGAGTAATTTCGTTGTGTTGTTGAACAAAGATTAGGAACCATGTCCCATACTGTTATGCAGTATTCCCACCAGAGGGCTACTTGGTGCAGAAGATGTGAGGAGGAACTAGAGCTGGTAATTTGGCCTGCAGGATAGAAAGGTGAATTGATGATCTGAGGAAAAAAACCAGGATTCCTCAATGATCCTAGGAATACCATCTCCCTAAACTTCAGTTATTCTAGCTCTGAAACAGATAAGAAACAGACTTGAAAACATTACTAGGTTATGAATTTAGAATGAAATATTTCTGGTTTCTGTTTGTTTATAAAAGGACAAGACAGAAGCTGATTATGGTATGGTTAAATTTTTACTAAGCCTGGATAAAGAATATGGGAAGGAAGAAGGGGAGAGTGCTTATCCTGCCCAAAGGAAGGAAGAAGGCTGAGTCTAAAAATCTGTTATTGTCAAAGCAAGAAATGCTTGATGATGCCTTTGTTTTAATATGCTCTGGTTGATTTTCTTCTTTTCTTCAAGGCATAGAAATAATGGTTCAGTCAAAACGACTTGCCTAGCAACTTGCCTACCATTTTCATAAAACCCAAGAGGTCACTTTGCTGATGTCTGTAGCTTAAATCAATTATTTCAAGTATATGAGAAAGAAGAGATCGAATATAATCTGAAAGCAAAGGCCAAATTATTCTGTTAACATGAGTTTAATTTGTAAGTTTTTTGGTAGGAGAGAACCATGCCTGGCTTTTTTAAAGAAAGCTCTGAAAATCTGGTCATCTCTTTTCTTAATAGCATGGTTTAAATTACTTCTTCTGGAACAGAAAATAGATTGGTAGATTAGAAGGGGTGTGGGGTCTGCTTGAAGCCCTCTTTTTTTTTTTTTTTTGTCTAAAGCTTATGCTTTCTCTACTTTGCAGGAACAAGGCTATGCAAGGGCTGTTCAGTTCAGTCTGGTGAAGCCTGCTTTTCAAAATCCAATATTCCAAGCTCTGTTCCCAATATCTGCTGTCCTCTTTTTGGAAACTCATCATCTATATTCATTATTCCTCCTTTTTCTTCATCCACCTGTGTGCACTTAAACCTAGAAATCTCCTCCCTGGGATCCACTCCCCAAAATAACAGTGCATTATCAAGTTGACAGCATGTGTCTGATGCCATGTTTTTCATAAATATAAATATGTCTCGTCAGCAATTACATTCTTTCTGTAAGGTGCTTATCCTCAAGTTAAAGTCTAGGACACACACAGCAGACTTTTCTTTCAGCATTAGCAGTGTGGTAATGTGCCACACTCGCTACATTTTTTCCTCCCATTCCTGCATCATTGCATTGTGAATTAGCATACAAACTATTTTATCAGTGTTTCTTATTTTCCAAAGGTGGGGACTGTTGAACTTCCCATATTTTTATTTGGTTTTGTGTCAATAATTAAACTGCAGGCGGGAAGGAAGTAACACTTCACCTACTGGATGGTTTCATGACCTAAGAGGTGACATATGTTTAGTGCCCTACATTTCTGATGAGGTCTTAAGCTGATGCCAATGAACACTCTTAAAACTAATTATAGACACTTAACTCTGTATGATTTAAATCTCAGCAAATAGATTACAGTGGAAATACTGGACAAATATAAAAAAAAATGACTGTTGTTTTGAAAGAGGTAAACATGGAGAATTGACCACACCTGCTTAACACACAGGTGCTGTGCCAAGGACACACGGAGTCGATATCAGGAACTTGCAGCACAGTGACACGTTTAAGATTATTGTCTCACAAATTGCTAAAATAAACCAGCAAGGCTGCGCAGCACCATTTTATGTGAAAAAAGCATGGCATAGCTTTGTGCAGATCGGGATATGGTAAGTTATCATAATCAGTTAGTGATCAGCTCACTTCAAAACAGCAAAATGAAGAGTTTACCTTGTGTTCTGAAAATGAGAGGCTTGAAGGCTGTATAAAATTAGTTCTGGTTTTGAAACCCCCTTGGCAGTTAGTTTTTTGAGGGTAGCATGCAGAGCTGCTATATAAAGAAGCAGTCTTTTTGGGTACATGACATCTTGAGAATAAGATTCCTTTTTTCCACCAAGTCCTCCTTTGCTGATAGTTGAGCAGGCCATTGCAGGGTTTGGGTTTGATTCACTGGCAGCACAGCACACTTAATATTATTATGGTTCTTCTTAATGATAGATAGAGGTATGCAGTACCTGGGGTCCACTGAAACTATTGAGGTTCCCTGGCTGAGTTTTGTGGGTGTTTCCCAGCTGAAGGCCTGCAGCCATTACCACACAGGTCTACCTGCAAAATTCAGAATTCTCATCCTTGTAGCTATTCCTCAGGGATACTAGGTTGCAGAAAAAATATTTACTTTCTTTCTTCCTTGTTTGAGTATGTTTGTTTTGTCTCATTCTCTGCTGCATAACTAAGGAAAGTAAATCTAATGACTAAGTAATCTCTAACATTGGATTATGTTTTAGATTTCTTATCAGATTCCATTGTGTAAGTAAAATCTGACTCATGGGAGAACAACTGTTATCAAATGTATCTTTCTTCAAAAGATTTGGTAAAAGATAATAATTGATAAGGTTTTCCTAGATCATAAGCCAGGTTTTGCTCATGCCACACTTTCCTAAATGGATGGAGATAATAGCTGGTGGGGCTTTACTTATCTCCATGTTTAATGTTTTCAATTCTTTATTTAATTGTTTTATAATATAAACTGTGTTAGGTGGAAGAAACAGGACAAATCTTCAGAGACTTGTCATGTTCATGTATTAAAGTTGCATGTATATTCAATGATGCAGCAGAAAAACTAACCCTTACAACTGTTGCAGAGTTGCCTAGAAATTGGATCTGTATGAGTCTGTGTTCTGGTAACATTCCCAAGAACTTGGGCACCTGGTAGTTTAAAATACTGCTTCTCAAAATCTGGATCCATTAAGTTCCATCTTATCCTGGAACTGAAGAAATTTCCTGTGTACCCCTGAGTCTGCTGCTGTCCAGAAACCAAATTACCTGTGTCTTTGACTGTGCTGGCTTATTTATTATCTGTGCTATTCCCAAACTGCAACAGGAATTGAAAAAAAATTTATCTGTTGGGTACTGTCTAACCCACATCTTATGCACTCAAAACCAGTTTTTTTGCATCTACCTCATCTGGACTACAGAGAGCAACAGTTTCCATTGGTGAGGTGGGAGGTTTTGTAAAGTGACTCACCTGCATTCGAAGCTCTGCTGCGTATCTGGTAGAGGAAGGACTTGAAGATAGATTGTCTATAACATAACATTTGCTAAAAAGGATGCCTGATATGTCCTCAGTTTGCTATTTGTGGGGGATTTTGAGCTGGTGAACAGGCCATGCTGGGCACTTTTAACTGCAGGACAAGGCTCTCAGTTGTGAATGGAAGTGGATTTAAGTGCCTATCTTCTCCTTTGGTATTTTATCTTAGCTAGGTCAGCCAGATGATATGAAACATCTCCCTAATTGCTGAACAGGGAGCCTAAAGATGTTAGCTTGAAGCTGTGAATCCTGCTGGAATTATTCAGAAAGAATAACACTATCGTTGGGGACTGTGAAAAAACTTAGTTTTAGTAAAATGCAAATGAAAAATAGAAAACATCCTATCCTTAAGAGACCACAGTATAAATTGACAAAACATAGGAAAGCTGCAAAGCTGAGGTATTTCTATCTCTCAGGTGAGGCACTGATGTGTTGGCTTGCTGAGGTTTATAAAACAAACCCCATCCAGGATCAAACATCCTAGAGCGGAAGGCATCAGAACCAGAAGGAAGTTACAAGATTCCAATATTTATTTCTGGGAAACTAGAGGAGCAAAACCTCTGGTTTCCTTTTTTTCTTGAAAATGATGTCCATTTGAGAATTTTGTGCATGTATGCAGATTTTTTCCAGGATCCATCTCTGACCAGGAGAGGATCAGCTGTACTCTACATGCAAGAGAGACCAGAAGCTCATGGAAACACTGAGTATTCCAGCACGTAGCCAGAAAATTATATTAAGGTAAAGTGAGTACATCAGATACAGAGAGGGGAGGCAAAGTTTAGAATTCTGATTACTGGGTCAGACTAACTGGAAGGTACCAAGCTTCCCTAAGATTAACCACAAGAGTATCTTTCCTTTTACAAGAGCCCCTGGTGGCTATATGTCATTTTTTTGCTTTTGTAAAACAAACAATTTTTAAATGCGACCTAGAATTGCCAAAAGTTACTTTACATTTTTTATGTATTTTGTGTCTACAAATGTGGGGTCATCTGTTAGTTCTAGATTGTATTTTCTACAACTTTGGCTTTCTTTTGTTAGAAAAAGAAATGTCTCAACCCTTAAAACTGAGCTCAGTATTTGCATAACAAGTGTGTGAGCAAAACTAAAAAAGCTCATTCGTGGCCTCAGTATGCAGTCTCCACTTCAGCCATATCATTTAACAAACATGACACTATATAAAGGGATTTGTGTGAACTGCTTTTTCATTTCACTTTGAAGCAGAAGGGTAAGTTCAATTTCCTTTTAATAAATCACAAGGAATTTCAGCTAGAAGGCAAACCTTTTGATTTTTGTGGTCATATTTACATTCTAAAATTAAATTTCCCTTTATTAGTAATTTTTTTACTTTGCATATACTAGCAATTGTAGTAGATAAGGCGATGTCTGAAGGACACTAGATAGTAATGCCTGATGAAGGTCATTAAAACTGGATTAAAACTGAAGAGCTGTGTTTTTCCATTTCGCTATATAACTGATCAGGAGTCTGACTCTGCATCATAATCCAATTATGAGCTGGATGCAGCAGTCCATTCAAATGTCATTCCCTGAATGATCATCACCAGGCAAAGGGTACATGTTGTAATTGCATTTTCTTATCTCAAGGATGTAAGTATTCCTAGCCACCTAAGGTAGGTTTCTGTTAAGGTCTTTAATAATCTGCTCTCTCTGAGTCACTGGCCAGTGTTTTCAGAGGTGTCTGCTGGCCTTCAATAGAGTAAAGGATAAACAACTTGAGATGCTTCAGATTCAACAAACAAAACTCAACAGTGCCTTTAACACTGTACTTGTGTTCTCAGGTGGATTTGGCTTTACACTCTTTAAAGTGGAAATTCTAGACCATGTGGAATAGATAGTACTATTAGTTAAACAGATTCCACATGCTCTAAATTTATGATGTTATTGAATATTCTTATATTCGAGGGTACGTCCCATCGAAATGACTTGGATGAGACATTCCCCTAGAAAAACAAGTTGGTGTTGATGCAGATTAAGAATAATCTCAAATCTTCTAAAACAGAATCAATCTGGAAGCAATAAACAATGTCTTTTCTTTTAAAAGCTCACTCCATTTAATAAATGACACTAAACTTATATTTTGATTCTGACTGTCATATATACTTTGAAAAGAATACCTTGTTACAGCTGATGAACCTAGGTGTTAATAATCTTACAGCATTCAAGCCAACTAAGTTTGTATTTTAAATTTTAAGTGGAGCTAGATTTAAAACATATTATGTATAAATGCTGATTTTTTTTTAAAGATGGAAATTTTTAAGAGTCCAAGATCCACTCTAATTCATGCCAATAGAAAAGTGAAGTAATGGATGTTATTTGTTTTGTATGAGTCAATACATGGGAAATGGATACCCATTCTGGCATCTTAAACCTTTCTTTATAGCTCCTGTTTAACTGAATGATGTCAATAACTGGATAGCTCCATGCCACAGTATTTTATAGTCCTTCAGGTTTAACAGCTGTGCAGCACACCCACTCTCTCTGCTGTAAACCCATGATGTGTAGTTTTAAAGTGCTTTTTAGTAAATCTATCTCCGCACTAAGATTATAACCCTACTTATTGTTTTATCTGTAAGGATGAAATAAGATGAATAAGCCTATTGCCAACAAGCAAAAATGCATTTTCTACAAGATTAACTCTGACATTTTCAAGCTTGTGGAATTTTGTTCAAAACAGGATAAGAATGTCAATAGAGCTATAAAGTTTTGCCCATATGTAAAACAGTATCAGTTTGTGCCAAATAAATGTGCTTAGATAGTGTTTTGCTTTAACAAGCTCCAAAACATTACAGCTACCACTGTAACAGATTTGCCTTTCAGGTCAGTATCGTATGCATCACTCAGTGATTATATTCCTTACAGATAACTAATGGCTTACGTGTGATCAGTTACATCTGAGCCCATCATTTCTCAAGGATTAATCCAACAAATAGTCAGTGACAGTGAAAGGGATAATTTATCTTCACTACCCCCCAACATGTGGCTATCATCCTGTAATAAACATATCAAGTTTTATCAGTCTAGAAAGAGTTTTGTGTATAAATTACACAATGGTTGCAAAATAAATCTGGAAACAATGGTTGCAAAATAAATCTGGGAAATCTCTTACACCCAAGCTATAGACTTTATTTAAACAAGGAAATAATTTAAAATTTCAAGAGGGCAGGAAGTGGGGGGGAGTGTGCAATTGTATAAACAATTCCTACAATTTCTTACAGAATCGTTGCTTGACAAATGTGTGGGGTTTTTTTCAGCTGGCCTGAGAAATCATGTTGTCTTACTCATCCTACATACTCATAGCACTGGCTGCTTTGTTCGTGACCTGCCATGCACTGAGTAAATGTCCAGGAATTTCTGGGCTGCCTGGTATCCCCGGAAGAGATGGGCTGAAAGGTGAGCAAACTTGCCTTTTTTTGCAACAGATCCTCGTCACAAAGGGTGCATGACTAGATAACACAGAAGGACGTGTGCTCTCCAGGAAGCAGCTGTGTTAAGCAGAGGAAGGAAAACACAGTGGAGGAAATGGACAGTTTAATTTTTTTTTCCTAAAAAGCTGGTCTGCTCTCTCATCTCGGGGAACAAGAGAGTGGTTGTCAACACTGTAACATATAAATATTGTATATACATGAAAATGTGTCTTTGCTGTTCTTTTCCATTGATTTACCGAAGGTAATTGCTTCTTTCACAGGAAAAGCTTTTTCTTAAAATATGAAGACAATGTTATTTCAGTATTTACAAATGCAATTACAATTCTGGCATGTTTCTCTAGTTTTCAAAGGTGATATTTGCAAAAGTAGACTGGTAAGGAACACACTTTGCACTGTGTAATTTTCCTTCTATGTAGAAATGCTTTCTCCAGGTCTGCTGACAAGGCTAAAGCACTATCAAAATTATTCCCAGACTCCCTTTATTAGGTCAAATATGAGGTTTTTTTAATGGATTGTGAAGTGCAGTAAGAGTTGTAATATTGCAGCTTGGGGATGCAGCAACATTTTGTGTTTCTCCATTGCTGCTTGTTCCAGTTGTGAATAGTGGATCATGATCATGGGAGTACATTAGTGACTTTATTCTACATGTAGGACCTCCGTTACCCATGGAAAGTGGTATGAAAAAAGAATCTACCTTTACAGTGGGTTCCCATCCTTCTCAAGCCGTGCTGCATGGACTGTATTTCACACTATCTATTCAGAAACCTTCCTCTGCCACTGTTTATGGCTCCCATTAAAGTAAGATAAACACAAAGCATACACCCAGCACATTAAAAAGAAAATAGTATGGTGGTGCAGAAACTATTTCCTCTTCAAAGTATCCCTTGTGCCTGTTCACTACCAATTAGTAGAATGAAACTAATTCTCTTTGGCAAAGCCAGTTTCACAGATATAACTAACAAAAGGCTTCAACCTATAAAAGCTTCAGTTTCTTCTCTACAGAGCGGAATTATCACCATTTCAGGGGATTAGAGGTTTTTGTTAGTTTGTTTAATATAGATTAACAACAATGTGAAGAAGTACTGGGAAAATATTTATTTTACACTTGCTGCTGTTAAAAAATACATTTGCAAGTTAGTCCTGGAAAATGACTGGTTTTGTCCAGGGCATTGTTCCTATCAGCAGAGCCTAGTTTTGCTTGATTGTATAACTTTTATTTTTATCTGCATAGGTCTACCTGATTCTCCAGCCACTGAACACCACAATGCTTTAGCAAACTTGAAACACCGACTTTTCCGACTTGAGGCTGGTAATTTTTCCCCTTGTTACTTTTTCAGCTCACAATCAATTTTAAGTGCAATACGCAAAGATAGTTACAGAATCATGACTTGCAGGAAAGAAACTGCATTTGAAAATGGTGTTACATCTCAAAACCCCATTTTCTCATTCAAAGAAAAAGAAGTCAGGACTCTGCTTGCCTGGGGAGAAACAGTTTCCTTTTGGCAATCATAATGCACATTTATTCAAATTGGGTTTATTTTAAAAAATACTCCAACTACCTGGTGTTGCGCATCCCACATGTATTCATGGAAACTCAGTCTTGTACCAGATTCTTAAAGGTGGTAAATTGTTTTGTACTGAAAAGGGATTCACAAAACAACTATCATTTCTCTGTTTCACTGGCTCAAATCTCTGAAGCAAACAGATCTTTTTTAGAAGTACACAAAATGTAACAGGGCTGATATTCAGCAGATGTTGGGGGGACATCCTTGTCTTGGAGACAAGGACAGGTGGTCACGAGCAGCAGAATAATAAATTTAGTGAACAGCTAGTGAATGGGTAAAATTAAAGATCTTTATTCCTCTTCATCCTTTCCTCTCAATTTTCCCCTCTGTTCCTCTTAATACTTTTAGTTTTCTCTTCATCTCTTTTCTGTCTTTGCTTTTACATCAGTATGCCATAAAAAATTTACAAAGCTAACTCTTTTCATGTTTCAGTGCTTGTTTTGAATGGGAAAATAAGAAAAGTAGGAGAGAAAATGTTTGCCAGCAATGGGAAGAAAGTTGACTTTGCATCTGCACTACAATCCTGTGAAGAGGTTGGAGGAACTCTTGCAGCTCCCAAGAATGAGGAGGAGAACAAAGCTATTCTGGACATTGTGAAACAGTATAACCAATATGCTTACTTGGGCATTAGAAAGGGGGAGACTTCAGGTCAGTTTAAGTATATAAATGGCACGCCTCTGAATTATAGCAACTGGCACCAACATGAGCCTGACGGCAAAGGGAAAGAGAAATGTGTGGAGATGTACACTGATGGGACCTGGAATGACAAAAAATGCAACATGTATCGTCTCACAATCTGTGAATTTTAAAGAATGGCCTTTCAGCCACCTCAGAGTATGGAGATAATGAAATATTCTGTGCTTCAGGCTGATTAAATTTCTACAAATTTTCTGTATCTTAAAATATAAAATTAATCATATTATGATTTTTTTTATCCTTAGGAAAATGTCAAACATGCTAGGTGATTCAAATCATTAAAATCTGCCTGAATTGAGGTGTTTCTCTCTTTTGGAGGGTTGGGAATACCTCAGGATTCATTTTTCACAGCAGACTGTCTCTGTACCTTTGTGAAGGTTAGAGGAAAATTCCAAGGTTTGACTTGGGATACTGGAAATGCTGAAGTTAAAACTGCCCATGGCTTCATAGTTGGAAACATTTTGAAGTACCTAATAATTCCTACCTTAAAAGAGATGCACAGAGGTTGACTTCACTGGAGAAAATATGGTTTCGGGTTTCGGATTGGGCTTTCAATTATAGAGCCCATGTTGTGTCATATTGAACCACCCACTGATTCATCAGTATCCACATTTAACTTTCATTTTATAAAAATATTAATACTACCAGTTACAATTAGTTTTTCTAGTTTCAGAAGCTACTCTATAAAACACAAAGACAAATATTGCACTAGATTCAAGTGACAGAGATGTGTATAAAATGTTAAAGATTGCATTTTGTTGCTAAAACAGCACATTCCCTCAGGAAACCATGAGATTGCAGTGTTAGAAGGCCACCTGTCTTTTCCCAAAACACTGAGCAAAGCACATCAAATTTTGGGAAAGCAGCTAAGAGTGGAAGTTCAATCAGTTCAAACACAAACATCTCTGCTGGTGTTATACCAAGCAACGGCACAGACAGACCTCAACTCAAATCTGATATGACCAAGAAGCAACTTTTCACAAAATATTTTCACTGCTACTCCGTTTGGGCAGCTGGTGAGCAGGGACAGCTGAGCAGAGTGCCATGAACAGCAAGTTCTCACGTTCCTACCTTGCAATGAGGAAGAGTGAGGAAGTCCTGGGCTCATCCATTGTCATTTTCACACTACCTGAGGGGGAAAAAACAAAGGAAATACATGCACTAGCTTTAAAATACATGCATTAAACCCATTCTTTTCCCCCACATATGCAGGAAGCCCCTGGGAAGCTGGACTTGACCCTGGGCAGTGATTTTCCCTAGCCTGCCCTGAGGAAGAGAGATGGGATCTATTCCCATGCATTTCAAGCCCTGCCAAGTAGGAAAGGTTCAGCATCTTCACCCACTTTTGGCAAGGGATGGTTCATGTCCAGGGTGCATGCAGCAACCATCAGAGAGCAGACAGGGGTTCTGAAATGGGAAAAGTATGCCCAGGACCATGTTGGATAGATTTCAAAGTGTGAACCTGCTTTCCAAAGCAGCTTGTTTTGAGACCTATGACCATGATACCATTTTAGCTAAACGTTTCAAATGGGAAGGGAATAGAGCCATGACAACAATTCTGATTCTAAGGTTTCACTGAGAAAAGTACGGCTTAATTAATACCTTTTGGTTTTCCCAGGCTTATCTCTGACCAGCTACGCTAAATCTGCTAGAAAGAGTTGACAGTTTACTTAAAACTACCTCTTAAATTTTAATTACTAATATTTTAATAGATAAACCTCATTAGCAATTTTTGAGTCTTTTAACCATGGAAATTCTTTATTAGAGCAACGTGGCAACCTGTCACAAAAAGCATCACATTACAGAAAAAACCTCCCCCCAAAAAATCCCTACCAACATCATCTTTTACTCTCTGCAGTATGCACTGAAAAAGCATACTCATTTACACAGATCTCCAACTAGTTTTGGGCTACCCCATTCCTTTAGTTAATGAAAATTTTATTTCTACCGCATTGGAGTTTTACAAGAGGACTATAGAGGTCTCTTGTTAAGATCCTTAACTGTGTAAAATCTAACAAATGTTTTAACACAATATAACATATACATCTAAACAGATTTAGATTTCAAGACGCCCAGGTGTTTTTCATCCAGTTAAGAAAAATAAGATTTCTGTTTTCCAGTCACAAGTTAGTATTTATTACATGAAAAAGCAAAACATCTAGGCTAGATCTGAGTGCCCAATTTCTTTCAGCTTTAGCCATTATAATTGAAAAAAGGAGAAAAAGCAAATCAAACTCATAGATCCAGTCAGAGAACTGCTAGGCAGTACTTTCCTCTTTATGGTTCACACTTGATCTGTAATGTTGCTTGATTATTCTTTTCAGTTCCACAGAGAAAAAGGTATCCAGAAATTGTTATTTTTTATTTCTATATGGGTTTTTTTCACTGTTTTGGTGTATAACCCTATCAGTTTATACCCTCAAATACTATTTGAAACAACAGCATTTCAGTCTATTTTTTGTGAAAAATCTGAATTCTCCATTTATGCATTAATGAATTTTTTTAATTGACAGAGAGGTTGGGCACATGAAGAAACAAAATAAACCGTTTCTGTGTTCTGCTATGGTAATATAATTTTGATAAAATCTTTTCTTAAAAGTGCAACGAGCAACAATAATTCCTTATGTATAGCAACCAGACCAGGAAAAATCCAGGTTAGTCTTTTTTATTTCTTAATTGATAGTAATTTGCTAAAGAAGTGCAACATAAAGGTAAGATCTTTAAATCAGAAAATTAGTTGCTCCCCAAATGCTATAGAAGCTGATTTTAAGAATTAGGATCCTTGTACAAATAAAAAGATGGCAAAAATTCAAACCATTTCGAGGCAAATTGACCATGTCTCACATAAGAGAAATTGAATATAGTTATTACAGTATGTCTAACAGTAAGACTTTGGCTATAAAAATCACGGATATTTATTTCAGAAAGAATTGTCTCTGGTCTAGAGTGATATCCTCTTTTGTAATGGTATAATTTAATTAGTTGTTTCAGCTTAGAAATAGTATTATCAATTTTGAGCACTCAGAAACCTCACAGCAGCCCCCATCAATCCCTACCACAAGTGAAGAAACAGACCTTCAATCCCAGCGAACACAAAGTTTTCTGTGGCTTATGGTTTTTTGTAGAAATCTGATTTAAAAAACCACCAAGGCCATGGTTCTTGAGAAAACTGAGTTCAAATTCTACCTTTTGTGAACCTAAGTGGCAGGATGTGACACAGGCTGGCAGGGCTACCCTTCTCTTGTATAAATTGTGAGCTGTACCTCAGAGTGTCCGATTGTAAGTGATTTTTCATTACCAGGAGTTGAAACATACTGTTATAAAATCCTATTAGCCTGCAGTTTCACAATCATACCCGATTTTAAAACACAATAGGTACAGGATTCTTGAAAATTAGAGTAGCACTTTAAAAAATGTTAAGAGGATGAGGATTGTTTTTTTAAACCGCTGTTAGGAAACCAGGGTTTGGCGGAATTTTCCTCAAGGGTGACAACCCAGGTTTGATGCCAGGTGAAAGCCAGAATGAAGCTTTCACCCCTCTCTGCCCTTGTGGCTCAGGAGCTGAACAGTGCTGCAGGGCACGGAGGCTTGGGGAGGCTAATTATGGTAGTGCTAATTATGATAGTAAAGACTTTAGTGAATTTATCCTTCTTCTGCAGGTAATGGAGAACACCTGCAGACTATATGGAATAATAGTTCATCTGGTTCATAAACAGAGATTTAAGGATTTTTTCCCTTAGAATACTGTTTTGTTGTTAACAACTATTGAAGAGATGAGATATTGTCTTGCTTTCTATTTGCTGTACAACTTCTGCCTGTGTTTTTTCCTCAGCTGAGCTGCAGCAAGTGACTTATCAGAGACATCCAAAGACCCCCTCTTGGTCACACATAATTTAACTTAGTGGAGCAGGATGGCAGGAGCATTTAAGTGCACTGATCCCAGGTAAAATGAAGACTTTCTGCTCTAAAATGCTGCTCATAATTTAATTTAAAAAATGCATGTTGAAATCTGCCATCCCAGGTGTCCAGGTCTTGCTGAATTGCTTCCTGTCTTTAATGCTCAGCAAAAATAGCCTCAGCCCTCCTCTGAGAAATGGGACCTTGTGTCCCCATGCTGGGTGCTCTTCCTGCTATTCCCAGGCATAAAGGAGTTGCTGGGGACAGCCTGATAACTATTTGGAAGGGAAAAGGGAATGCAGAAAGCATAGGACATGGTGGAAACAGGGTAGGGTGGTAACAACAGCAGAACAGAACAAAATCAACGTAAACAGAAACCATGGGTGGAGTTGGGGGCATTTAAACACAAACTCAGAATAAGAAAATAATTTTTACGGTTATCTGAAGTGTGAATAGCACTATGGAAGGAAAAACCTAACTTTCAGGGGACTAAGTACACCAAGGAAAGGCTATCAAACAGGCTTGTGGAAGGGGCACAGACCATTCAACTATTCAATTCTCTCTGTATTTCTCAGAGCAGCTAAGAAAGCAGCACTGACCAGTGTTTGTCCTTAGCAGGTTTTGTATTTACCTACTGCACAAAACAGCCTACTCACAATATCCTTCATTTGCTTCACTGCCACTGAAACTATGAAACCTCTTGCTGATAGATGTGGAAACAGAAGAAAAGTTACCTCAATACTCAAAAATAGTTTGTTCTTTATCAGATCTGCATCCTTGAATCTTGTGAGAACTCTGTGATATGTGGTTCAAGGAAAGATCAGAAAATAGTTTACAAGTTATGGTAGTTATATGGAATATTCTATTAGGCAGTCATAAGCGTATTAGAAATGAAGGTGTGTTTAAACATCTATTTAACTTGCTCCATCAATATGCTGATGAAAATCGAGACAATAAAGGTTTATAGTTTATCAAATCTACATCCGTTTTTCCTAGGTGTCTATCACAAGAAAATTTCTGTCTCCCTCTCGGTTTCCCAGGCCCTGAGTCAGCATGTAAAACCCACAACTGCAGGTCAAACCTCCTCCACTTCTCACACTTGCCTAACTTATGGTTTTTTCCAGGTGCAGTTAAGTGCTAAAGTGGTTTTCACCATGGGTGCAAAGGCCCAGGGTCTGCCAGTGACCTTTTCTAGGGCTCATCTAGAACCCAGGTAATGGCTTGTGTCATGTTGTCTGTTTGATCTTGGTGGGTTTTTTTTTCCCAAAAATAACAACTAAAAAAACCTCTGCCAGAAGAATGCAGAAAGCATTACATCAACCACTCAAAAGCTGAGAAACTTGAAATTTAACAAGAAACTTAAAACAAAGATTACTCACACAATTTTAAAACAGCCCTCTTCTGTCAAGGTGAATACAACTGGGTACTGCCTATTTATTTTTCACAGGACTGGCGCACTCAAGGGCACTCAATAAACAATGATGCGGGAATTAATCCGGCATCTGTGGGCACACCACCAAGGACAAAGGTGTTGAGGTGAGTGTGGAAGTGCAGGGCACAGGTGCAGAGTGCCTGCAGAGGTGATCTAGGTTTGCTTAGATCCTGTGGCATGTTAGACTAGTATGGATGCTGCTGACATGCTCCATCTAGTCTCAAAGCTCTTCAATCCTCAGCTTCTTGGCTGTTGGCCTTGCTACAAGGTCAGGATGCTGGCCTGACACCACAAGCATGATGCAGCCACGTCTGACTTGTTTGAACTGGGACATGGACTCAAATACCTTTCCTCAAAGTCTTCACTAGATTGAGAACAGCTCTAAAATGCTTGGCAAGGCCATCTCCATTTCAGTGATGCTCCTCATTTTGGGCCCCTGTACTTACAGGATTGGTGTAGAGCTGCTTTTTCCTTCACTGAAAGGTCATTATTGGAGAAAACTGCTCTTTATGAGATGTAAACTTCCCCTGGAATATTCTGTAAGTTATTTAAGTATGTGTTTCTCTAGCTGGCTCCTCCACATGTGCTGCAGATGTACCATTATCTTTTGCCTTCGCTGCTACGACTGTGAGATTCTGTTTAGTTAGAGGACTTCAGTCATTACCATTATTTGGTAAGTCCTCAGTCTGTAACAAAAATGGTGGTGGTGTTCCTGGTGCATATTATATTTCATGTGAACTTGTTTTGGCTTGTCTTTTGTGATATTTGCACAGCCACTCTGTGGAAACATTAGGTATTTCAAGTATGAATTGAGAAATTTGTTCTCTTCCAGGGCTGATGTTTTAATGTGCAAAAGTGTTTCTACACATTCAAAAAGTACCTTCAAATATTTCCCTCATGTTTTAAGTATGTTTACCTCTTGAAGAAAACAATCCCCTTATCATTCCAGTTAAAGTTCATTAAATTTCCATTCATATGCAAATTCATATCATATGACATATTCTTTGTGCTTTCTGCAGATAAGAAGATGAGTCTCAGGTTACGTGCCCTATAAATTGGACCATTTAATGAGCCTTTCTTAATTCACACTGGAGCTGCCAGGTAAGTTGAACATCTTTAGATAGGTTGCTGCTTAAACTATTTTGAATCTATTAAACTGTATCACAAAACTTTCCAATTTAGATGTGTGTATCAACAGTTTTATTAACAATTTCACCTCTTTTTTATAGACCATGTTACCTGAAGTGATGTTAAAAAGTGAATGCTGCAATAGAAGAATAAGTATTAGCAATTGTTTTGCTCTTAAACCAATTGACAAAGGCAGCATGTCCCGCTTTGTCTTAAACTTTCTCTCGCTAAAGCAGCCCTGTGTCTACTGCTCTCCTGTAAAATGAAACTATAACTTTTTGCATGGGGAAAAATGGCATATAATGGTGTCTGATGTACAGAGAAAAGCATTAAAGGGAGGTTTTGGGTTTCTGCTCTGTAGACTTTTGTAGACTTAGCAGACTGTCTTTTGGAAGAATATTTTAATTGTTTGAAATAAGATAACTTTGCAACTGCATGAATTTGCACTGCAGGCAAAGTTTAACATACATAAGACTTCACACCCAGAAAAATTCTAAAACAGTCTCTTTTTTTTCCTTAAATGCAGGACTCTACACTGGAGAGTAAACCAGTCTGGTTTACCTTTAGCTTTAAATGATGCTGTCTCCACAGCTGCACAAAATCTTAGCGGTAGCTTTTTTCCTGGTCCCATTCTGTGCTCAAGGTAAACCTTCAGGACTTTTCCGGTTCCCTTTCAAGCATTTTTTTGGAGGTGGGCGCACAGATGAAGCACAGATACCAGGTACATGAAGTTATCTCCATTTTTATCTGTTGTGTCCTATTTTTATCCTCTGTAAACTCAGTGCTATCTACCATAATATGATGTGAGATCTACTTGAAACAAAATAACCAGAACTTTATTAATTCCTTATATGAAGTAAGATGCTTAAATCTCTATTTAATGATGCAGTGGTTCAATTCACAGAGAAAAGTTTAGAATTTCCCATAGCACAAGAAACTTGTTGCTGAGTGCCAGGTTAGAGGTGTAGGCAAGTGTTTGAACAGCCTCAAGGATTCTGTTGAGGATTTAGTCTCTAGACACAGTAAAAAATCAACTGAACCTACTGCACAAGTGCCAGTGTTTTGCCTGGACTGACTCAGCCACGTAGAGAGAAAATTAACTGTTTGCCAGTTCCAGTTTTCCCATAAACATCCCCACTCTGCAGGTGATTTCCAGGAACTTATCCCCTATCCTTACAAACATCAATGTGTGAAGATGTCCCCTGTTTAAAACACAGCAGTAAACTAAAACACGTCAAACAAACATATTAAAAGTTCATATTAATTTCATATGATGAGGTCTGCTTTATTTGGAAACCAAGGCTGAAACTTTAATGCACAGTGCATAATAGCTGGTTTTGTTCACAGATTTCACACCTCTGGCTGGTACTGAAAACGGGGACATTGTCCAACAATTGGAATATCGGATTTCCAGACTGGAAGGAGGTATTTTATCTCCCTTTACTTTCTGCTGCTACTGGGTTAGTGGGGATAGACCAGATGGGCAAAAATGGCTTCTTAGGGAAAAAGCAGAAATTGCTACAGTTTTTCTTGCATTTCTTTTGTATCTTCTTCACTGGTACATCATTGAGTGAAAACTTTCAAATGGGGGAGGTGGGAATTAGATTTCATAACTAGTGGGAGACACCTGGGTAACAGCCCTGAGGTATCAGTGCAAGCAAGGCAGGAATGCACCAGGTTAAAGTCCCAGCCTATGCAGAACTGCTCCATGCACATTTTGTGCCCCAGCAGACAAACTGAACACTAAAAACATGCTAAGACAATCATGATCAGATCAAATCTAAGATCCCACTCACTCAAGAACATTGGTATACTGCAAACCACCTCAGAGTCTTATAGAGAGTCTCAAAGAAAATCATACACTTTTTCCAAATGTAGAATCCCTCATTTCCTTTCCTCCTTCTCCAACCTCTTCTGTGATTCTCCTGTTTCACTGTCTGTGTATTTCTGTGTTTCCTCCTTTCCCCCCCTCCCTTCTCATTTTCAAATTTCTTCTGGCTTTTGGAGGTTGTCGTTTCTCCTCTTTTTTTTTTTAATCTTTGATTTGAAGTTCTCCTTTCCTTTATATTTTCCCGGGTTTGATTTAAAATTATGGAGCAAACTGGTGAAGTTAGAAGGCAACAAAGTGAGCACAAAACAATGCACAAATGTTTAACAGCTTTTCCCTCCTTTTGCAGTCCTTCGCTTGAACAAGATGATAACAGAGTCTGGAGGAAAAATATTTGCTAGCAATGGGAAAAAAGCTGATTTTGATGCGACAGTGGACATTTGTAAAGAGGCTGGAGGGTCTATTGCCACTCCAAGGAACCCTGGCGAGAATGATGCCATTCTGTACTTTGTGAAGTATTTTAACACCTACGCCTACCTGGGGATAAACCAATCTCTTATTCCAGGCAAATTCCAGTTCCTCAACGGTGCTCCTCTGAGCTATACTAACTGGTATTCAAATGAACCTTCTGGCAAAGGGGAGGAGGAATGTGTGGAGATGTACACTGATGGCACTTGGAATGACAAAAAGTGCAGCAAGAATCACCTTATTGTCTGCCAGTTTTAGTGCTTCCCTTGCTGCTCTCTGGAATATGCTTCCCTATCACTTGCCTCTTCACTTGTAGCTAGTGAACTTAGATAACGCAGCATGAAAAAATAAAATCCACTCTTTCCCAGTCTGATTTGTCTTTTATACAGATGCCAGCCATAAAGAGGAAACTGTATAATGAAAGCAGTGACCATTTTGTGTTTTGTTAATCATTGCCCACTTAATCTTAATACTACTGCCTATGGGTTCCTGCTGCTGTTAGCCTGCTGAGTAACTACAAGACCAAAAATTAGAGTTCTTGGCCGCATACCAAAGGCGACTTGCAGACACGAGGTCATCCAGCAGCCCTTTACCCGTGAGCCTCTAAGCCGCATTTCAATCCCTTGTTGTAAATTTCCCTCACCAAAACTCCCCATACAGACACTCTGCTGTTGCTCAGCCTGTGTTGCTTTGGCCACCCTCACCCCCAACAGGTGCCCTGGAAGAAGACATGAGCAGTGCTGCTGGGGTGACACAGAGCCACCCCCCTTACATTTCCCATTGGAAATCTTCAGACTCAGCAGGTCTTTAACCTTCATGCACCTCAAAAGTGGTGACCAGAAGCCACTTGTTTAGCAATTCCTAATCCCTTTCCTGACTCAAAGATGTAGCAGCACAGGAAAACCAAGGTCACTTGTCATATGGGATGTGTGTGGAAGAAAACACACAGGAGCCAAACAGGAGTTACTGTGCCTACATGGTTTAAGGAAGATCAGCAGAGCCCTGACAAGGCTGATTTTTTTAAGCTATATTGTCATGAGATTCAGATACAACTAATTTTGGGCACCACAGAGGTACTTGTCAGACCCTCACTGGGATTCCCACAGGGCTAAGCTTGGTGGATGCCAAGTGACGTGTGCTCAGCACTCACTGCAGAAGCTGCTCAGTCTTCACTATCCAGCTTAAGCTAAAGGATTAAGAGAAATCCTTCTCAGCTTTCTCGTTTAAGTCTGTTCACCTACTTAGGATGAGAATTCCCCAGGTTTAGAGTCACTGTTAGGCAGTATAGCTGCACACTCAGAGATGTCTGATTTGGTTTTTTCCTTTCTCTGGGGCAGTTGACTTCAACATAGTTTAGGAAATGAAGGCTCTGCATCAGCCTATGACACAGTGCAAAGGCTGGTTGAGCATCTGGGGGTGCCTCCATAAAGCCAAATACCTGACTGTCAATCACACTCGTTCACACTTTGTTAGTCCCAGTTTGGTCACAGAAACCTGAGCAAGGTCACATCCAGCTCTAGAGCTGGTTCTGCTCCTCTCACCCTCTGCGTGACAGGGAAACAGAACAGCCAAAGTATGAAGGTAACTGGGGAGGGAAGGTGTGCTCACAGCTGGGCTGAACCCAGGGGCCAGCAAAGGGGCTGCTTGGAACCTTGTAGCTGTGCAAATCACTCCAATTCCAGAGCAGCAACTTGCCATGCACAACATTCCTGCACTGGCTTGAACTCAATTACAGGATTATTTTGAGCACATGGTCTCAGCAGCTGCTCTGTGACAAGGAACGGGTCTTCCTGGCCTCCTTTCAGCCCTCTGCTTGATGTCAGGGCCTGTGAATCACTATTGCTGTTATTCTCTGCAAACTAAGCTGGTTATCTTCCAGGTATTAGGAAAATTAACGCAACAGGGCTAGTGCCAAACCAAGACACCTTTGTGCTTGAGCAGCCTGGTGCCTGCAGGCAGCCTGCCTCCACAAGTAGACTCAATTTTTCACTCCAGCAATATTCAACTCCTTCATCACAATACATACTAAGTAGCACCCTGTTTCCAAGAGCTATACAGCTATCACACCAAAGGTAAAGATAAAACTTTTTTGAGTGAAGTCCTCAGTTTATCCATGTGCCTGTTTGGCATGTGAGCAGATCTACAAGCTGTTAAGTAACACCTTATTTCTGGACAGCACAGCCAAAATATGAACTGCTGAATCCCATATCATGTAAGGTCTAGATAGACTGCTGTGTTAACCCAGTTGAAACAGGTATGTAGAGGGGAAATGAGGACTCAGCAGTCCATATGGCACTGTTTCATTTTCCAACTATTCTTACTCACAAACGTTTTACAGCTCACCAGTATCTGCCTGCACCCATCAGCTCACCCACCTAGTCTTCAGCCTTGCGTGACTCCTGTTGTGAAATTAACTCTGCTACAAGCACAAGGAAACAGGATCACAGGCATCGTCTCATATGGTAGTTTTCCACTCATCGTATTCCAATAAAGTTTAAGAAATTTACAACGATTAACATCAGCCTGAGAATGAAGTTGGACACACAGCCCGCCACCACACATTTAAAGCCATGGTAAGCTTTTTATTTTATCCTGCTTATCTCCAGGGGCTTACAGAGTTATCTCAAAATTAAAGGTATTTGCAGGTGTGTGAAAGAAAGCAGCTACATTCACTGTTAGTCGAATGAATATGTGACACAGCAGAGATCATCAATCACCCCCCAGTTTGGGCACTTCCCCTGCGGGCTCCCAGGAAGAGGAAAAAGGACTTTTGCTGTTACTCCACAGTTACAGCTGCCCTGTTGAGACACTGTAACTACTCATGGTACTAGGCTGAGGACATGAAACCTCAAAGGCTTGAAATTGAGCAGGCAGGTCTGGAAACAACAGTCTTGGCCTGAAAAGCAGATTGGTTGAGCGTTTGGGCACCGAATTTATTTCCTAAATCTGAATGAGAGGGCTGTACAGCATCCTCTGATTTATAGAAAGACAAGATTCCCCAAGGTTAGCAGGGGTTTACTTTAGAGCTGTTTTCTGAAACATTTGTGAACTTATTTTAAAAGCTTCATTTACCCTGTCCCAACTTTAAATACTAGTAGTGCCTTTAAAAACTGCCACTATTTGCCATGTATTTACCAGTACTTGTGGATATTCTAGATCACACAGAGTGCTATCAAGCAAAACTATGTGATGTTCACTTGTCAGTCAATGGTGTGAACTTTCCCAGTTTCAGCTGTGGGAGTAATTGTACCACCACTAGGATTAAGTGAAGTTAAAATTGTATTAATCTGAAGGGTTAGTAAAAGAACAGGATAAACAAGTTTCTTGGGAAGCGACTTAACAAGGAATTTGATTTTAGCAAGATGAAATATTAGTGTCAAATATCAGGAAGGATCGAAGTCACTCATCAGATTCTGTGGGGAAAAGCGTTACTGATTCTGCCTCGTATAGTGGAAAACAGTTATTCCACCCACCCACCCAGAATTGTTCAGAAAATTGTTTAAAGTTCTATAAAAATATCCATCATGTGAAAAAATATTCTTGATGGCTGTTATTTTCTGTGAAAATACCCTAGTTCATATTTTTTCTGCTTTGTAAGAAACTGAAAAACCTATTGATGATTGTGTGGCTTTGAGGTCTAAAGTGTTGCCTTTCCCTGGGCTTGAAATTAAAAGCCAAACACATTTAGGGGAGGAAAAAGGATTTTACCTTAGTATTTGTTTAAGGATCCTCAGGTGCATCAGATCCAGGTAGAATGCACTAAAATGCACCTCAGAATGCACACCAAAATTCTCACACACGATGATTCCTGTATACAGTACAGACCTTGCACATTAGCATATCTATCAAAGATTCCCCAGTGAGAGGCTCAAGAGAAGCCCCCATCCTGAGGAACTTTCCCCCTGGATGGGCCTATCTTGGTTTACAGAATGTGTTCTGGAGAGGACCTTGGTGTCTGGCACTTTCTGACCCCCAGCTGCCAAGCTTCCAAGATGTTCAGTCTCTTGGTTTAACAGAACTTTGTGTCTAAGCTAGTTATCAGACTTAGGGAATTGCTAGTATGTGGGCTAAAAGCACCGAGGATACACGAAAGCTGTATAAAAGGGTATACAAAAGGGAATATAAGAGGGGTATATAAAAAAGAAAAAAAGTTACCGTGGCATCAAAGTGGCATTCTTGCAATCTGAAGCTCTGTACTCCCCTTTGGATGTATCCATCCCAGCACAGATGTTTGCACAGATTTCACTGTTCTCAGCACTGGATTTCTAAGGCAGGCTCCAGTTTGGCCTTCACATCTTCTCTTGTGGAGAGACAAGGGCTGGAGGCAGCAGTGTGCTCAGGCAGCAGGGCCACTTCTCAGGGGCTGTGTAATGGCACCTCCACAGCAGCACGGAGAGGAGCCAGAGCTGGCTTAGCAAAGCCTCTGAGAGGTCTCTGTGTGCTCTTTGTACAACAGACACTGCAGCAGCCTTAAGTGTAGCTGTGCTTTTTCAAATATTTAAATAAAGCTAAGCTGTTAAGCGGCAAGTGGGTTGTTGAACACACATAGGTGGAAGAGGGGTGGGTGTGTGAACCCCTTGGATTGGCAATAAACTTAGGGGCATCAGCCTTCGTACTCTGGGAAGGCTGCACGTGCTGTTCATAATACTCAGACAGGATGAGTTACTTAATCAGATTACTCACTTCTGAGTAAATAAGATGGTTTACAAGGAAAGCCCAAGTGGTTTTCTGGTGAAAAATGGGCCCTCATTTTTCACTGCAAGTGGCTGTCTCCTAAAGCAGGCTGTGCATGTGTGAAGAGCCAGCTATTGTTTTGCTGATCCTGAGCAAACTGCGGTCAAGGCAGAGCAGTTCCCTCGCTCCTTCGGGAAGGCTGGTGCCACTTTAAGAACGCCAAGTGGGAGGTGATAGAGGCACCAGTGTGCAAACAAGTGCCTGAACACCCTGCTGCGCTCACCTGAGCCTCTCACAGCCGCGGGGACCCTGCCCTGCCCTCCCTCCCTCCAGCTGCTCTGACACTCACTGCTGCTGCCTGGCAGCGCGGGATGGGCGCCCAAACAAAGCTACCCCAGCTCATGGGCAACACTCGCAAGACACCTCGAGGACACTGAGGAGGTAAGAGTGGACAGAAAAGATCTGAATACCTCCTTTCAGGTAGTCAGGTTGAGAAAGATGAAAAAATTCTACACAAATTCAACTGCTTCGATGCCTTTCTACAAAAGTAAGGGGATAACTAAATTATTTCTAATTTGGGTAAAAGGTTGTCAGCAGGGAAGACATGAAGAATAAAGAGTTCTTATTCACATAATTAATTTTAAGTGCAAAATAGTTTGCTAAATGGTTAGAATTATGTCTGTAAGTGGGCTGCATAAGGCAATCCTTTATTCTCCTTTTACAGTTAGCACACCTCTAGCTTGCAGAAGTTTATTCAAAAGTGTTTAAACGCTAAATATTTCAGAACAGAAAATGTTTGTGACTCAGATGTAGGTATCTCCTCACTGCTACACATTCAAGAATCAGAAATCTAACAGATTTATATGCCACAATGTGTTATCCATGAGAACACATAAAACCATCTTATTAGACAAAACACAAAAATCTGAATTCATATGTCCAGAAAAGTGTGATTTATACATACTTTTAATAACATCTGGGGAACTCCTCTTGCATTTTAACTTTTATTGTCATCACCTGGTCCCTTTGGAGATGAGGTGAAACTAAAGGCATGATCAGTTTAATTACAGTTTGCTGTACTAGTTTTGCATGTTAAATATTCTCTGTCGTCATAATTTTTGTTTTAAAAATTTTTCCCCAGGTTTCATATATTTAATTTCTGTAACCCAATTTCACATTGTTTAAGATATTTTAAGCCAAATTTTGTATCCTACAGCGACTTTACTCACAAAAAGATAAATATGCACAGACTTGACTTAAAAATAATCAGAATAAACTGCTTCATGCCTTATAAAGGCTGAACTCCTTCAAAAAATGAATACTGAAATATTTATGATTAGCACTTCAGTCACTTGTTACTTGTAGAGGGAGATATTTACAACAAACAAATTCAGTGACATTTCTGTTAACATTTTAATGATTCTGAGTGTTTTCATACACTCTTGGTTTGGAAGGTCTGGCACTCCAGAGACCAAGGCAGCTTTATTAGATCTTTCTTAGGTTTTACATAGTTGAAATGCAGCCTTTTCTCTAAGGTACCAAACTCGTTAATTTGATTTCTGGTTCTTAAAGGAGTTTTAAGTGACTGTTTTAACTTGCAGTGTAGTTATCTCTTGATCATCCCCCTCTTTTCAAGTCTATCAGTGTGCCAGACATCCAGGTCTGAGAACTTTTCCTGTTCCTACCATTTGCTACCTCAGTTTGTAACACAGAGTCATGGAAGTGGCAGAGGAATGAATTCCCCTTCCTGCAGTTGCACAGGGTTACAAGGCACACTGAGGACGCTGCAGCAGCAGTGACCTCTTCAGAGAGCCAGTCATGGGTAATTATCTTGGAGTGTTAACAAGGAGCTGGCGGTTCAGTCAGAGAACAAGTACACAGTAGTGCCTGTTTTCCCCACTTGAAGGGTAAATATTTATATCACTGACTGAATGGAAAATGCAGCAGAACAAGTTCATTGTTGTTGTTGGTTTACCCCTTTCAGCTTGTTCTTCCACTAAAATAAGTATGTGAGTGGGAGAAGAGTGGTCACACCTCTGCAACGCGGGAAGTGTTCCACAGCTCCAGTTGTGCTGAAGCAACAGGGAGCCCATCTTTGTATCTGACTTTGTATCTGAGCAGCTCTCAGGTGGAGATAATAGAACCCCTCCCCACATAAACAGTTATAAGCCCTGTTTGTAGCAGATATTGGAAATTCAGCATGGTTCATGTGGTTTCATCTGATATAATTATAGTAGAATTTAGTGGAATTGCTGACCTAAAAAAATATTAAAAATTGTATGAGATATCACAAATAATCAGTCTTAAATATTTCAGATATATGTTTTTGTTTTGTACTATTGATTGTGTTTTTTCATCCCATCTGACTGCATTCATCTCCATCAAACTTGGGACTGAGCACTGTCACTTGATTTCACAAAGGCAAGTCTTTGATTGGCATTAAGTGCTATAGCTACTAATCAGAATATCTTGCTACAAACAAAAGAAAATATAACCAATCCCTGATATAAAACAGGCCATGCAGACCTCAATCCTTTCTGCCTTTTGGTGGCTGCATTTACAAATTTACTGGGCTCTCAAAGTTTTAAAACTTGTTTTTCTGTTCCCAGAGTTTAGCCAGTAGTACTAGATCTGTGACTTTCCAAGCACAGAGTGAAAATTATTACATGATAGTCAATAATTCTGTTGTTAAGAGGCCCCTAAATTATATAAATAGGTGCCAATTCAGATACCAGTTCATCTTTTAGCCCTATGCGATACATTTTCAAAGAAACCACAACTGAGAGCAAGTTACAGACTGGGAGGCCACCGCCTCCCACAGGCATCTCACTTGGGGGAACTTCTCAAGTTACAATAACTAAAGTTACTGTAAGCTTCAGAGGGCTGTCTTGAACCTTCACACTATTTCTGTAGACTGCAAATAAACCTCTTTTTTTTTCCCCCTCTGACAGGATTGCTACCTTCAGCATCTGTCCTCATTGGACACTGAGGAAGTATAATTCCCCCCCTCCCAGTTGTGATAGTGGGATAAATACATCTGGGGTTTTTGTAAGGTTTTCCCTGCTGCTAGTTTCCTAAAATCAAGATATTCATGTGTAATTTGGAGGGGGCAGAGGGAAGCAAGGTTAGCAGAGAAAAATATCTGACTTTTTAACCTATGTTCATTACAGCCAGCAAAGATTACATTCAGTACGGCAGGCAGGACATGCCTTCTTCAGTAGTTTCAGATGGTGGGAAGGATTGGGGTGGATTTCTTGCAGGGCAGAGGCCCCGAGGCACCTGTCTCAGCTGTATCCTGCCCATCTGCAAGACAGCAGCCCATGACACAAAGTAAATCACTTTCTCCCTATATCTGGTTTTGCTTTTTTTGCTAATAATCAAAAGGTAAGGCTTCAAATCAAATGGTCAAACAGTATTGTCTGGCTTTTCTATATTGCAGCAGGCTGTAAGCCAGCACAGAGTTTTACCCATCAGCTAAAAACACTACAGAGCAAGTCTTTTGTTTCCTGTTTATACCATCCTCTGCAAGAGTTGTGTGCCATGATCTTAAAGTACTGGAATTCAAAAGTGAATCTTTGCTAAGATAAGGGGAGTGGTGAAGCAATCCACAATCTAAGATATATTTTTACAGGACCTACTTTAGATTGTGTTAAATATATGAAGTCAGCAAAGAATACCAGCTTCATTTCAAGAATTATATAGTAAGTTTATACTTGTTTTCTCTGGAGGGTTTAAGGATAGAATTGTGGTTTTGCTGAGAACATATTCTGTCCACTGTGCTAAGATTAGGCTGCCTTTAGCATCCAGAATGGTCTTCCATCAACTGTAGTATAGAAAAGACTCCCACTTTAGCTTGTATAGCCTTCAGGCAAATCTTAAATGAAACACTGGAAATGGAAGGTACAACCACAAATCACACCTCTAATAGGCCTCTTTTTTTCTCCCTTCCTAAAATGTCTTCTTATTGTATACTTCTCTAAAGAAGTCATTTATTGCATTTCATTTATTGTGTTCAGCTCAAATCCTTGCAGATGCCTTTACTCATATACCCATTTGTTAAATTTAGGGATAGATCTAGAACACCTTTCATTATAAAATATTTTGTAGCTTAGATACCAGATTTGACATGCTTACACACTCACTGGTGAGGGTTTTAGTTGAGATAAAGAACTCTCAAAACTCCAGTGACAGTGTGTATTTATTCTGAATGACTTTGTCTTTCCAGAACTATATTTTGGTTGACCACTATTTTGATTCATTTATACCCTCCCGTAATCAAATACTGTACCCCTGTGAGAAACACCTCACTAAAAGAGCAATCCCCAAGACCCTTTTATAGCTGTGCTGAAGGGAACAGGCCAGCTGAGACAGGCCTGCAACATTCAGAAAGGCTCCGAGGCCTCTGCTGGTTGCACAGCACCACAGCTGAACAGCTTCACTAGGCAGTGCACCTGTACTCCCTTTGGGATGAGTTCTGCTGCCATGAATGTACCTTATTTCTGATTATCTTACTGAAAATTGTGTACTACAGTAATACTGACTTATGACACCACCCCCTTGTCACATAGGCAAAGTTAAGAAGAGTTGTTGTGTTCAGCCCCCCAAAACACCAAAGCACACTGCATATTGTGCCCTGGGGCTGTGCAGCACTCAGGCTGAGAAAAAACCTCAGGACATGAGAACACAAGGGCAGGAAAAGCATAGAATAGGTTAATGAAGAACAAATACAATGTTTGGAGACGTTATGTAACACTTAGTACCACTTCCTAGCCAGCAGCAGCTTTTCTAGCTAAAGCCAGCTTGGCCAGCATCTCCAAAAAGTGAGCAAGGCCCTTGGCAAGTGAACTGCTGCTCTTACAGCATTGAACCCTCAGTGCTGGCTCCACACTATCACAGATCTCCCCAGCACTTCCCAATTGCTGCTGCAATATCATCCTCACTGAGAGCCAAGGCAGACAAACCCAGCAGTGCTTCCCCACAGGCCCATGTTGGTTTGTCCAACCCTTGTTTCACTGCCAGTGGTACAACAGTCAGAACAGCAATTCCTCATCCAAGCACAGCAATATGTTATGTCATCTCCACCAAGGGATGAAGGACAGGGATATAGGCTAGCGGAAAATCACTGGAAGTTTGTTTTGTGCAATTTTAGCTGGTGTGGCCTTCCCTCACAGCCAGAGTTTAAGGAAAGGGGCAATGCTCTGCGCTCACCAGACCTGGCTGCTGGCAGAGCATGGAGGTTCTCACTGGATTTTTTTTTCCCCTCCAGAGCCAAACACTGTTGAGGAATCAATAGAGCAGAGAGCAGGGACAGGGATTTCCCATGCAAACTATGACTGAATTTTCAAAAAAGGGAATTGCAACAAACTGAGACAGAAACAAAGAAGAGAATGAAATAACAGCAAGATTTGCAACAAAAGCTGGAAAATGAAGCAAAAGTAGCAACAACAAGAGCTTAACAGAAGATGCCAGGTAGAGAAGAAGAGATCACAAAGTTAGTCAGAAACTGAGGTATTTAAAGGAGTCAACTGGCAAAGACATTCAAATTAGCAGACAGGAGGCCCACCTGTGACATTCCCTGTGCAGCAGCTGTAGGCAGCAGTAAAGCAGCACACGGGAGCTCCCTGAGCAAAAAAATCCCTCTCCCACAGCCTCTCCAGGTTAAAGACAGCCTCACACCTATCTTCACCCACCAGTCAGTGGGAAGAGAAGAATAACACCAAAGGGTGCCACAGGAGCAGTCAGAATATCACACAGCCTGATGGGTTCCACAGCACAGCCCACATCAGCAGATCAGAGCAGATAAATACACACAAAATCAAGGAGCTGCTCTGTGGCTCAGGTGAAAACAGACACAGGGCACAGCCCACTCTGGGGAATGAACCTGGTGGGCAGCATACCTGTCACAGGTATGTGGCTTCACTGGTAAGGAGGCAGCAGATGTGAGAGCTCCAAGGCCTGAGCTAGGGGAGCTCCACCTGCATCCTCTCTACTTTTCCAGTGCTTGTAAGGTTTGAGATGAATCTTACTAGAAAATGACACAGCAGCCAAGCAGAACACTATTAGGAGTCTGTTAATGGATAGCTAGGCTTAATTAAGGGGTATCATGGCTTAAATCCTCCAAGAGTTGTTACCAGACTTATAGTGAATCTCCTTGCAAGCCACAGCAAAAAAGAAAAAAAAAAAGAGCTAACGACAATTTTAATACTGCAATGTGCACAATTCTGGAAATTATTCAAATTTTCTACTCTCCTTAAACATACATATCCTATCAACCCTGTTTTCATCTTTACCTTTACACAAAGATCAGGATTCAGTAACAAAAGCCCAGTAAACCACACACTCAGACAAACCTGAGACACCCTCCAGTGAGATGTAGGCCCAATTCCTGCACCATGGGCAGCACTGCAGTCCTCAGGAAACCTCCTCACTACTGGTACAAGCAGTTGTGGGGGAAAAAAACCTCTTCACCCCCTGGAAGCTCCTTTTATTCACAGCTTTCAGATGTGGGGGTCCTGGTAAAGGACTTGCAGTCCTTATGGCTTTCAGGTGTGTGAGTCTTGTGGCGGGGAATTGCACTGAACACTGCATTCCCTAGGACATACCTGTTAGCACTTAACAAAATCAATGTGATTTAACTCCTTCCTAAGCACCCTGCTCTTTCTAAAATTTTATACACAGAAAAAGATAAAGACATGCATTCTAATTGCAGTTCAATTTCCAGTTCTTCCTTCCATCATAGTCTTTTATTTTCAGGCTTAGCTTTGATACATGTCAGTGTAGCAATCATTTTGTGTAATGATGCTCTAAGTGGGAGCGGAGTGCCTTAAAAAAATCAAAATTTTAAAGAGAAAGGCTTACCCAAGGGTCAGGAACAGTGTTTCAGAGTGGACATGGTGTCTCACACCAGCATCAGCAACTGCAGCTGAGCCAAAGGGGAAAGGTAAGCTAATGTTCCGTGGAGGCTCCTGAGGGGACAGAGAGAGAGAAAGCAGAAGGTCTTCTGGGGTCTACAGCCCAGCGAATGGGTTTGTTCTTCAGGCCGAGAAAAGAATAGGCTGAAGAGGCTGACACCCCTACACTGGCTAAAACAAACACATCTGTTCAGATATAATTCCTATTTACCAGTAAATAATGCAGCATATTTTTTGCTTTACAGCTTCAGACTCTCGACATGGAGGAAATCATGGTGGAAACAATCCTGGCCCCGTGGGAAATACTGCTGGTCATTTTTGCTGCAGTGCTGGTGATGAGTTTCCTGATGCTGCTGCCCCCGGCTGCGGTGGTGCTCTGGAGAATGAAGCGTGTGCCGCAGATCTCGCTGCAGGGCTCGGTGTGAGCCAGCCCTGCTGCACCACCAGTGCCCCGGGAGGAGGGTTCACAGGGATAACATCTCTCGGGATCACTCCCACCACCTGTGATCCACCCAAAAGCACTGGGTTTACCAGTCTGCTGCTACTAACTCCTGTGAAAAGAGTACGTGTGTGATTTTGTCGTCACGAACTGCAGTTCTCGGCTCTTTGCCTTCCATTTTTTGGCTGGGTTGTAATTACTGTTGTTGGCTCAGTTCCTAGACTGAGTTCTTCCCTTGTGTTATAATGGACTGAAAGAGAAGCAAGGATAATGCAGCATTGTATTCCCTTAATTAATATCAGGCAAGCCTCCCTCTCTACTGTTACACTGTAAATATTACCAAAGCCTTTAGCTGATGGGCAGTTATGCAGGTGGACTTATCAAAAGCATGCAGGATACTCTGGGGAGGCAGTAGTTTAGTCTGGTTGCATTGCAAAACCTAAAAATAAAATAAATATCAGAGAATGGTACAATAAATAAGCCAGTCTGTGTCTGGTGTCTGATCTGAAAACTTAATGGCTTAAAATGTTCTTTCCTTCTATATGAATTTTCCTCTCTCCTCTAACCCCTGGTGCAGAACACAAAGCCCCTGCCTCCCGGGGCTAGAGCAGGAGCACAAGGGGTGCTCCAATGCTCAGACAGACCTGGCCAGACACCAACAAGAAGTTAATGCAAACACACAGCAACCATTTACCTGAATTTAATTATGCAAATGTACTCTGGGAAATAACACAATTAAATTTACTTTAGTTTTCAACTGTGTCATATGGGCTTACCAAGTCAACTTCCCTTTCTCATATATAAATAATAACTCAGGTGGTGGGAATAGAACAAAACTTCTTCTCTGCAAGTTTTTGAAAATCACCCCAGCAACCCAATCTCCATCTTAATATCAGGTTCATGACAGATGATAGTCAAAGCTTTCCAGCCTGATTCTTCCACATTGTGTGACACTCACCATGAGGATTTCTGACCCACAGATTAAGTTTCTCTTAGTTTACAAGAGCAATGGCTTGATTCCCTCATGAAATACGAGTGACTTTCCTTTTGCTAGTTGGTTTGGAAAGTCACTAGAATAGATTAACTTAATTGAGAGAAAAAATGGGATTTAGCACCAGTAGAAAAATCATGCTGGAAAGTACTCAGTTATTTCATCTGAACATCAACTTGTAATGAATTGGCTGTAAAGACTTAAAAATATTATAATTTCATTTGATAGATATAATTTGTTTGCCAGAAATAAATAAATAAATAAATTTTAAAAATCCAAAACCCCAGTGATTCAAAAGTAATTGTTTTTCATTAAAGCTACAGCACTTTTGTCTCCAAGACAATGACTTAAATTATTGCCACATGGATTATAAGCAGCCAAAGCAGCCAACTCATCCCTTTTCTGGTGTAATTATCTGCTCCACTCATTGTCATATGACTGTCTGCTTCTGGGCCCTAAAGAAACTATGGGGTTTTTTGCTTGTAATGACTGGATTCTGAGCCTGAAATATAAGTAAGCAAATACATATATTTGAATAATTTATCTGATTAATGAGGTAAAGGTCAATTATACATAATGTACCACAGAACTATGCCATCTGTGTCTGAGAGATGAACAGAAATAAGGAAAAGGTAAAAAAGGGAAAGGAAACACAAACAGATGAGCTGTCTGTCTTCAGATCTTCAGCTTCAGTGTTTGCTCAACAGAAGAACATTAAAGTGTTACCCCAAGCACAGATTCCACTGAAAACCAAGCAAGCATTTAACTAAGCTTCTTGTTTATATTTCACAATAATTCACATGCACATGGTTTGGTAGCTGCAGCTCCACAAATAAGCTGGATCACCAGTGCTAAGTGTCTTTGATCTTCACTTTCTCTTAGTGCCCAGTGGACAATGGACAGGTTTTCTGCCGCTGTTCTAAACCCCAGTCAAGCAAGCATGTGAATAAAGAGTTATACCCCTACAGCCAGGAACTGTTGTCACTTACACAGCTTTAATGGTCATCGGAGCAATAATAGTGATTAATTCACAACTGTAAAAGCAAGTAGAAGTATGGCCCTTTCTCAGTACAGATGACCCCTGACACAGGACAATTTCTGATAGGGATTAATATTATCACTATCTTCAAAGACCCTGAAGAAATTAAACCAATAGGAAGGCATCTATTAAGCAACTGTAGTTCTTATTTAATTCCAGCTGGACAAATTTAGGCTATAAAAGTGATCTTCTTACTTTGAAACCCTTTTGCCATGAGCTGTGTGATTAGATTTAGCCCATATACCCGTACCCCAAAAGCTGAGGCTATGATTGCAATCTCCAGTCCTTTAACTAAATAAAAGCTGTGTGTTTACATGTGCTAGCAATGATTTCCCAGCTCTGCTTCTGTTGTCCAAATGCAGACAGCTGGCTGGCTGTGCCCGGGCTGGTTGGTGCTAGTAACCACAGGTGATGCAATCAGCCTCCTCGTCCCGGCTGGAGCCGTCGATGCCTTGCTGGGCAAGCTCCTCGAGGAAGATGTTCAGCTGCTCTGCCTGAGCTCCAGGGAAGGCAAGTGTGTGCACACAGGTGCTGTTGCTGGGGAAATAGGCAGATTTAGCTCCACTGATGGCTCTCTCAGAGGCTGGAAAAGATCAGAGACGACAATAAATAAATAAAGCAGGTGAATTACTTAGCTTAACTTTGTCCTGATCTTTAAACAAGTGCTTTAAAAAAATTCCCATTTTCTAGACTAAAGTCTCCAACATGGAATAAAAGTGCCTAGATGATTGTCTGCTTTTGGTAAGCCTTGGAAAACAACTGCTCTAGCAACTAGGCACTGTCAACAGTGAAACATCTCCCATTAAGCATAGGAGAGGCAGGGTGGCCCTGTTGTGTATCTATATGCACATTTGTTTTTAAATTAAGGCAATAACAACAGAGTCATACAGCCTGCTTTGGGTCACAGATTGAGCAATGGATACAACAGGAGCAGTCTTACAGCCCTTGGGTTGCCATGAAGATGGCAGCATTGCTGGCTAGGGGCCAGCTGCTGGGCTTTACTGTGTGTGCATACAGGTGCTGGCCAGTTTTGCTGAGATTCTTCAAGTATTATTGCAAGAAAAATAGTTTTATGTCCTGTTGCTCTCTGTCCAGTGGGTCACAAAACCCTTGTGAAGCATGGGGTTTGTGTTAAGGTGATGTCAATTTACACTTTTCTTTAAAAAAATGGTGCATCTTCCTACAAACATTTGCATACATATCATATTTGGTAGCCCAAGGTGAAACATCAGTGCTCAGGCCTTCATGAGAGTATTAAAGCTAACGTGTTTTTGTACTCATCAGTTCCCAGCCCAGCACTGGCTCTCACAGTGTCACACATGAGAAAGTTGTCACACACGTCAAGAACAGAGAAACTTTTCTTTTCTCCTATTTTTTTAAACAAAAGAGAGGAAGCCTCACATCCTCATGAACAGGTATGTCTGAGAAGTACTCACGGCTGCAAACAGCCAGTGCATTTCCCTCGACAAGCTGCGTGGTCCAGGAAAACCCAGTGGCATTGCCACACACTTCATAGAGCCTGCTGCTTCTGAGGAACTGGAAGTCATAACCCTTGGGAAACAACGGTGGGGAGAAAATAAACAGACACTGTCTTAGGGTACCTCATGGCAGCTGCAAGGGGAAGAAACATTCAGCCAGTGCAGGTAAATACAAACAGTACAACCTCTCCCAGCCCTGAGGGATGTAAAAAATGTATAGCAAGCAAAGCTAGGCGTTACCCAATCAGCAGCAGTAAACTGAGGAACAGATGCAGCAGTATAGCAGCAGCGAGGCAGGAATGGTACCTTGTTGCACATGGGTTTGCAGTACTGAGCGCTGTCAATGGTCACACACACCAGCCCCCCGTGTCGTGGGGCCACTGGGCGTGGGCATGGAAGAAGCTGCTTGCAAACTTTTGGGTGGATAAAAAAGGAAAAAAAAAGAGAGCAAGAAAACAATGTATCAGAGTGAAAGTGAGTATAAATGTCTCCTCTTCCCAAGCAAATTCACTGACCCCTCTGCACTAGCTGGCTTCATCAATAGCAAGCATTTTCACTTGTTTAACATGTTTTTCTCCCTTTTTTTGTGACTGTGCTGCTGCTCAGCACTGATGCTTGGGCTACAGGGACAGTGGCACCCCTGTTTTCACTGCTGTGCCTCCCCAGTCCCTGCCAACCCAGTGCTTTCTGTTGCTGAGATGTCTTTTATCTTATACCCCTCCTCCGCCACCCCCAAAGGAATGCAGACACTCAGTTCACTCTGTAGGCAGAAAAAATTTCCTCAGTGCTTCTCCACTGCCGCTTTGCTCAACACCCAGCAAAGGTGAGCGTGGGTTCAGGAGGGGCCTCACATTGCTCTTGAACAGGGCGCAGCAGATCGAGTGTTTCTTGCAGTGTCCACACCAAGGAATTGATTGAAGCTTTTTCACCCTTGGCAATCATTTCAGGCAAGCATTCTGAATATTTCTATGGAGTGAGGGGAGAAAAAGTCTAAGTTGAAAAGGAAAGACTCTGGAGCCTTAGAATTAATCTGTCTGTGAACACACGTAAATAAAGAAGCTCATGTATTTTTAGGTAGCTATTGTTATTTATCTAGCTATACTGCTTATGTTCGAGCCCCTTATTCTATCTGGAGCACCGCAAAACTGGAAAGTATATCTACAGGGACACTCTTTAGACCAGCAGTAGCTGGAGCCAAGCTGTGGTAAGTCAGATGACACTAATGTTTTTCTGCTCTTGCGTGTGGCTCCCCTCCCAGCATGTACTTTGTACACTGCCAAAGCAAGACACGAGTTGTGCTTGCCCAGCCAGTGCAGGCAGACACAGCGGGAGCCCACCAGTACAGGGGGTGGGTGCAGAACAGACCCTGGGGCAGCCAACCTCTTACCTCAAGACTCTGATTCACATCATCTATGGTTGCAGTTTTGCATTCGCTTACACCGGCAAAAGCTCCGATTTCAGTAAAATCTAAAAGACAAGCAGAAGCAGGTACTCAGCTAGGTCACAGATCCTCCTGACACTTAAACAAACCCCGAATACCATGGCATAGCACTTGTTTAGAGGAACTGTGCTTCTATCCTACAGTCCTAATGCTAGCTTGTATACCTGAGGTGATCAGGGCTGAAATATGCATAATCTGTACAAATACTGATTTATTTGAAACAGCAGTCTGAGCACCTGTCTGGGGCCACTCGGGGCTGGGCTCCTGAGTAGGCCCTTCATTTCTGTAAGACAGCCCTACTTAAATAATTGCTAGTCATATCCAAGAACATCTTACCTGCAAGAAGAACGGTTAAACTTAGAATAAACAGTGTTTTCCAGGGGAGGCAGGAGCTGAACATTTCTTTCTGCGGGAGACCAAGGGCTAATTGCTTGTTGCTCGCGGTGCCTGAGAGCAAAAGCAGTGGACTCAGGCACAGAGCTGTGTGCCCGTGGGTCGCTGGTTGTTTGCAGAGTGCCTCACCCCATGGCAGTGCTGTGATCAGGGATCGGGGGAGGCACACATTGCCCCACTTGCTGGGAAGGCCAAGGAGAGCTTGCCAGAATAGTTTAGGGGAGGGCAAGGGCATGTTCTCGTTAGGGCACTGAGGCAGACTGGCTCTGCTGCTGCCAGCTCCACCGGGAAATTGTCAGATTAACTGGTTTACTGCAAACATGTTAAGTGTATGCACATTCTTGCACGCTCTGTCTCTTCTGCCACCTTCCCATCTGTGTTTGTCTCTCTCTCTCACACATACACACACATATATATAGTTTCATAAAGAAGATATAATAATGCCTTAACTTGTATGTCGTGCTCCAAGAGAAAGCTCAGCTATCAAATGCGGACTGATTTGAACCAAGGGGGTATGGTCTGTATCCTGTAGTATCTGGAGTTTAGCTACTTTCTTCTTTTCTTCTAATGGAGCCATGAACCTCATGTACTTAAATCCATTTGTGGGAAGAGCTGAATAGGTAGGAAAATTGCCACAAAAGTTCAGCCATTTCTACCCTACACATTTACTGGCAGATTAATCCAATTATCCAGCTAACGTGCTAGGGTTGTGCCTGACCCCAGTGCAGGGTTCACAGTCACAGCCTTTCCCCTGAAATACTGTCACACATCTCCACGCATTGCCAAGCCTCGGGCCAGCCTCACCTGCCCACCGACCACCTGGAAACACACACACCCCCTCCTCCTCTCCAACAAACCTCTAATGGTTGTTATTGGCACCACCGGAGCAGAACTGTTCCTTTTGTCTGCAAGTGTTTCTGTTTGATGAGACATGGACTTTCTGCTTCCATATTATGTTATGAAACACATTTATTTATAAGGTACTTTCTCTGGTTTCTTTTTATTAGTTTTCCATTCACTTGCTTCTGCTGGTTGTAGTGTAATACATTATGACCTGGAGCTCCTGCAGAAATTAAGCCAAAAGGAAGGCACCCAGTGCATTGACAAAGAAATGTCTTCTTGGGCTATCTCAGGGACATCTTGATAAACAGGTATGTGTAGGACTGTAATGCTTCCATGAAACAGTTCTGTGTCAGCACGGATGGTGACATTATTAGCAAAATGCCTTTATCTACATTACTGACAGCTAAAAGATCATAAGCAAAACAAGTCTTTAATAACTAAGGTCAAGGCAGACTAATAGGACCTGGTTCCAAACAGTTTACATTTCTGAGCCTGACACACACATATTCCATATTCCTCGGAAGACAAGCAATATGCAGCCGGGAAAAGAGTCTCTGGGAAATCTTTGCCAAATCATTCTTTAAGATGCAGGTTTTCTTCAGGATATTTTCCTACCAAAATGTACCCAGGTGGGTGCCCAAGGAGGCCCACTGATTAATGTGATAAGTCCTTGGGAGATCAGGAGCTACACATAAACCTGCAACTTGTTTATCGTAATGTATACAAAACACTGAGCNTTCTTGGGCTATCTCAGGGACATCTTGATAAACAGGTATGTGTAGCACTGTAATGCTTCCATGAAACAGTCCTGTGTCAGCACGGATGGTGATCTTATTATTAGCAAAATGTCTTTATCTACATTACTGACAGCTAAAAGATCATAAGCAAAACAAGTCTTTAATAACTAAGGTCAAGGCAGACTAATAGGACCTGGTTCCAAACAGTTTACATTTCTGAGCCTGACACACACATATTCCATATTCCTCGGAAGACAAGCAATATGCAGCCGGGAAAAGAGTCTCTGGGAAATCTTTGCCAAATCATTCTTTAAGATGCAGGTTTTCTTCAGGATATTTTCCTACCAAAATGTACCCAGGTGGGTGCCCAAGGAGGCCCACTGATTAATGTGATAAGTCCTTGGGAGATCAGGAGCTACACATAAACCTGCAACTTGTTTATCGTAATGTATACAAAACACTGAGCACATTAGCATAATTAATAAAGTGGAGAGACCTCTGGCTTAACTAGGCAGAAATTGTGCTTATGGCATACTTCAAAGGAATAAATGTCAGCTTTTCCTTTAATGTTCACCACAGGCACCCTCTTTCCACCATCACATCTATTCGGGAGGCACTGTACTAAGACATTTATTTGGGAGTTAAACACGGGGTGGCAGCACTTCTCCAGCGCAGATTTGTCAGAATGCCGGCTAAACCACAGAGCGTTAATTCCCTCTTGGGGGCCTTACACAGCAACCCTTGCACTGCAGGATTAAGTTGTTGCCTACTGACAAACAAAACTGATCACAGAAGACAAACGTGGTCTCACACCCTCCTAATTTAAACAAACCTGTGCCTAACCCACAGGCATTTGCAAAGAGCAGCTTGCCACTGTCGAGGAGAGCATAGCACATGGGCACAGAGACGTCCTTGTCCTCAGCCTTGACCATGTCCCACCCTCCTGCAGCAGCGCCCCTGACCCGCGGGAGGAGCGGCGGGCGCTGGCCCCAGCAGGAACAGCGGGACACCGGGACAGCCCTGGAGCCCAGCGCTGGCCCCAGCAGGAATAGCGGGACAGCGGGACAGCCCTGGAGCCCAGCGCTGGCTCCAGCAGGAATAGCGGGACACCGGGACAGCCCTGGAGCCCAGCGCTGGCCCCAGCAGGAATAGCGGGACACCGGGACAGCCCTGGAGCTCAGCGCTGGCCCCAGCAGGAACAGCGGGACACCGGGACAGCCCTGGAGCCCAGCGCTGGCCCCAGCAGGAACAGCGGGACACCGGGACAGCCCTGGAGCCCAGCGCTGGCTCCAGCAGGAATAGCGGGACACCGGGACAGCCCTGGAGCCGAGCGCCGGCACAGCCCCGCTCCACAGCTGGGCACACGCCCTGGGCCGGGCCAGCGCTCCAGGGGGAGGGCACTGGGCCAGATGTAACCTCCTGCTGTGTGAGTTTGGTGAGGTTTTGCACTTATTTCTCTGAGCGATATTTTATTCCCAGATTATATCCAACATAGAAAGCCATCCAATAAACCTGATGCTTGGGAGCAAAAACCATGAAAAAAATAATGTATAGCACAAACCTAAGAGTTACAAATAAAAATCTAATACTTTTCCACTGAGTTTCCATTAATCACAAGGACTAAAGAGTGATCATACATGCGTTAACAGGGAAATTCATATAACAATTCCAAAATCTAACAAAATTCAATTATGTTGGTAAACTAAATTCCTACAGGAGTAGGAGCAGCTGAGTTGAGATGGACCATTATACACAAACATTAAAAAAACCATCGAAAAGGAGACACCTTTACATACATGGTAGGAAAAAGCTTTTTATTCTATGATTGTTGTTTCACAGGAGAGCACTTATGTTTCAAAAACACAGGTAATTGAAACATGACAGTAACAGCACATATGTGGTGAACATGATTTAAATATTACATATATGTTAACTTCTTTTATAAAAGAGGCCGAGATACAGTTATGTGATATCCAGCCTCCTCCCATCAAAGCAGCCCCCAGCCGTATGCAATGCTAACTCCAGTAAGGAAATTGGACCCCAGAATTTCCCATGGTCTAATTAGAAGCAACAGACCTGCTGATCCTTAGTCAGAGTTGGGAAAGTCGTCTTCACCTTTGCCCGTCAAAGGTTTGAGGTTCAGCTATTGGTTTGAGTACCTGAGCCACACTTTGTCTTTATCCAAAGAACCAACAGAGCAGCAGTTAAAAGTAAACTGTATTTTGTTGTCTTATGTTGATTAAAAAAACAGACTCTGTCCATTATATCTTAGATAATGAAAGACACTGAGGGTTAAAAAAAATCAATTTCCAAGAAAATAACCTTTTCTTTCTTTCCATTTAAAATCTAAAATTCCTTATGTTGAATATAAAGCTGTCAAATTTGATTTTCAGAAGCATCCTCATCATTAGTGATCTTCTCTGCCTTTCTGTTTTTAAAAGGTGACATGTCACTAATGTCAAAACACGAGTTTTTTAGGCACTTCCCATGAGAATTCCGGTCTTCCAAAGTGACCATAACATGCAGTCTTCTGGTAAATGGGCTTTTTCAGATCCAAATCCCTGTGCATATAACAAAAAGAAGGAAAAATTTTTCATATTAAGATACTTCATCATAACTACTATTAAAATCCTGGTACTGGTATCCATCCCACACCCTTAGACAAGCAAGCATATTCCAGAGATGCAAGTGTACCAATGAACATGTTCAATGGATACAATTAAAGTCACAACACTACTTAATCATCTTTGATGTACTTTAGGGCTATAAGGAAAGGCCTAATTATTGAGAATTATTATTTGTCATGGAAAAGATTAAATAACCTTCAATTCCTTTTGTAAACCAAAAGATACCTTTTCCTCAGAGCCAAGTAACTTACAGTTCTTGGAATACAAAACTTGTTTTATTTGACTTCCATAAACTATAGAAGGCCAAACCCCCAGTAACAGCTGAAGATCTTGTGAGAAATCATTTCTTGGATGTGATTACTGAGATATTTTCCTTTCTGTATGTTTCTTTACCTGACAATGACTCCAGGCCGAAGATCAAAGTTTTTGTGCACGATGTCCAGCAGCTCTTTCTCTGTTTTTTGGGAAGTTCCATAAGTGAACAGTGAAATGGACAGTGGATGAGCAACCCCAATGGCATAAGAAACCTGTGGGAAAAAAGGCACCTTAGTCAGCCAACAAACAGCAGAAGAAAGCATTCATTTATGAATCATCTTATGAAAACTAAGGCCTCTCCTTCACTTCTCATGTTTGCACAATCCATATTTGTAGAAAAAAGAAAACTTTGAAAATGCTGAGGCCTCTTGATTACTTTCTCCCCCATTATCCAGTCACCCCATGCTCATTTCCACAACAGTAAGTGTCAGAGGGTTGAGGGCTCAACAAATGTCCAGAAAAATAGCCAATAAAATGAAAGCTAAATGAAAAGTTCCAGTTTCAAGAAGCCAACAGGCTATTAGTGACATTACAGGGGTCTTGAACCAAGCACATCAGTCTTCCTTTCTCCAAAAAACCACCACCGAGACCACCTCTACTACAGTGTCTCGTGTGATGGGCAATCAAAGAAAATCTGAAAAAGGAAAGCCTTTCTGAGAAAAGCACCATCCTGAGCAAACCATACCTGAACCAGAACACGGCGACAGAGCCCAGCTTTCACCAGAGACTTGGCCACCCAGCGGGCTGCGTAGGCGGCCGACCTGTCCACCTTGGTGTAGTCCTTGCCGGAGAAGGCCCCGCCGCCGTGCGCTCCCCAGCCGCCGTAGGTGTCCACGATGATCTTCCGCCCAGTGACACCAGCATCACCCTGAGCCAGTGACAGAAGGTGTCCATTACACATCCATTTTATCGTCACTCTCAAACAAGGCCATGCATTCCTTCAGGAGACTGCAGCAACGGGTAAGTTCACCACACAGGGGTAGCTGAGGGAATGAACTTGTCTCACCAAGGTACAACAGTGGCTGTAATTGTTCTTTAAAGCCAGATTCTCAAGACAAGCCATGCACAAATTTGTTTGGTCAATCAAGCAAACAGGTTTACACCCTGATAGCTAGAGCATGCATTGCCTGTTTAAAAAAAAAATCCCTGGCAATATGGAAACCTTGGTTTAGAAAGGACCTACTAAATATCCAAACCAATTACAGAATATTGCTGAAAAGCTATATGCCACATAGGAACTGAGAAATTTCACGCTGTTTAATATATTAAAAAAAACCCAACCCAGGCTTTCATATCTTTTAGTCAAAATCACAAATTGCGTGACTATTAAATAGTAGATTCTTTCTTTATTTACAGTCAAAGGTGTGTCAGTGGTATCTCACACATCGTGACATGGACGCTGGCACTCAGCACTTCCAGTGCAGTATCCGAGACTGTCATATATGTACTAAAAACCACATTTCCAACCCCAAAACATTTATAGTCTACTTTAAACTGTATGCAACAGGTATGGAGTGCTAGGCAATTACAGGTATTTGAGAAAGGATTACTTCTTTCTAAGAACAGATATTTATAGATGAATATTCTAACATATTAAATAAGGAAGTACAGATAACATTCTAGTTGCCTACAGTTATCCTGACGGCTCCTCACAAATACTTAATATTTTCATTTGATCGGGGTTAGCTGATCAGCACCCAACTAATTGTCCGACCCCTGCAATTTACTAAATCCCTAAGCTTTCTGGTGTGAATGGAAACATGTTCAAATTTTAAATTCAGCAGCCACCTGTGCAGGCAGATTTGAAATATTTTGCCTCAGAACATCATGTCACTAAAATTCAACTGCTGGAATGTTTGCATGGCAAACACAAGTGGGGAGTCAAAGTTTTTCTTAGAAAGACTGTGCATATACACAGAAGTAAACCTTTGGCACTGTTTGTTCCATTCTGCTAAGGAAGCAGTGAGACATAAATCTGAATTTTAGATAACTGAGCCTGTCTTAAAGGATCCTGTCCTTGGGTTGTTCTGCTTGACTCAAACATTAATTTTTCATGGCGCAGACAGCTGCAGTGAGAACACCTTGTGTGCCACCATGACTTGGCTGCTGAACTGAGTGAGAGGAAGAGGAATAAATGGACATGTGAAAGGCAAGAGAAACACCCCTTGTTTCAAAGGTGCTGAACAAGTACGAGTGCACTTGCAAAGCACGTGGAAACCATCACTGTGATGAGCTGTAATGTCTGTCCTCATCACACCAGCAGGTATTGCTGGTAGGAAAATGATGACAGCAGCAAACCTACTCATTTTGCCACAGCCAGAATTCAAGGTCCCACCACACTCAAAAACATGAGGTGAAAATCTCAAGTGAAATACATGTATCTTCCTTCAGTGAACTGAGCTGGAGGTAAAACAGTCTCCTGTATCTAGCTTTGTTAAAAATAAAACTGAGTAATACTCTTCTGAAAAATAAGCAGAAAGCTAAAGCTGTTAAAGTCAAGAAGAGAAACAGTTATTCTCTGGTTGCCTCAATGCCATTGTAAATTGCACAAGTGACGATAGCAGTCGTAAGGTCATGGACACACAGGCAGATTGACCCATACTGAGCAAACTTAGCCCAGGTTTAAAAAGCTGTAAAGGGACACTGTGACTTGCCTCGGTTTGTGTGTGCAAACATTTGCAACAGGGCCCAGCACAAGAGTAGAAAGGGCTGGCTTATCACTTGTGACTATAGTACATTTTCAAATGGATGCAGTTCTGACAGATCTACATTTTTAATGGGTGCAGTTCACTGCACGCATAAAAATTTTCATGTGTAGCCTTCTTTTTGTATGTAGCTATGATTCCTGCCTGGGTTCATTCATTCTAAGTTACAGCTCAGGTTTGACTCTCCTTTTGTGCATAGTCTAGGATATCAATGATACACAAAATTACAGTGATACAACACATTCAACTGCACAAAAATACATTTTTTGTAGAATCATTAATTATAATGATGAATCTCAACACCTTCCTACCTGTTACATGGCACTAATGTAAAAAAGACAGAGTGCCTTAGATATAATTCTAGAAAATTCCAGTAAGTGAATGAATTTGAAAAACAAAGGAAAAACACTGTCTACTTGGATTTGTTGTAAAATTGAACCTAATTTAAGGAAGGAGCTTCAAAATTTTGTTGTGATAATTCTGAAGGTATCTGAAGACTAAAACACTGTTAATGGTAAATTGGTTTTCAAAAACTAAGTCTCAGAACTGCTGATGCTACAGAGAGTGGAAGTTCTACCTGACCTCTGTGACTGCAGGATGAAATTATAAATCCCAGCTCCTGCATTGCCTAGAAGTAAAAGGAACACTTATTTTCTCACCAGAAGAAGCCTGTTGGGGCTGACTTTCAGGACCAATGAACACCTTCAGCTCTTACTGGTGTCAGGCAGAACAGTGAGAGCTATGCAGATCTGAAAACCAGGCTCACTGGAAGAGAAGTAAAGCTTCTCTTGTCCATCTCTCTGTAAGAAGTGCTTCCCACGAGAAAGGACTGCAGGTCTCACTCAGTGCTGGTCCCCAGAGGGTTTGAGGAAACCCAGAATCGAGCTGTACACTCTACATGCAGTGGAAGATTGGATGTAGGCTTGCCTGCCTGGTCACAAGGTAAGTACAGTATCACCATGCCCTCAAGGGTTATTTTGACATAGAACACATGAAACCCTGGGCCCTTCTCCCCCATCCAGCTGCATGAAAAGTCTTCCACTGGGCAGCTTGCTCCTTACACCCTGGGGCAGAGATGCCAAAACCTGAGCATTGATGACACATACACAGTGAAAGGCAAGCTCATAAGACCACCAAAATAATACAGCACAAACCTGAGGCCCTCCAATAACAAAACGTCCGCTAGGCTGAAGGTGATAAACAGTTTTGTCATCCAAGTATTTTGCAGGGACAACAACTTGGATCACACGTTCCTTTAGGGTCCTGCGCATGCTCTCCAGAGAAATGGTCTCATCGTGCTGCACAGAGATCACGATGGTGTGAACACGCACGGGGATCACTGCGCCGTTCTTCTGGATGTACTGAACCGTCACCTGAGGGGCACAGGGACAACGGGGGAAAACAGCAAAGTTGTTATAAAATGTGTTACTGGTCTTCATCCAATGTCACCTAGGCTATTTCAAAAGCAAAACTGTAGCGAAATGTCAGTGCTGACATTAGAGTGATCACTGCTCACACTGATGCCAGGGTATGAGAAATGAAGCCTATTTCCTCACTAGCTTTTTGCTATGCTAAAGACAAAAAGAAAAAAAAAAACTGGGGAAAAAAGAATAGAAAAAACAACTCAATATGGACAACTTGATTCTCTATGAAATCTTCTAAAATAGATCTTTCAGGTGGGACCTCCTTCTAAACTCCCAAGCCTAAGAGATTTATGTTCTCATCTTATATCTTGAAAATGTCAGCCGGAGCCACTAAATACAAATAAATCCTTTGGATGTCCTGTCACTTTTCCAATGAGCACAAACCAGACACCCACAGCTCTGAAGGGTTGAATGTCTCTGCTCTGGCACGTGGTAAAGTGCTCTGATACAAGTTAACCATTTTCCAACAGTCAAGGAGACAATGTCACAAGCAGTGGAAAAGCTTTACCTGCCACTTGTAGGTTATCCTGATAGGCTGAAACACATCAACTGCTGTCTTCAAGAATATTCAATATTTCTGGAAAGAAAAGGTGTTGGTTTTCAACTGTCTGGACAATCCCTTGCAGTATTTACCTGTGTTTTAGAGTCAGGCCTGAGCCAAGGGAGTTCTCCGCTACGCCTCAGCTCTGCTAACCTGGCGTTCAGTTTATGAGCAAGAATAATTGTTAGGGGCATACATTCTTCTGTCTCGTCTGTTGCATAACCAAACATCAAACCCTGCAGGAGGAGAGAACATACTTCAATCACTATTAAAGGCACCACAAACAAAGGCAATGAGATTTCATCTGACGAAGAGTCAGCAGTATCCTCAGGTTTACTTTCTACTGTTTTACATCACAGTGCAAGGAGCCAAAACTCAGATCAGGCTCCAACATGCTACAGTGTAAGGAGAAACAAATCATGTTCCTAGAATTTCTTCAGTAGCCTGAAGGCTTACATGTTGAGGTGGAAACCTGGAAAAAAACAAAGATGTTTCTGTGAAAAAACCAAACAGGTTCTTTCACAGGAAAAAAAAAATTCTGCTGGAGAAAACATTTCAGGATTATTCTGTCATAGGAAAGATATTTTCAGCAGCCTGGAACTGTTCCAGAGGCTTTTATGTATGAATACAGACACACTTGCACTGCAGCTCAGATCTGAAATTTCAGTGGAATGGGATGTGAGCACTCCATGAAGGACATACCCTTCAGTTTAAGGCACCTGCCTCAAATTTTTCAATGCCACATGCTTAGAGTCACAGCTTCTACTGTTATATATTATATTTGTATTTATACTGTTATATATTACTTTCATAATTCATTCATGTTGTCTGCATCAGATTATCATTTGCTAAATAGAGTTAGCAGCATTTTCTTTCTCCTCATCCAGCATATGTTGTGGGGGAAAAAAAGGAAAAAAAGACAGGAAGGTGCTTTCATCAAATGGAAAGTGAGGCCATCAAAGAGCCAAAAAAAAGTCAGATCCCTTTTAGTCTTATGTAGTATTATACCCCCCTGACAGCAGAAAAGCATTTTAATTTAGCCCTCAAGGGATTTTTTGAACAATATTAGCTTTGCTCCTGGACTCTGATACCCGCAGTTATAGTTCTCAGCAGCAGTGCAATAAACCAGATATTACTTTTAATGATAACGAGTAAATGCTAAATTCACCCATATGGCATCAGTCACATTATAGAGTTTTTATGTTAGTATCTTTCTCTTGGGAACACACTACAGGTGTTCTTTAGCTCAGAGAAATGCAGTTTGGACAGCCTTAATTACATGGAACACCCATTACAAGAGCTGCCTCTGGCAATAAGTGAGAATTAAAAGTACTCTGGTATTTATTGTACTAATGCTGAGGGCAGGTGAAACATCACCTAATTTTTTGGTGTACGAAGTCTCAACAGCTCTGTGAATGTGAAAAGATCCTTTGTTTATTCCATGTTACATGGCAAGTCTGGCTGCAAGATGAATGGTCTGATGAACCTAAACCTACACAACAAAACCATGAAATACATAAGAGAAAAACCTTTGCTAAGTTCTAAAGGGAACCTCCTCAGCTACTGCAAACTGCCAGAGCTCTTCTGATTTGCCTGGAGTTCTAAAACAACACCAGGCAAAAGTCTGCCCTCAAAGAACTTCCAACAGTTTTAGTAAAATTGTGGGGTTTATTCTGGGGTAAAGAGAAGTGTGGAAATATTTTGACGTGGGTTTTGACATAAAAAATAGGGCAATAAGATGGAGTAAACTTTTTCCATTAAAACAGCTTTGGTGTTTTAGATGTGGTGCTATGTCTACCTGATCTCCAGCACCAACATCCTCTTCATTCCTGTGTAGATGAACACCTTGGGCAATATCAGGTGACTGCTGTTCCAGTGCCACTAAAACATTACAAGTCTTGTAGTCAAAGCCTATTTGGAAGAAAGAATAGCAATGAATTAGCTTTTTCTGCCACAATTAAGGAAAGTAACATGGAACCATAGGACAAAATTTTTATTCTGAAGGATACCACATTCAGAACTTAAAAACTAACTGCTATTTTTAGTAAAATTTTTGTCAATACCACACTTGAAACCTTTTTTAGGATGGGGTGGGATATATAGGGTTGCCTTTCTTGCTTGTTACTGCTTATTTTTTCTTGCATTGGCTCCTTGTGCTGAGCCAATTCAGATTATGAATTGTTAACTGCAGAAAAGTAGTCAAAAAGGTAAATAATGAACCTCTCCCAAATGAATAGTAGTAAAGTCCTCTACATAAATTCCCAGAAGCTGAGATTTTCAGCAACTGAAGACTCTGCTCTCTGATACATTATTGGTAATACATGCAAAGCAGTGTCCGTACTTAAATCTCTCATGGGAGTTTGCATGAACCACAAACAGAAAAACACCAGATTCAGGTCTCACAACAAATCTGGAAATGGGAATTTGCACGACTTTCAAAGACCAAAAGTAAGGTTTTAAAAAGAAATTGAGAGACTTACAGAAGATTGTGGCAAAATTTCCCACCTGTTCCTAGGTATATTAATAGTAACTTGCTTCTCTCCAAATCCAACCTTTCCTAGAACTGTAGCTACTGACAGCTGCTGACCAAACTCATGTTCAGCAAGTACAACATATATACACGTCCATATGCATATGATCCACTTGAACGCTCTTCACCCTCCTTTCAGTAGGCTATGTAGAGAAGAATATTATATTTCTGAATGTAATTGTTTGGTTTAGAATTTTTTTTTACTTCTAAAAATTGTTTTTTACTGAGTCGCTGAATTTCCCCTCATCATTGCTGGCAGTTTGGATGAAAAGGAGATTTACGACCTACTAGATTTGTTTGTGTTTTCTGAAAGCACTGCTGTTGCATGATGGTGGAGGCAATCTGCAGCTGAGCTGCTGTAGTATTCTCCCACCACAATCTCCTGCAAATTCAATTGCAATTAAAGGACTGCAGTAAACAACTTGTAAATCAAAAGCTCTTAAAAGATACACATCACTGTACCAGAATACTTGGAATATTTCTACTGTATAAACAGATACATGCAAATCAGAAAGGGAAGTATGTCTGGTACACAGAGAATTTTGTCTTTTTTATAATTTGCACATCTCACAACCTAGGTCTGGACCACACACTGCTCAGTGTAAAAGGAGTTATTCAGAGCCAACAGAGCACCCTGCAGTGACAACCACCTTTACACCTGGGAACTCTAGATGCTACTGCAGTACAAAAATACAAAGGTACAATGAAATGAACTAGGTTTCTCCTCTCTTTTTGGCACCAAGCTGCAGTAATCAGCTTGCCAAATGACAAACCAAGAGTCAAGTTCTTGCAAGTTTGGAGGAGTGGTAGGTTCTATGGTTCAAGTTGCAGTTAACTATTGTGGCCTAATACCACAGTTCAAAGTATAGTCTGCCTACTCCCAATTTAACTAATAAAAGGTTTTTACTTACTGGGGTAAAGCCAGAAAGTGTATCATGGAGCACCGTGTAAGCAGCTTTCACACTGCACATTCAGTTTGTACCAGGCTTGCTAAAGCCCCTGTATGGGACTGGTGACAGACCAGTTTTGCAGTTGCCTATTGCTTGCTCTTCCATGATTTCATGAGTTTTTCCACCAACCTTTAGCTGAATCATCATAGCCAATATGTCTAATTGCATCTCGGACAACTCGCTGATAATCCACAATAGCACGAGAAGTGATCTCCCCACAGAGCAACACCATTCCTGTCTTACATACTGTCTCTGAAAAGAGAGATGAAAGCAGGATTACAATAGCAGAATAAGCCAGCCTACCGTGTCTGTGATGGTGCTGATTTTGAGAGATCTATTGAATGTATACAGTGTAAATCCTTTCTATCCATATTTTTAGCATTATAATTCCATCTATAACAAATTCTTCTCATATTCACGGCCTATCTGAAAGCAAGGTAAAAACTAATGTGTCCAGTTTACAAATGGGAAAGCCAAAACACTGAGCATGATTCAGTGACATGCAAATCTCTTTCTTCCAGGACAATTCAGTCCACACACAAAATCAATGGCTCTACACTTCTACAGCCTGCTTAGGCCTCAGTCTTTACAAAAAGTTTTACTGTTTCTTCTCATCTCTTCTTCTCCTGACGACCAAAATAATTATGTCATTTTTTGAGACTGAAACGAGCTAGGTCTTTGCAAACATCCTTAAAAAAGAATGTGACTGTGTGATGACTTAAAGCAAAGCAGCAAACAACTTACCACAAGCAACCTTGGCATTCGGGTCCTGTTTGAGATGGGCGTCTAGTACAGCATCACTGATTTGATCACAGATTTTATCTGCAAGACATCAAAGCTATGATTCAAAACCACAGCACTGAATATAAAACATGGACTGTTTGCATCACTTTCAGTAGGTATTTCAGAAAGGAATTCTTTTATTGCTTATTACTGGCATGTTTAGGGTGGCTAAATAGAAAGACTCATTAAACATCCTTCCAGCAAACTCAGTCGACACAGTGGGCGATTTACCTACTGGTGTGAACTAACTAACTACATCTTTACCTGTAGTTTTCTACACTTAGGTGTGAAACAAGAGTGTAATGCACAGAATAACCTGAGAGGTTAAGAGGTTTTTTCTCCCAGCCTTCTCCTCCTCTAGCACCACCACCACTGCAAACCAGTGGTGTTCTAATGGAACAGTGATGTTCCACCACCAACTTCCATCGCCCCAACAGAAAGTTACAATGTACCCCACCAATACTGGTGGTAAAGCCTGAGGAAGTGTTTAGATTAACAGAGATAATGCACAGCTCAGTGGAGGGCTGAGTTCTGGGCTGCTTTTGTCACTGCTTCTAGCCATCCAGCCATGTCACCTCCTAATAATCCCTGCAACCCACCTGAGGAAGCACAGGAAATACACAGAAGCAAGAAGGGGTTACCTGTTGAAGTTTGCCTGAGGTAAATCTTTAGTTACATGCCAAATACAAAGGTTTCAGCTCAAGTTTGTCATAATAATCTTTTATCTTTTTCTTTCTTTCTTTTCTAATCTTTAAAACAAATACTGAATCTTAATCAAATAATTTAGCTAATCTAATGGACACAAAAGGGCAGCATAGCAATGTCTTCCACATGAAAATGGTAAATTTTCTTAAATAATTTAATTCTATTGTTTGTAAAAAAAAGGTCTAGTGTTGCTCTTAGATTTTGACATAAGCTGTGTGGCAAAATAAACTAATCTCCTGCCTTGCTGTGTGCAACACAATCTGTTGGAAAGCAATGTTTTGTAAGAGTCTGTCATTAGAGGCTTTTAATACTCTTAAACTCAAGTCAAAACAAATTCTCACTTGTTTTCATTAAGAAGGTGTATATTTAGCTAAGAGGGACAAATCAAAGAGTGGAGAACTAATGTGATTCTGATAGTATCATCTCACATATTCACTCCCATTTCACCACTTCAACACAAAAAGAATGAACACAAAAGACAATTGGCAAACGTAGGCTGCGTTGGAACTTTCAGCCTTGCAAGAACTGTACAGGGATTACTAAATTTGGGACAATTATTACCAAACAGGAATCAGACACCATTTTTGCAATTTAATTAGATGTCCAACTGAACCTTGTTTAGCAAATCTGGGTACAAAGGTGGCAGGAGTGATTAATTTGTATCTCTCCTTGCTCTCTTCAAAGTTTTCATTTTTATAAGGAATAAGCACAAAGGCAAAAAAGATTGATGGCAACATGAAATTTCTGAATACCTGGATGAGACAACAGAGCAACTGGGGTTAGAATGGCTTTCTTAGTGCAGGTCCAACACTCAGCAGCAAACTGTATGACTGGGACTGCTTTGTAGTCTTTTTTTCTCTGCCCAGAATTTCTATGAACAACCTTTATTGCTGTCCTTGCTCCACATGAAGCATGTCTCACCTGCATTAGATGCCACTGTCCCACGTGTCTTAGGTCCCTGTATGGCACACACAGGGACATTATATGCATTCTTTCCAAAACAACAAGAAGGGTGTTAACAAGCTGTGGGAAGGTTCAGGACAGAGTGAGAAAAATTCCCTAAATTAGAAAAGTCTGTCTTACAGGATGGAATCAATCAAACTCAATCTAGTTCTGAAAGGCTGAAGGAAAGGCAACCCACCAGAGGAAACCCCTATAGGCACTGGGATTGCAGTCCTTAAGAACCAAAAAATACTGTGCTGAGAGAAAAGGGCTTTTTTCTGGTGAGAAATAATATAACTACAGTTGATAAATGAAAGCTAAAAAGAGACAAAGATTCAAAAGGGAAAATCTGAAAAGAGTGAGAGCCATGGAAACCATTCATCTAAAGGCATGCAGGATTCCTTGTCCCTTCAAACCTCTACATGAAAATTGGATATCTTTTTAAAAGGTACAAATGAAATTCAACTGCCATTTACTAGCTTGTTTGAAGAATTCTTCCATGAAATATTACTACCTCTGTCTGAGGGTCAGACCAGATTTAGTTTTGGAGATCCCTTCTGATCTTTAAAATCTATGTGAAATTCTAATATTTAAAATAATAGATTAGAATAATTTAATCTACTATACTTGGAGCATACATTAAAATAGTCTGAGGTAAATCAGTTTGATAGTTCGTGTCATATTTGATTGTTGGTGCAACAACCAGCAGTTCTAATGCAACTAGATCCAAATCCAGATAGATATATCTATCAAGACTAGAAAGATAAATCCAGCTGGAGGACTGGCTGATTAATGCATTAAATTAAAGGCATGTCTATTAGTAAAGGTCTCTGGTGTAAAATAAAACCAGGCATTCTATTTTTAGTAGGCTTTGTGCACCCTTCATTCTGTTATTTAAATTTCTCATCTCAACTGTCCCATTCCTCTTATAATCTGCTAGGTGTGAGAGGCTAAGTTTGTCCATTATTTTCTTCCTTTTTATTTTCCCTTCTTTTTTGGAAACAGGGAAAGCATAATGGAACACCCCTGGTGAGACATTATAAACTTAATAAAACATGTAATAGGTCAGAATTCAGTTCATGCACACCTTCATGTAGTGAGTTACTGACCAATGGAATGAGTAGTGCAAAAGTGAGAACTAAAATGACTGAGCAGGAAAGTATCAGACAGCCATGAGTCTTTTCATGAAATCCAATCACCCCACAGGCCCAGCCTTATGGCAGAGATGCCAGTTAGCCAGGAAACAGCTCTTGCTACTATAAAATGAATCTAGGGAGGCTGATGACAAACCCTACTCAAAACCCAAGCTGTAATCCTAGGAAGTAAAGGAGGTGTTCAACAACAACAGTGATCTCCAGTAACTAGAAGGAGCTTCACAATTTCCAAGATAGTTAGACATAAGTTTGTTATGTGAATCTAGAGTCTAGCAAAAGCTCTCAGAGCCTTCAAAGGAATTTAGCTTGGCAGACTTACCACACACAGAAAAAAAACTATGAACAGCAGTAAAACCTGAAAATTTAATTCAAAAAAGCACCACAAAGCACAACAAAGAGGTACAGCCACACTTCTGGCTTTGGTGGTGTAGTAAATATAATAAACATTGAACATTTGAAATGGCAAGGTTGGTTTTTTCAAAGCCCGTGATCATCAAAATTGATGATATGTTATTTATACCAACAGAAATTAAACTAGAATGTGAGTTTTTATATTCAAAATATGACAAACTGAACACTTTTCAGTTTTCTGGTAAAAAAAATTAAAACAGGGAAGAAATGCTGATACTTATCATAAGTATTTCATCAAAAAATCAGCTTTCCAACAAGAGTTTTGCTAGAAAGACTTTAAATACCTGAATTGTCCTGTACATTTTCCCTATTTAAAACAACTCTTGAGGAGTTCTAGTTGATAACTGCAGTGGTACTGCAAAATTAGCAGTGTTCAAATGCCTTGTACTTCTGTTCTCCTTGTTCAATGCACAGTTTACTGAAGTATTATGTATATCATTAAGTATATTTAATCTTAGATACAAGACACACAAGCATCAGCTTGCTGGACAGATCTGCATTTTCTGGTTTGTTTTTTTTTTCTTTTGTGATTTTTTCCCTGTGAATATCTACAAGATAAACATCTGCTTTTAACATGTTTGAAAGTCTGAGGGTGCTTTTAGAAGATGGTTGGTCTTATATTTTTAAAGAGATTCCTTGATACTTTCTGGAAATCTGAATGGCAGTCAGTTTGCAGGCAATTCCACCTGGAGCCACACCAGACAGGGGAAGGAATTACTCCTTGGTGGTTTGACATCTGTGAGACATTGTGGGGCACAGAAACACACGATGCATTTCAAAGCACCACGAAACCTCTGCAGCATGACAGACACTAAGGACTAAGGAAAATGGAGCAGCTGCCAGAAAAAAAAGTTCTCTTTTTCATGTTGCTGTCTGTGTGATTTTATTAGGATATTGAGAAGAAGTCATGTGTAAGTCTTCAGAGAGTTTGGAATTTACACCACTAAGTGACTAAATTATTAAAGACCTGAAAGGAATTCCCAAATGTTGCACACAAGGGATTTTGAAGAATCTGGACTAAAAAGAGGGCATAAACAGTCTATTATAATGTCTTTGGGGAGCATAGTTAATACCTGTATGTTAATTATTGACAGCTATTACTTGCTCCTATAAAATCTGGCCTTTCAGTGACACCCAGCTCTGGGCACTGCACAGATATAAGGCAGCTCTCTGTACACTCAAATAAATAAGCATGTAATTTCTCCTGCTTTGTGCATTAAGAAGGTCTGCATAAAGCATTCAATACCCAGCTAATATAATCAGAACAATTCAAATCTCCACCAGACAAAGATCTGGTTCAGGATCTTTACTTCAAATAATGCCCTCTAGCAAAATTATACTATCACATACGGAAGAGAAATAATCAAGAACACGCAAATTATCCATTTTGTATAAATAGAGGAAATCAAAACTCACAATAAAATTCTATTGCTTCAGATAACCTCAGAAGCCCAACTATAGCCTCAGGCACCGGCCCTCATCTTAAGAAATAGCCAAGATTTTCCTGGGTGATAAAGTCCTAATGGCATGTCTACACCTCTTGTGCAAAACCAGAGGGGAAAACGGGGGTTGGCCAGGATGTAGGGGTGATCAATTTGCTGTCAGGAGCCAGAGCTATCACTGAGATGATTAAGATCCATTGCTCAGGAACAAGAATTTGGAGGATAACCCAGAGTTACTTAGTGCCAGCCTGTCCTCCTTTGATCTGGAAAATCTCTATCTTCCCTTTGCCACAGGCATTTGCGTTTTCAGTACCCTACGCTAAGATCTAGGCTGTTTAAGAAAGTAGAAGCATCACAGCCTTGAAAACATCCAGGTAAATTTCAGTTTTCCCCTTTAAAATAAACCTCCCAGGTTGGTACTTAGCTTCTCACAGTACCCTGAGACCTGGTAACCTCTGCCAGGGAGAAGCTGCAGACACATCCAGGTGGTAACTGTTTCTCAAGGGCCTGCCTTGTACTTCAGCACAGGAGAAAAATAATATCCAGGGGGCTTAAAAGAAAGCTACTGAGGGTCAATAGAGGGTTTGGAAACACTCGTTGAAATGTGAATAAGAACTAAAATATTGGCCAAATTCTAAAACAAGAAACAAGATAAAGGGAGATCTGGTAAAGAAACCAAGGCACAAAGCTAAATCTTGGGACTCAGTTGAACTCTCTTTGCTCTGAGACTTCCCTATTATTGCCGTGAGATGATTAAAAAATAATGATTAGAGTAGCATAAATTGTGACCAGTTGTCTTTGGAAATAACATCATTCGTGCAAAATTACCACACTGTTACTATGTTATTTTTCCCATGAAACTACACAGCTCACAGCTCTACAGACACTGGATGTAATTATATATAAATTCAACATGGAACATATGTTCCAAGGACAAACAAAACACGGTTGACATTTTCTGACTGTGTTACATCAGAAAGAACCCCAACTGGTTTAACCTGATGTAGTTGCCCTCACATTGATGGAGATGGAGATGTATTCATTGCATCAGCCACGGATTTGATCTGCACTAAAAGTTAATATAGAAGAGTATTGGAACTATAGAAGTTCTCATTGCTGACCTTTTTATCCTCTGCTATAAAACCATTCCGCCCATTTATGATTTACTCACAAAACATGAATACAGACCTGAAAAGCCTTATTACAGCAAAATGTACAGGCCATCAAATCAGCTTCTAAAACAAATATACTTTTCAGGACATCAAACAGCCCATTGTCCCCTGGCCTCATTTGAGGGAACAGTTGCTGTTGACATAAGGTATATGTTTATGGTGGATGAATATTTGTTTTCAATAAAATTGAAGTAATCTCTGCTGACCATACATAAAGTTTAGCAAATAACTGTCCACTATTTGCTTAAGCAATTCCATATATTGCATCAGAAGATGGAGAGGGGTGGGAGGTGGGGGGCAAACCAGTGACTTTGCCATGTACAGCTGCTGGGACCACTAAAAAAAGGCTCTGAAATAGGGTACTTAGGGATATTCCTGTCAAGGGTGACAGTCTTAGAGCACTCCATATGTGCAGGACAGTTTCACAAGGCCCATGAAGATTTGGAACTTGAGAAGCAAGCTATGCATTCTTATCCATATGTGAAACTTGAGTCTGTCAGAGATACAGTAGTGTCTCCACAGGAATACTGAAAGAAATTTAGGTGAAAAGGAAGGAGCAGCAACCATAAACCTCACTGCCTTCCTCAGTTGAACACACACCCTGAAAAAGCACATGCACTCGTTGAAAGCACTCTGGTTAGAGCAGTTTTATAACCTGTATGGACAAAGTCCAGTAGAAATAAAGCAGAAAAAGCACCCTGTTACAAATAATTTCTCCAGTATGACTAACAGCAGGTGAATGCTTCTTTAGGCTTTTAAAACACCGCAAATGAAAATATTATACTTTTTACACTTTTACTAGAGCTGGCTTCTTACCTGGATGTCCTTCTCCCACGGACTCCGATGTGAACATGAAAGCCCCTTCATCATCCAGCGTGTAATCACATAAACCATCCACCGGCCCATTCATGGTTGTGATGCTTTTCCTGATGGATTATTACAAACAGTGGTTGAAGAGCTCTACCTTTGGCACCTTCTGATTAAGAAGGCTGTTTATCAGCAGAGCTATCGCTGTCTTCACTTATTACCTCTTCGGCAAACTTGAATTTCAGTGTGTGAAAGCAGCATGTGCTTGCATCCGTGCCTGCAAGCAAGGAGTATGCATGTGCCTGGAGTCTGTATCCCTACCTAGCCTGATCTGTCAGTCCCTGAGCTGCTCCTATATATGGAAAAGTGAAAGTGCCCAGATAATCATGTGAGGAAAATGGGAGAGCCCATTTCTTGGCAGGGGAGTTAGTTAACTTTAGGATACTTCACTAATTAACTCAGTTCTTGGAAACACTCTGGATTCAACCCGTGCAAGATTGGTTACCTTAGCAGCTCCACTGAGCAAGAAGTAACGCAGGAGTGCTGGTGACAGTTCAGGTCAGCTGCTTTTCTCTTTGGCTCTCCCCTGATTCTGGGATCTATGGTGTACTTCCAACTCTGTGTTGATGGAAGGGATAGATACAAAATGTGTAAATGCATGTCTTCCCTAACGAAAGACTGGAAGAGGTTTGCTCTGCATCATATAACCATATTTTCCTTTTACTTTTTCATCTTGAAAAAAGTAGAATTTCCTGGTGATTTTTTTTTAAATTCATTCATTTTTCATGCATGTTTGAGAGATGAAACATCTGACAACATCTAGCATCAGGGCTGCTTCACAGTCTGCTACACAGAGCTCTCCCTTCAGCCTTTGCTATTCTTTTCCCTTGTCCTCTCTTCTACTAATTCAGGTCCATTTCAATTATACTTTTATATCATATTCTTATATTATATTCCAGAACCCTTAGAAATACAACAGCTGCCACATCTGAGTACTCAGTGATTAGTTCTGCTGCAGAAAATTTCTTCTAGTCAGATGGCTCGTGTCTGGAATATGCTGATGGTATGCCAGGTACAAAGGCAGAGGGCATTTTGTGGGTATTTGTGTCTTTAAGTGAGTATATGAAAAACCAAGTAAACATACCCATGGAACAGATCCACAAAATGCCCACCACTACTGCACCATTATAAATAGGTGTAATTATCTTTCATTCCTTTACAGAAACCATTATAATCTCAATCTCCGACCAAAGGACTGGTCTGCCAAAATAATGAAATCCTTATCACTCTTCAGTTTAAAAACTGACTTAGTTTACTTCAAGTCCTTAGCCAGTATTATTACTTTTATTAGATCCCCAAGACGGTTTCTTGGATTCAAATTTCTGCAGTGCTACATGCTTATGTAAGAATTCATTAGTATTTTCACTTTCTGCCTACATTCTTGAAAACAATAACCAGTGCCTGTGAATGTTCACCAGTAATCTGCTGCAACACTGGCCCCTCTCTAATTATCATTGACATGGAATTGTTCATTTCAAATACTTTTTCTTGGTTTTCTGTTGTACAGAATTCATCTCATGGAATGATGAGAACTGGTTTCACTTTAAAAAATGCACAAATTCACACATTAGATACACATTATGAGGCACAGCTTTCTCTGGAGTAAACTGTGATTGCCCCACTTACACGAAGATACTATCCCAGCTTGAATAAATTACACATTAACACACCCAGAAAAATAGAATTCGTAAAAAAAATATATATATATATAAGACCAAAGAGTAACTAACTATATTAAGCCTAGTTAATCTGTAACATTCAAAAATTATATTAACTTTTAAAGTAAAATAACACCAGTGATAAGCACTCATTCTTAAATGCAACTGCTTTCCTCTTCCTTATGGAGGCACCAAAAGACACAGTGGAATGGATGAAACAACTCTGACAAAAATGCTTTTTGTACGTATTAAGAGTTTTCTTTCTAATTCTACAATCATCCAGCAAAAGCAGACAAGACTGAATATCATCAGCCTGTGAGTTCCACTCTCTCTTGCTTCTGGCTTTGCTTTTTCTTGGTTTTCAATGGCACTTCTGGAGAGAAATTGTAGTTTGGGAATCAGCATTCATGGGTTTAAGGTAGCACTTAAGCAGAATGCAGGGCTCTCATATAATCCTCTTATCACATATAAAAATAAGAATCCACAAGCTCTTAAAGTGCTGAAGAGCACAAGTGTTTGACATACACGAGGAATGAGTTTGCAGGACCATTGTTTATTTTGCTTTCACAGTTCTTTTTGGACTTGCTTCTGTCCGGTAAAATGCATTGGTCCTTGAGACCTTTGGAGGGTCACCCTTCACTAAAAGGCCTCTCTCGTACTAGTACTCTAGAAATGTGTCCCAGCTGCATTTCACATTAACTTGTGTAAAACCTCCAATCTGAACTTCTTCCAGCTGTGCTTTTACTATCAAGTGCAACACATTTGCTTTATGGCCATGAAGCATCTCAGCACGTTCTCTTCTAGGACATCTGTGACCAATGCTAAAGTACTGTAGGGTTATGTAATGTTTAATTTGGCTTCCCAGACAATTTGACTTTTTAAATATTTGTAAGAAGGTAAGATAATGCTTTACCATCATGTCTTTTTGCATAGCACTTCTGTCTATGAAAAAAAAAAAGGATGATACTAAGAGAATGATTGATATCACTTTATGGATAATGACTATCACTCAGTGTAACATATTCCAAATTTCCTATTAACTTTATTGCCATACTCGCCTGGACTGAGCCCTAATAAAGTTTCTATGTGAATCTCTTTATAATTCATATATTGTCCATTATTGTATTATCTTTTTACCATATTCTATTATCTTTACTCAAAAGATACCTACTGATAAAATCTTCCAAATTAGTATTCCTGCGCTTTGAACTGAGGCTAAAGACAGGGAAAAAACATGATTGGAAAACAACATTGCGCCTCCGTATTTATCTGTCTTGTCTATAATGTCGATTGAAACCACTGGAATATCAATGTGGATCTTTCTATCTACTGTAAGAGTCTTCATATTTGGCACCAGCCTGTGATTTTGCTGCTTTTACTCACAGCAGTTCTGCAAGACCACCCCTCTCCTAGTTCATATAACAAACACCTGCCAGAAGACATGGATTTGCTGCAGCCTTGAGAAAGCCCTGAAAATAAGTGAACAAGACTTAACTGACAAAAAGTTTTATGAATGATTGCTATCGGTGGTCCTGATTCTCTGGAAAGATAGGGCTGATAAATTATCTTGACTCTAGACCTCTCATTCTCATCTGATTGTTTTATTTGCTAATTTTCTCCTTTTCTACACTTATTTGCCTTTCTCCCCTTCCCTCATTTTGTCTTGTTTATATCCATTTGGTTAAAATACATTTCCCTTCTTGGTTTTTTTTTCTTTTACTTGCTCCTTTCCATCTCCCTACCTGTCACTACTGGTATCACATTCATGTTATAAACCACTGAAAATGGAGTTTACATGGGTGAATGCTATCTGTAGAAGTGAGAAAACAAGTCTGAGCTAATAAATTATGGACAAAACACTATGACAGCAGAAGGAGAAAGAAGAAAGCAGGTATTTCTAAGACTTGGGCATCCTCACTTCAGCTGCAGAGGTTTTCCCTGGAAGCAGTACAGGCTCCTTCACTCATACTGTTTCACTACCATGGTAACTTTTAGGTGACTTCTTTTGAGTGAGGAGTAAATTGTATCAAGGACTCAGGAGAAATCCTGCATTACTAGAATCAGTTATAGTAAAACCATTTCTTAAGCTGTGTAATTTGTCTCTCTTATCACAGCTTTCAAATGCTGAGGGTAATGACTTGACATGTAGAGATCACACACTTTTACTACAGTAACTTAAAATTACAATTCCACTACATTAAAGAACCCAAACAGGCTCAAGTGTAGTAATATACAGCAATACACAGCAATACCTCATGGATACAAATAACATGTAGGAAAGTGTTTTCTTAAATGCTTCTGTTTTGTTCTCTCACCTTTATCTTCAGATAATATTTTATCAAGTTAACTGTTTAATAGGCTAACAGTTTAAATTTCTTATTTTGCTATTCTTTTCTCACTTCATGTAAGGAATTTACTCCTAATTAATGCCTGTGGAAACAATTTTCCAGGTGTTTATAAAAACTACTTTAATACCAGTTTCATTTTTGCTGTTTACTATTAGTAGTTTGCATGATACAAATAATGTGTTTTCAAGGAGTTACAGCAGTCCGTCTCTTGTTCCTACTGGAAATAAGCAATAAACTATGCAAGACTCACAGAGATATCCTTGAGGGCTTTTTGGCTGGTTTGTGAAAAGCCTTGACTTAGCCCAGACATTTTGGTTAGGGAGAGGCAGTGGTTTTCTTTTTAGAGTTAACATAAGGAAGATTTGTTAAGAAGTGTTTATTTCCTTTGCATGAAGAATGACAAACCTGATCAAAGCAATAGAGTTTGAACACCGGGAATTCAAGACTCACTTTGCACCTGCTTCAGAACTCTCACCTCTATTGCTATCTAAAAATGAGGGTGGCTCAAGGCCTCTCAAATATGCAGGTGTAATTTTCACTGGCCCATAAACTTTCATAAATAAATATTACAGAGCAGGAAAAAAAAGTGATTGTAGAAGGAAAAAGGTAGTGTGTGCCCTGAGATGGGTGTTTATCACCCAGCATTTTTTCTTTCATACCACCTTTCACTTTCTCTGGACCTCCTGCACATGAGCATAAGCAATTCAGCTCTTTCATTCTGGAGGGTTTATATGACTTTTTGAGTAAATACCAATTCCAGTCAGAGAAATTTCTTGGTGTCCATTCTGTGTAACTCATTCCACAGTAACTTCAGCTTCAGAGAGATCTTCTGCTGCATCTCCCATGTGCCATCCCTGCCATTTCCTAAGAAGTCTCTCCAGGTTCTTCCATTACTAATGCCAGAGAAAATAATTAATTTTTCTTCTCTCCCCTGTGCTTATCCTTTGATCTCAAATCCTCTATTCCAACACCTCACTGAATCACAGTGTTTGATTTTTCTCTTGAATCACTCTAAGCTTCTGCTCAAAGCAGGACTAGCTTGAACAAGTTGCTCATGGCCATGTCATAAAGTAATACGTGCCAGGCCTTTATACATGAAGTAGCAGCTTTTAGTTTCTTAGGAAATAATTAAAGCTACACTGGCGCTATACTGGGCTTTCATTAAAATGTACCTTGGTGTTAACTTCACTGGGAGCATTCTTTCTTTAGAACTAAGCAGAAATTAATATGAATTAATTTTCTGTTTATTCACCTAATAAAAGTACTAGCAGTTCATATCTCAACCCTGAGATAATGATAAATTAAGAAGTCTGTTTTCTTATCAGTCCTCATAAATAACCCTTGTTGTACCAGAAATGGTGCAAAAATAGCAAGATTAGTTAAAGTTTAAGGTTTTCCATTTACTGATTGGTTACTATTGCTTCATTTAAACAGCATTAAACCATACTGGTATATAATTAGTTCTGCCTTTAGTCTTTGGCAGTTTTCCTGTCTAAGTTATAAGCTCTGTAGAGCAATGCACAAGCATTTGTTTGTGTTACATGCTTATGTGAAAGCCTGCTACGACAGAATCACAAGTTCCTCGTATCCTTCACAAATGATGAGAGGGTAAAAGGGAAAGAATAGATCCCTGTTCCATATTCACCTCACACAATTAAAAGTTTCAGTTTGCAAATGTAGCAGTGTACAACATACAGATTTAGTGATTTGTACAACATACAGATTTAGCATTTTGCTCATAAACCATTGTAGTAAATTTAATAAATTAACCCATTCATTGTTAAAGTTATGCCTTGGACAGGTATGGGAAAGTCTTCAATTAGAAATGGTCTCCCTTTAGTCTAACAGAAAGCCATCTATATATTTTCAGTGGATGTTTTTTCCAGTTGCTATGGTCAGTTGTTTCGCTAGGGAAAGACTGTCATCTGACATGTAACAAAGCACAACCCTTCATTTCAACTGCATGGGGTGTGACCACACATGAGATCCACACACAGCCACAGTTCCTTTCTGGGGGAGCAGTTAGGGCTCCTTGCTGTGAATGACAGATCTGATCACCCGCCCAGACTAAACTCCATCACAGCCATAGATCTGTATCTCAAAACCAATCTGACTAAGGAACTTCAGCTGGCTTCCAGCAGCATGGGCTCTGTACAATCTTCTGCTCTCCCATGTCTTGTGACATTATTAGCGTATATATGTAAACCATTAGGATTTCCTCAGTGCCTTAGGAAACAGACTGATGCATTTAAACAGCTATTACCCAAGAGGTTTTGCTGCCGTGTTTCATAGATGTTTACAGTACAGGTGGTCTTTGGACTTTGAAACAAATATTGACTTCAGTACATGAAGTCAGGTTTCAGAAACCTATCTGCAAGAACAGTTGTGGAATTCGGTAATTCTGGCTCCCTGACAAGGAACATTAGGTTAAATTCAGACACTTTTGACTTTTTTGAGATACAATGCCAGAAGATACTCTTCTTTCATATGGTATAAAACTGTAGTTACTTTTCTGGACCAAAACCCCTTACAAATCTTCCCTATATGCACAGTGTATGTGAAACAATAATCAATATTTGCAGATGTACCTCTTCCGTGCTCGCAAAGAAAATATTTACATACTTGAACTGCTTGATACAGACAAACATCTACTCAAACATTCCGTACTAATCTAGTAAATAATGCATAGCATAATTTTACATGCATTTTGCATGACTGAAAATAACCACACAATGCTGTGAGCTCCAGAATTAGGCATGTATGGCTATCAGGAGAAAAAGATACAGCACACATCCAAGATTCATTTTAGCCACGATCCCTACCTGTGGTTATTCACAGCCTTCTTAGAAATTCTCCCACTATCACTTCTACAGAGCTCAAATGCTCTGCTGGTGCTGTGAGGTCTGCAGGAAACCCTTAACTAAATCAACTGATTGGTCACATCTTTCAGAAATCCTCCAACCTGACCTTGTCACTACAGTTGATCCAGACTGGGAAGGTTGCCACTTAAGTAGCAATTTCACATACTTCACCTGGGGAAATATATTAGCAACCAGCAAAGATTATTATCTTTCATCTATGTCTGAAAGATTGCACTGCAGTTGGTCATTTAGCAGTTTCAGATAAGCATGTCTGAAGTAAAACACAGCCAAAAACATTCTTAGATATCTATCTAAACAGGGGATATTAGATAATGGATGAAGGGTATGTAGCATCAACTAACACATGTACATGAATAGTACTATAGAAAAATTCATACAGCAACCAGAACACATCAATATTTTTAGATTCCTGTACACAGACAGAATATGGAATGAAAAGTGGATCTCACCGAAGATCTTTTAGGCTTATAGACATAGTTGCCATCTCACAGTTTCATTATGATACTCATATTGGTTTTTTTTGCTTCCAAGTCCCTTGCAGTGAAACAAACTAAAAAGCTTGAGTTGTGATGTGTTACAATCTTGCTTTTATCCTTAGCAACAAGAACACTTCTAGCAATGAGAACTATCAGTACCTACAATGTTACATCTTACCTGTTGTACTAAAACATGAAAAACGATTCAAACAAACAAAAAAAAAACCAAAACCCCAAAACCTCCTGAATATGATCAGTGTTTGCAGAATGAGTAAAGACTATAAATTTCAAAGTCTTATTCTTAAAGTTTAAGATCAATAGCTTTTTCATTTTTGCAATGGAGAGTATTCAAGTTATGCACAAATCTCAGCACTCCAGAAAATACACCAGCAGCACTAGATCATGTCAAGGAAGAAGACACAGTTTCAGTCCTTTAAGTGGAAACTGAAGCCCGCAGCTCTACTAGGCAGGGAAAGAGAAGGACAGATCTATTCTCCCTAGCATCTTAAACCCTACCCCATGCAGGTGTATAGGCTACCCACAGGTAACAACTCACAGATAAACACGGGGAAGAGCTGTTCTTAGGGTATAGCTCTATCTCTTTCTTCTACTCCAATATCTTCTTACCCCTTGATTCTTTTTCCTTTTCCCCCTCTTCCATGTTTTCCTACAAATCAATTTAAAGAGCACCTTAATTTCCTACATTCATACCAATCACTGATTCTGTTTCTATGCAGAAGATTCTTTTCCATTTCTGAGGCTGACAGCTTACAGGTTTCCTGCTACTGCTTCTTTCTTATGTCCACAATCTGTGTTGCTTGTAATTAAACACCAGCGTTGCCTTTGGCCTCTCAACAGTTTGATAAATCAGCCAGAAAACAGAGATCAGAGCAGACCTGCCACAGTCAAAACCTATCAACTACTCCTATTGACTGAGAAGAAAAAGCATTTGACTCACACATATTAGAAGGTTTAGCCAGTGAAGTGAAGCATCACATTTTCTGCTTTTGAAAATTAGTATTGAAATTGACACCTTGCATAAGCCAACTCCTCTTAGATATCTTCTTTTCTGTGTTTTTAGAAACCTTGGCTAATGAGAAAACTAATGGCAAGTTTATACTGCAGCTTATTCTCAAATTCTTCCCCTTTGCTACCAAAGGCTTAGAATCCCAAGAGCAACAGTCAGAGGCTTTGGGTAATCAGTTCTAGTTTGTTCCCTCTCCACCTCTGCAGTACCATAAAACATCTCACTGGGATTCTGTAAGTCTTTAGAGGCAAGGTCAGCAAGGTTATTTCAATGTGTAATTATTTTTAAGACACATACAGATATTCCCACGCAGTTGGCATGAATATTTTACTAGGACTGAATGGGCTTCCTGCCAGCAAATTCAGTAAGCACAGACCTGATATCCTTAGAAACTAAAATATGAAATTCATTTCCAGATTTTGAGTTCACAAATATTTGAACCTATTCAAAGCTGCAGGTATGGTGTTTATAACAATGAAATATTGTAAGCAATAAAAATTATTTTACTTAAAACTAAGGATTTACTTATCCTATCAAACAAAGCAAAATTGAGAGAAGTCAGTGGATCTTCTAAAAGTTCGATGGTCTTTAAGGAACTATGAAAAAGAATATTGGTGTATTGATGCGAGTTGCAGGAGCTTAGCACACACAAAAGTGGCAACTTTCTTGTAGTCACAGAATAATGAGAGAGTTGTAGCTGCTGGAGAGACTTGTGAAGAAACTGCACCAAAATAAAGAAGCCTGCCTTTACTCTGTCAAGAGACAGGCCAAATGAGTAGAAATAGAAATATACAGATCTGGTGGTATTTCCTGATTTTTTGTGCCATGAAAAGCTTGGGCAAATTTATTGACAGATTCACACACTAACTATGCTGAGTTTCCAAGTGATAGTTGAAAAAAAAACTCTAGAAAAGTCACACAAGAAGGGTAAGGGGAAAACATGCTTGGGTTAGCAGCAGCCTACATGTGAGCAGTGCCAAAAAGGTGCCTATAGACACACGCTCTTTTGAGATAAGAGAATAGTTAGTGTTTCAGTTTAGTGCTTTGGTATATGATCAGTCGTAGTTTTTGCAGAGTTCATACTTCTTGCCAAAAAATCTCAATAGTTTTAAAATACAAGCAAATACAATAACCCTTAACCCAAATTCAAGTGAGAAACAAAATACTGGTGCATTTTTGCTATAGGCTCCACTAAGATACATGTATCCACTGAAACAATGTTGAAGAACAGCTGTCTCAGAACTGCACCACAGTCCCAGCCTTAGAAATTTTCAGCTGTCAGTGCCTAAGGGTAACTTTTCAGTGCAGCCTGGCTTACAATGAAACAAACAGATCCTGTTTCCAGGGTTACAATTATCAGCTAAATAAATAACATTTTTTAAACTTATCAACTAAACACATCAGTGGCAAAACCGCAATTGCTTAAGATAATGAACCAAATACAGGTGTGTCTGTGTGTAGCCAGTCATTTCTGGAAGAAAGTAAATCCAAGAGGTGGAGTAGAAATTAAGCAGAATGATTGGAGAAGCCTAACACACTCCCAGGAATGTGACTTGAAACTTAGCAAAAGAGAGCTGCAGTGCCCCTCTGCTGAAGTGGGAATGATTTATTATCTGAATGTTTCCTCTCTCCAACCCTCCACACAATTAATCTCCTTTTATTTCTGTGGTTTGCATACAGTTTGAGGCAATCAATTCTCTCCTGTTTTAATATAAGTACATTAAAAGTTTACTAACTAGGAGATGGCTTCTCAGAGGTAGAATTCCATGTTAGTTGAGAGCTCAATCCTCTTACGATTTCAACCACAACTTTTTCAGCAACTTCAAGGAGACCAAGACTGAGATCCTTGGAACACACCTTCAGTGCACCAAAAAAGAGCTTGCCTCAGGATTTTTTTTAAACAAAACAACAACAACAATCAGCTTTATAATGGAGGTAAAAATATGATTCAGTTCATTAAGAAAAACAGACTAACCAAAACACTGATCAAGTTCAAACATACTTCCTCCTCTTCCCCCACGAAAAGCCAATTTCTTTATCTGGAATCTGTTAGACAACATCTAAATTATAGAGGAACCACTGAATAAAATAATTTGCTGAACTGAAACACCAGTTGGTTCTTGCATCAAAGGAAAGTCACATTTTTCACATTTACTGCCCCAAGATTATGGGAAGAAAAACCCAAAACTTTTATGGCATCAACTTCTATTGAGATCCATGAATGACTACATGGAACAAGTGGCAGAATCTCCTTGGAGAGTTCATCAAAAAAATCCTGAACCTTCTAAATGTCCTTAGAGAAGCTAGGATTATTCAGATAATTTTGGTGTGATATGCCTAAATATCAATTTTTATTTCTAAATCAAATCCAAGCTTCACATCATCATTTAAAGTGCATTGAAATTTTAAATTGTGCTGGATGCAAAATAATGGGGGAAAATTTGGAATTTTTAGTGAGGCATGTATTTCTGTAGTAGTACGGAAACCTCAATACAGCCTTTGTATCAGATAATTCAAAAAAGATTAATCAGCAAGAACCAAATGACAACCTTCTCTGCTCATTACATTACTTGACAGTATGAAAGTGCATTTACTTTCAGGTGATAAAACAAACATGCCCACTATTAATAATAAAATGGTTTCAATTTTTGGGCATTGATTTTGGATGACCTACAACTAAAGAAAAAATGGGAGAACTCAGTATCTTCAGACAGTTTCTAATGAATGTAATTTTTCATTATGTAATGTCTTCTAATTATTTAAAATAAAAAATAGTAGAGATTACAAAAATTCTGATCTAAGTTAAACACTGATTTTGGTTAATGATAATAATTTTATGAGATGCAGTTTAACAGGGCAGACCCACAGTATTGAAGCTGCATATACATCTGAGAACTTCAAATTCTGGGAAGGAGTCTTCTGCTTAACTTCTTAAAAAGTCTGCTACACTGTGACAGCCCAAAAAAGGGCACCTTTCTCTCTACCTGGCCTTTCTTCCACTACTATTAGCCCAATACCTATACAAATGCTGATAATAGCATAACATCTTCCATTGTATGAATTATAACAAATACATGAGTATAAAAAACAGTGACTGCATGAAGGTCTATAATGGTAGTGCCAGAAAACAAACAAAAGTAAAAAAAAACAAGCAAACAAACTCCCCCACAAAAAACCCCAAACAAAACCACCCAAAAAACCAACACTTAAAAAACAAAACCAAAAAAGCAAACAAGTGGACTGGTAAGATATTTTAAAAACCACATCAGTCCTTATCAGCAAATAACAGGCTTAGGCTTTCTTTTCTAGCTGTAGTCAATAGACAACACTGCTCTTTTGCTAACCTAAGTACAGGAAAAAATTCAAACAAGGAAAACAATTAATAGCTGACTTCAAATATGAGTAAGCTGTATCAGAAAAGTTCAGAGGAATTCAAGTTAACATTTAATGCAGACTAATTCATCTGGCTGCCATTACCATTAGCAAATTACTGTATAAAGCTTTTGCTTACAAAAAGATAAATTAGCTCCTTTACACTCTGAAGGAAAACCATTCATCATAAAGGGGACTGTAAACTTAATAAAACCTATTCTATTGAAAGATAACATTAAAATGTGCTTGCTGCAACGTGTATTTCTCCATGCAAGAGAAGGTTCTCACACCGCAGAGCTGAGTTTTCACCTCTGTGAGCAGACTGATAGTTAATCTGAATCATTTTGTCCTATTCTGGGCTTCATATCTGTTTTCATCCTTGTGCTTCAGTATTGCTGGAATGAGAACAGCTGGGAATGGGCACGTTACTATGAGCATGTTCTCCGAAGGATCTGGACGTGGCCTGATCACAGCCTGAACAGGACTGCTCTCACTTTGAAGAAAGGAAAAACAACAATTTCATAAATCTTCTGTCAGTATTCAGCACCTTATTTTCAGTGACAGTTTCCATCATCTGTCTCTGAATTCTATCTTCTTCATTCCACAAAAATGTAATCAAAGGGACTGTAAGCCGCAGATGAAGTTACATTTAGTAACTGCTTTTTTTTTCCCCCCAACACACAACTTTACATTCTATGCAGAGGTTAAATTGTGTTAACACTTCTGAAATCATATCATGTGCAGTAACTAAAACAGTGATCTGTCCTCCTCCAGGTTCTAGCTTGCTATACTCCAAAGAAGGTGCAAGTTCAGAAAGAGAAGGCAAAAAATTATTTTAAGCTGCCTTAATTTCCCTCACGGTTCAGACACTCAAGCAGAAGTCATCTTTGTTGTGAACTACATTTCCAAGTTACCAACAGCAGGTTTGCACTTTAAGAAAGCACTGAACCAAGAACTGTTTACCTCTTGTCCCATATCCAAGATAAGAATTCCTGTAAAGCTGTAGAAGGGGAATAATGCACCAGGTCTGTGCACATCAAATCCTGAAAAAAATGGGAATTCCTATAAATAACATTTTAACAATAAATGTTTTCTGTACCTAACAGTAAAGAAACAGGTAAATTGGAATCTACTACTTTATTTTGACCCTTGCTAATTAATTTTCTGATAAAAGTTTCCATCCAAAACTTCCTATCTTGAAAGAAAGCGGAGAATATGGATTGCAGGATGACCAAGAAAAAGTCATAGTTAAAAATAAACTGGAACAAAATTACAAACACAAGTTGTAGTTTCCATGGGCTTTAACTGACAAAGAACCCAGTGCGTTTATTTAGGATGCACTCTAGTGGACATACACATAACAAAATCAAACAAAGATACAAATAGTATGAAAAGATTAAAAATGAAAGCAACATGTCATTAGAATTATTTTCTAGCATGTTTTAAAATAGTATCTTACATTTTGAAGGCTGTATGAAGGTTGAAATTTTCATGGTCAACATGACTGGACATTAATTGTAAATGGACATGAGTTACCGATTTTTGAAAATGTTAATCTAAACATTAAGAATCATTTATACATATTGGTTTAAAAGAGAAACTCCATCTGTTTATCCAGTTACTACCTCCCTTTGAGACTGTCACCAGAAGCTGCTGTGCATGCAGTGTTAACAGGTGTAATTACAACTATGGTATCAAAGCATGTCCTTAAATGATGCTATTGTAACTGTTACTAATAAATATAATCGTACACTGTGTCAAAATCTGTTTACTGGAACATCAGCCACATGGGGGTATTCATGCCACAGGAAAGGTTTTGACTGTCATAGAAATTGCAAACCTGTATCAATCAGAATAACTGTAGATAGCAAAGCCTGACCACCTTGGCACAAAAGTAGTTCCATTTTTCATTACTCCAAACGTTACACAAACATTTTTAAGTATTTACATCTGGTAAGTGACATTTTCCTCTTTTGATTTAAAGGATACTCATATGAGATGCGGTTATTAACAGCATCCAAAAAGCAGTGCAGCAATGAAATGTGCAGAGGTTTTTTTTAATAAAGGTACTTCATCTTTAAGGAAAAAAGTAATATATTACTATAGGAAAAATCAATCATGCTTATTATTATTAGTCTTGATCTTACATGATCAAAACAAGTTATTCGGAGCAGGAAAACATTTATTACATGACTGACCTTTGTCTGTTGGATGTATAGATATTTTTAACAGTTTGCCAAGGATAGCAAACCTCTTAGAGTCAGCGATACTATAAAAAATTTGAAGTGGAATAATCAGAAAAATCTCTTTCATCCCAACACTGAAGAATGCAGTGAATGCATTAATTATGCACTGATTTTGTAAAGAAACAGTATCAGCCATGACCAACTAACCTGTATTAGAAGACAGAGATGCAAAGGCACATTTTACTGAAGAAGTGCAGGATTTTTTAATGCTGATGTCTTTTCCATTTATAATGAACACATACAGAACACTCTTGACAACCTACACCAAGATACCAGTGACTACAAACATCTGTTCTTATAAAAATGCATCTTTAAGGATTATAAAATTTATTTTTATAGATAACTATAGATAGAGCTAAATATTCTTCCAGCTTTTTAGAAGTGAAGTTTTGAGAAACAATAATGGTATTTAGTAGACAATACAGATTTAATTTGATGATTTACAAATTCAAGAAAAATGCAGAAAAGATTTAAAAATTTGACTAATCAAAACTGATATGAAGACACTTGCAGCTCACCTAGTACCACACAATACCCAAGAAAGGTTCTAATAAAGCCTAGAGCCAACACCTTGTGTTACAAAGACCACCTTATGATTTTGAAGAGACAAGATCTTCTAGTACACCTGTCTACTGAGTCAGAGTTAAATTTATCTCTTCCAAATATATTTGAGAAATCTTCTGATTGGATTTTTGCACCAAGTCTGATGTCCAGAACACTCTATCCATCTTTTAATCTCTAGGGCATTCCCTTTTTCTATCAAAAAACATTCAACTTCTTGGAAAATCACTTTCAATAGTATTTTATTCTTTTATTTATTTTATTCTGTAATGCTAATTCATCTTATCATATTGTAGCATCTATCTTCAACTAATATTGACACATTAGTTATATTTGTATTTATTATGGTTGCTTTGATATGCAAGTAGAAAATACATTTGCTGCTTTCATTTCAACTGCAGTTTTCTTCCTTCAAGTCAGCCATGCTAGCTACAGTAGTTTAAGAACAAAAAGGAAGAATCAGTGTCAGACTTAACAGACTTTATACAAACACTTTGAAAACAGACACTAGTGAAACAGGTATGTAAATCAGTTCTATTTATAAAATATGTAAATCAAGATAAGAAACATCAAGATCAGCGAGTAACGAGTAAAGAATATTTTTACTGCTTTCAGGTCAGTTGGTACTTTCTTCTTCTCTTACTGTTGAGAGATTTGTTTAACTCTGAAAAACAACGACAACAAAAATTTTATCATTTACCAGCATTCACTGAACTTTGTAAAAAGGAAAATAGGAAAAAACTGCCAGGGATAGACAAGTTGGTACTTATCAGTAAAACCATGTATTCCTCCATTCAGTGGAATACAATGAATGTCATCACCAGACTTCTGTTATAAAACCCAGTGAATTTGGATGAAGCACTGTGATTCTGAGGGAAGAATCAGTAGTACAAGCCTATGTCTCTTATTTTATCAATCTGTTCCTAATTTGTAGCAAACAAATATCACTGTAAAACCTGAAATAACATCCCCAAAAGCCAATGTAATCTAACGCCTTTAGGCATGAAAACTTGCACACATAGGAAGCAGCAGGTACTACTTACTACTCATTTTCACGTCTGGTTTTGCAATTTGCTTATTAAAGAACTCATAAAATACGACCAAAGCCTCAAGAATATTTTTTAATATGTAATTATCAGAAAATTATAAGAATGTGGGCTATATGAGATCTTGCATACTCATCTGATTTAACTCAGTGGAAAAAACACCTGTGAAAACCTGACCCCAAGAACAATCATAAGTATTTTCATAAATCTATTCAGAGAACACTTATAAAACAGGCTCTTATTAAAGTAACCTTAAGTATAAAGCATATTAATATCACCACATAAATTCTGAGCTAGAATTACACTACTGGTGCCAGAAATGAAGTGATTTAGTCAGAAATGAAGTGATTTAGTACACGTTGTATATAACTGTTCACACAGCACAGGAAGGCTGCCTCCCCTCTGAGTATATTCATGCTTTAGTCAGTAACCAGTAACATATCTGAATACAAAGGGGTGTTTTAAATCTTGAGGATTTAGTCAGCCAGCACCACAGATTCTTTTAGACTGGCTTAACTCCTACCAGAATGCAGCTATGGGCAGTTTGGAGATTGTGGCCAAAATACCATCTCTTAAAACCACAGGGGAGAGCCACCAACAGTTTTAACCTTTTGATATGTCAGCACAGAAAAGCAAATTTGTAAGAATAAGTCATTTATAATCTCTTTCTAAATACTTACCTGTTCATTCTCATCTGGCTCCTCATTTTGGACGAGGTAGGTGTTCCAGGCTGCAACTTCAGCTATTGCCTTTTCATTTTCCTGGTAATGGTAATGAAAACCAGTTTTCAGTTAAAATGTCCCATGCCATGAAATCATATTTCAGGAGTGTTAAACTGGCATTACGTATTAATATAAAGAGAATACTTTAGATAAATGCTATACAAATTTAGTAGTATGGGAATATGGTCTTTGTATGCTTAACCCTATTTTTATCTTTTTTTTTTTAATTAACAGCAATTTAAAATTTTTACATATACTTTTTTTCTGTCACTTTCATATGCTCATCTTCCTATGATTATGTTTTGCCAGTATTTTAACAGAGTGCCCTAAAAACGTAGATATTTCTAAAATATTCTGTGCTCCACGTAAATTTAAGAACTATGTACTTTTAAAAGCTTTAAGGAGATAAACGTCAATTATCCATTTCTACTGAAGCAGTATTAGAAGACCATAAATATGGATATCTGTACACATATTCTTTTGTTAGTATAAATTCCCACACACCAGGAAGATATCAGAAGCCAGAGGCATTGCAATTCCAAACCACAGCTCCTTTTCCAGGTACAGTAAATGGACTTTGTACTAACACTGTGTAAAACACTGCTGTCTTGATATTTAAATTATTTAAATTAAAATTATTATTATTTAAATTTTAATTATTATTATTTAATTGTTATTTATTTCTTTTAAATTAAATTATTTATTTATGCTTATTTTATAAAACTTTCTAATAAATACCATCAAGGAATGCAGAAGCATCAGCTAAGCTGAGCTTATGCTGGATTTTTATCATAAATTTATGTTCTGTTCTGGCCAGAACTCAAGTCTAAAACCCAGATTGCAGAAGCCAGTGTTAGACCTTTCTCCCCAACTACACTCTTGTTTCTTTAATTATGTGTTAGTTCAACACCCATGGGCTTCTGCTTTGTGTTTTGCAATTGATGCCTACATCTTGAAAAAATGGCTGATTAATGGTATTTTCAAACCACCAACTAAGCATTGGCTTAAACCTCTTGATCTTCCTGCTGCAACTGCATTTCATCTTCTTTATTCTGCAGTTCCAACTCCGCAAGTTTTTTTTGCAACTCCAACTCCTCACGTTCTTTCTCCAACCGAGCCTGCAATCAGTTTAAGAAAGGACAAATTAGAAAGAAATAAACTCCACATTTATCTTTTTCACCACATTGTATACAATGTATTTAATAATTGCAATAATAAATAAAAAGTAAGCATAAAACATAACTGCTATGTTACGTTAATAACAAAGGTCTTTCAGTATCATCTGGCTCAACATTTTCAAAGTTTTGAGACTCCTATGGATAAAAAGGTTTTACTGCCAAGAGGAAGAAGAAACAGCTAACTGAAGTTAGCGTGCACACTTCAGATACTGTCTCATGACACACGCTCTATATCAGTCTGTATTAGTTATCTCCTATCCTTTGGATTAAGGTATTTGATACTTTGTGTAATACCTAGCACAGATGGATGAATCAATACAAAACCAAATCTACAGAAAAATTTGGCAAGCGATGTGATTAACACTAGTCATGTCCATCAGCAACCTTTAGTATTTACAATTGGAAATATCTAACAGGAAGTGTTTATTAATTGTGAACATAAGTCCTATTACATTAAAACTTCAGAAACTGCATGATCTAAGTACTTACATTCAACAACACTAGAGAATACTGTTTGCTCTTGCATTTTGTGAGCGGTTACAAGCACGGTCATAGTTTTCTATTCCTATTTGGTACATAAAATCAACACTTACCCGAGTATTTGACCACAGCCAAAACTGAGTGAGGTTAAAAAAAAAATGCATCTAATGTGAGTATTGTTCAACATCTTTCATATAGCTTATGTGAAATGATTTATTTAATTCTTTGTGAATTTTCTCTTAGACACAATCTCGTTATTTTCATTTACTATTTTACATCACTCATGAAACCCTTAAGCACATTACTTTTGGTTTGCAAATTAGTAAATTCCAAATTTTGAAAGTGAAAGTGAAATAAAATGAATGTATCTTACTCTAGAGCTGGGTTTAATGTGATCAGCATAAATTCAAAATTAAGCTTTTTATTTTAACATCACGAAAGTCAGCCATACAAAAAAATCCAGTCAGATCACATCAACAACACCACAGCAACACTGAGTTCACATGACTCCTTTATTAAAAATGGCTAGAAAGACAGATATTGTATTTATTTCTCATATTAATAAGCCCAAACAGTATTTTCAGTTACTTCTCACCTAAGTCCTACATTGGCTGCTTTTTACCTTAACAGTCTTCATTTTTTAGTAACATTTTACTGCCTAGTATGTAAGTTTTCCTACCCATGAGCTAATAATTTCATTTACTCAGAAAAGTGAGATTAAAATACTTGCTTTATGTCACCTTTATCAAAATCATTACACAGCTATTAGAAGTACACAAAGAGCTCCAAGATGCCACAGCACCATATGCTGCTTAGAATTGTCTATTATTAACTAATAATAACCTGACGTTCTTTTTCAAGTCTCCGCTGCTCTTCTTCCTGGATTTTTAACCTTTCAAGTTCTGCTATGGCTGCCTCCCGTTCTTGTTCCAGCTCAGCTCTCTCCAGCATTCTCTATTTCAGAGATAACACAGAATCAATTAAACATAAAAACGAAAGATATATTAAATAGCATCAATTATATTGTAGCAATCTTTTTTTGCCTAAGTTGGATCCACCTTTTTTTCTTCATCTAAGTTTCTTCTGTAGTTGTAAATCCAGTGTGCAAGATACTCTATGGGATCTGCTGGCCGATGCTCTACAACCTCTGCCAGTCCCTTCTTCAAGCAACTTCCCAGGCATTGCTTCAGATACTGAGACTCCATCCAAATCAACTGACAATAAACACACAGATATTAGACATCAATGCCAGAATTGTTAGGGGGTTTAAAAATTTTTGCTTCAGGCGCCAAACACTGACTACAACATTACTTTTTACTAAGCTTGGAATTTATACAAGAAAGTTATTTAATAGTGTTTTAGTTCTTAAAAGCTCCAGTGACAGGTCAGTTATAGCAATCACTGCAGAAAAAAAAGTGCTCAAACCCCACCCTACATGTATAATTCATAAACTACTTGGAAATATGCTAACTCTAGATCTGCATTGACAACAACAACAACAAAAAAAAACCCTGAAAACCACAACAGGACATAAAAAACTTCTAATCAGATATTCGAAGAACAGGCAAGTAGTTCTGAGAACGATTAGGGGTGATTTTAGTTTGAACTGTCAAAGCTAGCTTTAAGATACGTATGCAAGGCGAGGAGGGCCTGAAGCACTCGCTATAGTTACGAAAGGCACAGATCTTTGTGTGCACACTTCACTAGCCCAGTTTAAGTAAACACAACCCTTTCTTTGCTGTCAAGGGGCCTGAATCCGTGTGGGGCAGCCGCGGCCCGGCGGGGCAGAGCCCGGAACATGGCACAGGAGCGAATCCTGTCCCATCCTCGGCGTTCGCGGCGGCTCCGGGGTGACCTTACTGGTGCCGACCCTCTTAACCCGGAGCCTCCCCCGCGACCTCTGTCCCCAAGCTCCACTTCAGCACACGCTGGGCCTCTCCCCTTCCCCTACGCTCCAGGCGGGGCGGGCCCACTCCTTATCCCTACCCCTGGTGCTCGGAATCCTGGAAGGGCCTGGCACCTCACCCCGCCTCGCCCCGCGCTCCGCGACTGTCCCTGGGACCCGGTGCTGTCGCTGCCCCGCTTCTGGCGCCGCGGGGCTGCGCTGTAGCCGCTCGCCTTCGCTCGGAGAGCAGTCCCGCTCCGGCTCCTTCCCGGCAGCAGCTCCCAGAGCCCCAGGACGGCAGCCCCAGGCCCGCCCCGCTCCTACCGCCCGGCCCCGGCCCCGCGGCTGCGGCACCGCCCGAACGCGCGGGGTTGCCCCGCAACAGCGCGGCGAGCGTAGAGGGCCCCAGAGCCGCCCGCAGGAAGCGATGGGAGGGATAAAGGGCCTGCTCGGACAGGTCACTGGTGGCACAAAACCGGGAGAAGGGGCCGAGACCTCAGAGGGTTATGTGGTCCTTGAGAGAGACCTCGACAGGCTGGAGAGATGGGCAGAGAAGAATCTGAAATTCAGTAAGGGCAAATGGAGGGTCCTGCACCTGGGAAGGAATAACCCCGAGCACCGGGAGAAGCTGGGGGCTCAGCTGCTGGAGAGCAGCTCTGTGGAGAAGGACCTGGTGGCCCTGGTGGACAACAAGCTGTCCATGAGCCAGCAGTGCCCTTGTGGCCAAGACGGCCAATGGAGTCCTGGGCTGCATTAGGAAGAGCATTGCCAGCAGGTCAAGGGAGGTGATCCTGTCCCTCTGCTGAGCCCTGGTGAGGCTCTGCCTGGAGTGCTGTGTCCAGTTCTGGGCTCCCCAATACAAGAGAGACATGGAGATGTGGAGTGGGTCCAGCAGAGGGCTATGAAGATGATTAAGGGGCTGGGGCATCTCTCTTACATGGAAAGGCTGAGAGGGCTGAGCCTGTTCAGCATTGAGAAGAGAGGATTGATAGGGGGACCTCATTAATATGTATAAATACCTAAAGGGGAGGTGCCAAGCGCTGCTCCATGGTGCCAACCACTACGACACCAGGCAATGGGCAGAAACTGATGCATAGGAAGTTCCATCCAAACACGAGGCAGAACTTCCTTACTGTGTGCAGGTGACCACACACGGGAACAGATTGCCCAGAGAGGTTGTGGAATCTCTCGTTCTAGAGATATTAAAGAGCTGTCTGGATGCAGTTGTATGCAATGTGCTCTAGGACGACCCTGCTTGGAGGAGACGCCTCACTGTGATCCTTTCCATCTGTTTTAATGCTATCTCTCGGTGAGCAGTTTCCCTTCACAACTGACGTGATCTTTTCTCCTTCCTGCCAAACTCCTTGGCTGACATTCACCTCAAATTTGACCAGCTGTTTGTTCTACTGTCAACTTCTAATCGAGTATTAAAAATCCCTGCAATAAGTGCAGCTGGAAGAATTAACTCTGTGTGTTTATTAATTCAGACGCTTAACTGCACTAACACCATCTTGGCCGCTCTCCGGCAGAAATGGAAGGCTGCAGAAGGGCTGCCTCCCCGAAGGAAAGGCAGCTGGCGGCGGTGCCGTGAGCGGCGAGGAGCCGGCTGCAGCAGTTCGTGGGTCAAACGGGAGCGGGCGCGGCTGCTCCGGCCGGGGGCGGTTCCGGCCGGGGGGTGTCGCTGGCGCGCCGCGAACGCTCGGAGCAGAGCGCAGAGCGCAGAGCGGCCGACCCCCGGGACGAGGGGCGCTGCGCCTGCGCGGCCATGGCGGCGGAGCGCGGCACGGCGGCCGAGGCCCTCGTGGGGCAGGTGGTGCTGCCTGGGGACCTCCTGCTGCTCCCCGCGCACTACGACGAGGACGCCGAGGGCGAGCGGCTGCGGCTGAGCGNGCGGGGCCGGGCTGCTGGTGACCAAGTGCGGGCTGCTGCGGCACCGGCCCGCGGGCGGCGGCGCGTACTGGGTGGACTCGCAGCAGAAGAGGGTATGCGGGGGGAGCCGGCTGTCTGTGTACGTGTGTTTGACCCCGTCTCGCCCGCGCTCCCCTGACCCTCTGTCCCCCTCCCCCGCTGCAGTACGTGCCGGTGAAAGGCGACCACGTCATCGGGATCGTGACGGCCAAAGCGGGGGACGTGTTCCGACTGGACGTGGGCGGCAGCGAGCCGGCGTCCCTGTCTTACCTGGCCTTCGAAGGCGCCACGAAGAGGAACAGGCCGAACGTGCAGGTGGGTGCCCTGGCTGGCTGGCCGGCCGACCGTAAGGCTTTAGCTACAAGGTTTGGTGGCGCTTCTGTTGCGTTTGAGAAGCTTTTCTTAGTGGAAGTGTTCGTATAAACCGCATGTGAGAGGAGGTGTGCGGGTCTAGTAATGGTTTCGCCTTGGCCCTCCCCGGAGGGTTTTGCACCATTAGGCCGCGGGCTTTCTGAGGTTTTTTGGGAGAACTGTAACTAGAGTGGTTTGCTCTTTCTCACGAGGCTGGCAGCTTCCCTCTCATATTTTCATTTTCCAGCAGCAAATGCAGTTCATGAATAATGTGCGTCCAAAAGGGCACTCCGACGTTAAGGTTTTAAAACAAGCTTTTATGCGATGTGATGCTGCTAGAAAATGTTAGTTGTGTGGGGGCTTTAACAGCACTATTATGAACGGTTGTGTGGCACATGCATGCCACAGTTTCTGCACTCGGATGAAACACCATCACCAGAATGTAAAATGAACTGTAAAGAAAAACAAAATAGGTTGGTGTGATATTTTTTATTGTTGTCCTGCTAAGTGATTATAAGAGTAGGTTGCTTAGACTTTTAATATCCTTAAAGTCTGAAGAAAGAGGAGTTAATATTTGGTATTTAAAAAGAACAGAGTTATTTAACTCCACTAAATAAAATTCGGTCCTTTTATCTTACAAATTCCAGTAGTACAAGATAATTGTTTGTGGAGAATGCTTTCTCTAGCAGAAGAACAGAAAATTAAAATTCCTAGTGTATCAGTTTATTTTTCTGTCATCATTGTTTTAAAACTATTTTGTGGCCTCATGAGAGGATGTTTATCAGTTGTTACAAATGGGCACTATTATTTCGTCTATTACTTTTGCTTTTTGACACTGTTTTTTTAGGTGGGAGATCTTGTTTATGGCCAGTTCGTTGTAGCAAATAAAGACATGGAACCAGAGATGGTCTGTATAGACAGCAGTGGAAAATCAAGTGGAATGGGAATAATTGGACAAGATGGCTTCCTCTTTAAAGTTTCCTTAGGTCTTATAAGAAAGTAAGTACTCAGAAATGTAAGTAGTGACTCTCATGTGTAATGTGGTAGGTAAGATTCCCACAACTGTTTCCTCTGAGCAGTGTGGGCAGTTTGGTAAATCAGACTGTGTAATTCTTACAGTGCATTTAAACCAGTTTTACAGAATAGGGTATGGATATTGACCTAGGAGGAAAATTTATTTTTCCTCTTAAGCGGCTTAGAAGCTCTTTTTGTATGGTGTTGCATGACCTGTTTAATAAAAGTGATGTTGCCCAAGGCAGGATGGAAAATAAACTAGTGACCTGGGGAAATCAAACATTCAGGATAGTGTTTCAGGTATGTACATACTACCTTGCAGTTTAAAACTTGGCAATGCTTGCTGTCCTTTTTCTGATTAATGGGGTAGTAGAGGGTATATGTTTGGCTGACAACTTATTAAAGGAGTCTTTGCACATCAGTACACATTATTTCCTGACTTCCAAAGAAAAAATAAATCCAGGAACTGTTTCATAAACTTTTAAATGTATTGTGAACTTTGGAGTTACTTATCCTGATGTAAATACAAGATTTTTTTGTGACTATCAAAGAATAGCAGACTACATGGGTAAACAATAGTCAAACTTTGTTGTTGCTTTTTGGGTGTTTTTTGTTTGTTTTTGTTGTTCTTTGGATAAACAATCTGGATGTGCAAAGCAGCTCTTTCATACCTATAATTATCTGATTTATATGTCCTATCAGAAGTCAGTGTGAACTTACTCAAAAATTTTTACAGCCATTCTGTTTTCCAGATTTTGTCTGCATGCAAGTAAAAAAATAGCAGCATATTACAAGTAAACTGCTAAATCCTGATATGCTTTTAGTTTTTGTGAGTACATGTTCAAGCTTGATTTAATCCTAGACATATTACAGTATTTAGTATACTGTCATCAAATAAAAATGAAATAGTCTGTTTATTGCTATTAATACTGTCTCTTGAAATAGAAGGGGAGTCCTGTTTTGAAAGACACCTCTGGGGTTCAAATTTATAAATAGCACTTTTAAAATGTCATTTTCTCAGACAGTGTACTTTTAGAACTTACTAGATCATAGAATTGTTGTAAAAGTATCCTTTCACTTTAAGTTTATCAGGGTTTGCTTCTGCATCTAATGAGAAAAAAAGAACTAAATGCAGAACTTTTATTTTTAGGTGCATGTATTTTATATGAGAGGAGCCTTAAAAATCTGATACTGTATTGCTCTTTTGGATGTATATGGAGCTTGATCATCTTCAGTGTTTCTTAAATAGCTCCCATAACAGCATTACTGCTGGAATTACTGGTTAATAATAATGTGGTGTCTGTAAGTGGGAGCACTTCTTCCTCTGACATATTTTGGTCTTGTTCACAGGCTCTTGGCTCCCAAATGTGAAATAATTCAGGAGCTGTCACAATTGTATCCATTTGAGCTAGTGCTGGGCATGAATGGAAGAATATGGGTAAAAGCAAAAACAGTTCAACAGACTTTAATTATAGTAAATATTTTGGAAGCCTGTGAGTATATGACTGCACAACAGAGAAAACAAGCGCTTGCCAAACTCTCAGGGAACTGATAAGAGAAAACCATGAGGATTTGTTTGTGATGACTGTTTTGGTTATTTTTGTACTCAGATTTATATTAAAAGCCTTTTTTTAAATGAAGTGCTAGACTTTGACTGTTCTTCATTTCCCTTCTTTATCCACTCAGCTTGTTTTTGTGTTGTTTAAGAAGTTTGTTTCGACTCACCTTTGTGATTACGAAGCCCTGTTTATGTTCATGAATTTTCTATCTAATGTGAACATGGTCTCTAGAAGCTTTCATTAGCTCTGCATTTTGAAGTGTAACTACTTAGGTCTTCTTTAAAAACCTGGTCATTTTGTGAACTGCATGTATTTGTTTTTATAGTTACTAAAATTTCAAACAATCCGTGTTTACTTGGGGTAGCAAAAAGTATCCCATGGGTCATTAATTTTAGCCAGGTGCTCTATTTATACAGTGACATGAAGTAATTATTTCATATATTATGAAATTTTGGAATAGAAATGCAGGTAGAGAATGCCAGAAAATAATTGCAGGGCGTAGCGTGAAAGAATCATAGGGTGGTTAAGGCAAATGATCAGATATGACCAAAAATATGTTCACAGTGACATTATCACTTTCTCTAAGAGATGGACTGCCTAGTAGTATTAAGGACATAGTGATTAGGATGTCATAATAATAGCCATGTGTTTCTTGATTTCAGACACTGATTTTTCTTTAGTAACAGCATGAAGATACCATAGAGCTTTGCTTAATGTTTAACAAAATCAACATTTCTGAAAAGAGCTCTGTTGGGCTTCTTTATGTAACAGTCCCTCAGATGTATATAGAGGAGATGCAGTCCTAGGAAGGGTAAACTCTCAGTGAATTTTAGTATGTGAGTAATTTGCTACTGTTCTGAGAGAGAAAGAGAACCCTGAATTAATGGAAGGGTCCTTACTGATGCCTTCTTCCTGTGGGAGAAAAGCTTGATTGTAGGCACCTAATGAACTGCTTGCAGCTGTTAGGCAGTCATTTACATCTGTGATGTTCTGTGGTTCTTAATAAGCTGAATGGTTTAATAGCAATAGTTAAAGGAAATTACTAAAAATGAACTAATTAGGGTAAGCCTGAATACCATCTTAATTAAAGAGGAAAAATATTTTTTCCTGTTTATTCTGTATTTCATCCAAAGCTCAACCTACAGCATTTGATGATAGGGTTGTCTTTGGCGTGTGTCGTTTAGAAATTGCTTCAGTTCAGAGCCACTCCTCTGAGTCATTTGTAATGTGCTTACCTGAGGCTTCCCCTGGTTCAACAAGAACACAGCTCTAATGGTTTCCGTGTGAGTCAAATGGCTACAATTCAGAATTCTTTGTGAATTTCACTGGTCTCCCTATTTAGCATCTAGGGCATTGCTCATCTGGCTTGGTAGATCTTTAGTCATCTTTTTTCACCTGTCATCTCCCAGGTGAAGTGACTTTCCTTCATATCCCATAAACCTTTTGGGTCCGTAATTATCTCTTTACTACACATGAGAAGCTGTAAATCAATAAGGCTTTCAATAACTGTTCTTCTCCAGAATTTTTTCAGTTTCAGCTAACCAGAGCCTCTGCAGGTTGTCTGTTACTGGAACAATAGCTGGCATAGGCAGAAAAACATTTGCCAGATTATCTCAGGGTGCTAATTTTTTTCTGAATGTTCTTGGATCATAACTGTAAACCCACAGGAATGGGCAATGACATAGATCATTTCCTGGATAGTTGTGGCTTGAAATGGAATTAGCCTTACCACTCCCCTTTACCTAACCAACCTCTTTTCCATCCCAAAAGCCCGTGTTCCAAGCTTAACCTGCAAGATACAAATGAACAATCCCTGTTAAAATGCTGGCTTGGTAGTGCAGCATAGCAAATGGCAATCTTGAAAGTTCTAGCATAATCAGGACACTATTTCATACCACACATCATTCTGTCCCACCATCACCCGCTTATCACCCAAATACAGATTTAGTTAAATCGAGAACAGGATACAAAATGCATTAAAATTATTCTTGTTACTAATTTAGCAAAATGAAATAACCAAAAAGTTCTTGGGTTTTACCCCTTACACAGTGATTTTAAGTATGTGCTACACTTAAGTGTTGGACAGTTTATACAGTGGGAAAAAGTTACAGGATGTGAACAAAATGGGTGTGGGGAAAAATGCTTGGAAGAAAGTACACTTAAACATGTTACTAGCAGAAGGTGATACATTTTATTTTGGTTTTTTTTTTGGGGGGGGGGGAAATGCTTATCAACATTCCTCAAACCAATTACAATTTGTCAGGCTTTATCTAAGAAAGAAAACATTCAGGCAAAATCTAAACAATATCTTTGCAAACTTTTAGTTCTAGGTTGGTGACTAAACCAGTCACAAGGAAGGGTTATGGAGTAGAATTTGGTTCTAGGAAGAAAGGCTGGTCATGATTTAGTTACGTATTCTGCTGGAAGTCTTCCTCGTTCCCATTAAAGGCACATAAACCCATATGTTTTCGGAAGTAGGACTTGCAGAAGGGATGCTGTGGACTTGAAATGTACCTTGCTAAGTAAGTAGAATGTCTTTTCTGTTGCATTTCTCCATGATGTTCCCTCCTGTCAGTTTAAGTCATTATTTGGAGTCATTCATTTCAGTTGTGCATTGGATACTTTGTTATATTGCTTTTCTTTCAAGCTGTTGTGATCAAGTTGTGTAACACTGGTAGATGTCAACATGAAAATTGTCCAAATGCCCATGAGGGATGAGCACAACCTCTTAAAAAGAAAGTTCACCAACAATTAAACAGAAACCATACATTGAAAATACAAATACATAGTTTGTGGTTTTTCCTAGGTTGACGTTGTATGAAGACCAAGAACAAATACTATGACAAAATACAGAGTGTTGAAATTCAATTTGATAGTTAGACATTTGTGTTTTGCTCTAGCAGAAGAAAGTTACACAGACAAATAGCTCAGTGTAATAAGAGGATTAAGGGCTTAACTGAGGCTGTGGTTGGAGAGTGTGGCTGTAGCTCTGCTAGATCAGAAGTTTACTGTGCCTAACTACTCATTACAATCTTGCCACCAGGAGTTGGAACTGAGGCTTGCTGGCATGTATATTTGATTCCTAGCCAAGTTCTGTCAAAATGACCCACACTGGTATCAACACTTCTAATACCAGCGTTACTTTGGTTTTATAACATGGATGTTCCTTAGCAAAAGTGGCCATGGAATTTTTCTCCCACATTTTAAATATTAAGAGCAGAAGTGCAGTGCTATCTTTGTGGGTGATTTGGGATGCTAAAGAGTCTGGTTTTGCTTGTAGAGCCTGAGGCTTTGGTCACTATTCTAGTGGCTTGAATAGGCATTAAAAATAACTTTTTTTTTTTTTTGCTGGTCTTCAGTGTCCTACCTAATATGACAAAAAATCAGAGTAACATTTTTTTTTGTAGCACTGCAGTAAACAGGAGACAGGCAAACTTTAGACCACAGATTCTATTTTGCTTACACTTAGTAATTACACTTACCTGAAAGATATTTAAAGACTGAAGGACAGTGGGAGGACTGATGACCTCATCTGCACTTTCCAAATGCCTTGGTTATCTTTTGTCTTGTAAATGGTAGGCTTTTCTGTGATTCAGTGTTTATTAGTCTATTGCAAAAGAGATTTGTTATAAGAATCTGTATACCCGCTGAAAAGACTTACTAATTCTTTCTTCCTGTTCTTGTCCAGATGGAGGGTATTGCACCAATCTCTTCTTGGTGTCCCACTGTGAACTGCTCATGTGAATGAACTAATTTCAGAAGACCTGTATTTCCTTTGGTTTCTTCTGTGACTACTGCACTCTGACCTTAGCTAAGATAAATCTGAGGTTCTGTGACCAGGCAGGCTGGTGCCTTTATTTCCTGAGAATCAGGATGAGGTTGAGAACACCATGAGTTCATGTCACTCTACAGCCTTCAAACTAGAGACGGCTTCTGCCTGGCCTAGCGGAGATCTACGTCAGCCTGCATCTGTGTGGGTTTGCCTTTAGTAGCACATAGGTGAAAAGTTCAAGCTGCATTTTTTTTTATATCTACATCTAACCTTATTGGCTTGGTATCGAAAAGTCTTAATTAGTCTGGAAGTCCTTTTATGGACCTAGGGCCCAGATCCTGCCTTAGTCCACCACTGTCTTTCCTTGTTGCTTTAGAGATCTCCTGTTTCCTCCTAGAAAAGACAGCGTGTTTAATATAAGCCATTTGTCTAACAATGCTCTTGGTCTAAGGCTGATCTATAGAAGCATGATCCAACAAGAAAAAGAAATAACTCCTGAAATAACACACAGCTTTGTCATTCTGTACATGAGTTGAAAGTTTCGTAATGCCTAGATCATGTTTTAGCACAGCTGCTGATACAGTGCATTCTGACTTACACACAGACGTGCCAGGGAAATTTAATTAACTGGTGTACAAGCAGTTTACTGACTGATTCTCCTCATTCACTGCTATAAAACGGAATTATGAAGGCAGGAAGAGAAGGGCTGAATGTGCTTTTTAAGAATGCTGTTCAAAACCTGGGGACTTGAAGATTAAATATTGGTGTCTGTTGCTTTGTGAAATGTGTGTGTGTTAGAGAGTTTCATTCTCTTTTATTAAGAGGAAAAGTTTGTGAGTAACATCTGAATAGGTGTATGGAAAAGCTAAACTATCATAGATCAATCATAATATGATTTTATCAAGAGGGAAAACCAGAAAACCAAAGAAGTCAAATTCCCATTCAGCTTTCTTACCAAAGTTCACTACTTTTCTGAAGCAATGAAAGCAAGGATAGTCTAATAAGGACAAAGTAATGGTTGCTGCAACTCCACTTAATGCCACACAGGAACTTTTCAAGGAAAGCAAGCTTTTCTGGAGGTATGGGTAGGGAAGGTTGGATTCCAGTATTTTCATGAGACTGTGTTTCTTTGAGTTCTGTGTCTATTAGATGTGTGCATGCATTCAAAGGATTTTGCTGCTTTGAAAAGTAGGACGGTATTCCTGGATGGAATCCAGATATCTGGGCTCAGATATTTCTGCATTTTTTGGAACATTTTTACAATGGGGACACGTGAAGTCAGCGTCAGTTCTGAGATTAACTGCTTGTTATTCTCACCTGGTGCCTTGTCATGGACTCCTGCCCGGGGAAAAGAATAAATAGATATTTTCATTTTGTGATTGGTGGGGTTTTTTTCCTCCTCAGCAGTACTGGCTACCTTGGAATTGTGAAGGCCAGCTGACAGGTTGTTAGAAGTGTAATGTGCATAAGTATCATTAAGAAAAAGTTCATTTTGTGTGCTTACCATGGAAACAAAAATAATGGAGCTGCCATTCTACCACTGCCAAATGTTGTCAGCTGGGTCCACAACAGTGGTAAAATTCAGAGGTTTGGAATGTTGACAGCCTGCAGAAAATAGAGTTTTAATTACATGATGATGGCTGACAAAATTTGCCAATCATTTTTTTGTTCATAAAGTTTTTCCAAAGATCGCTGTGTCAGCATGGCAGATACATAGATTCTAATGCTGATTGCATTTTAAAAAATGACAAAGTCACTTCAGCATATTATGCTTGGTGTTGACAGGGAACCTTTCCACACTGATTGAGGAGAAAAAGCAGAGATATTGTTTCATGTATTTCCCAGGAAAAAAGCAGCCATAAATTCTCAGTCCATCTAAATTCCCCGTTTCTTTTAGGCAGACTGGTTATGATGTTTCTGACATGAGGTTTGCTTAGGTTATTTTTTTATTGCTGCTAAGACGAAGTAACTTTAGTGCTTTTTGTAATGCATTTGATTTCTAAAAGAATGTATATAGATAAAAGCATAACTACCACAATTTTGGGCAAAAAGACCCAAAATATTTTCCTTACAACTGCCTCAGCCGATGCCCCTCTGACATGTGCAATGCGACATGGTGCAATAGGCTCTGTCTTGCAGAACTTGCTGTTGTTCCATGTGGCTTTCTGGCAGCACACGGCTGCTGCTGTGCTCTGCTGTAGGAGCAGAGTGATAAGGAAAGGCCATTTTGTCTTGTTAAGTTTGGAACGTGATGAAAAACAGTGGTTGGTGGAATGTAGACACTCCAGTACCATCAAAAGGGTTACGATCATTCTCATGAGCTGCTGTTGTGTTACCGACCAGACTGTTCTGTCGCTGCTACTACCTTTTTTTTATTTTNAAGGAAGGGGAAGGGGGCTGGATTTTAGATGCCAGGTTAACAGGAGACCTCAGGAAGTAGTCCCAAGGTAGTGAAGACGAATCCTCTGAGTTTGTGGTTGGAGTGGTGCCTAATGACCACAAGCATCTGAAGAGCGTGTTTGTTAAAGGATGTTGTGACATGTTATTGGCTGGCTTATCTGAGCAAGTATATTCTTGAATGTAATATATATGCAA